>CM042084.1:19196840-19796840 GCA_023512835.1 Taxillus chinensis
TGTGTGTGTGTGTGCTTGTTTGTTTTTTAGTATTTGATTGTTAAATTATTGTTTAGATGTCTATGGAGTTATCTGGGTTGTGGTGGGAGTGTGGATTAAAACTTAAACTAAACTCCATATGTATATATGAATGGAGTCAATGGACTGATAGATAGATAGTTGGAATAATGTGTTATACTGACTGGGTAACCTATAAATTTAGATATAGTAGTGATTGAGAAATTAAGATGAAAAAAGTTATAAAAACAATGCCACAATGTTTTCAACCGGGCAAGTAGGCAGATAATTTGTCTCCCGTCCCTACACATTGGTTCTAAAGGGCTTTAGTGCTGCAGAGTTTAAGACACCATGAACAACACTCCTGATGGCGATCGAGGGGACCATGGAGAGATCTATCTCAATGATGATGACATTATTCATGAGATTGATGTTGATGAAGAAGGTCATTCCTGGCATCTCCTCTCTCTCTCTCTCTCTCTCTCTCTCTCTCTCTCTCTCATGCTAACTTTCAATTTTTGTGAATGTAGACCTTCCTGATGCGGATGACGATGTGGGACCTGAGGATGGTGAAGATTTTGGTACATCTTTTTTGGGAATTTATTGATCATTGTAATATGGTGAAATGTTATACATTTGATTAATTATGGTACCTGCTTTTTTGGTATGCAGAGGAAGTTGATGACTCCATGCACATATTCACGGGCCATGATGGTAAGATTTTTTACTTTGTTGACCATGCTTTACAAAGACTACGATGGGAGATGCACTGGAAAAATTAAAATTTTAGAAATGTCTACATAATTCAATTCGTATTAAATATAATTGTGTGTGTGTGTTTTATTCATCAGGGCATTAGTTATTTTTTGGGTATTTTACTAATTAGGATGTTAAGCATTTGTTAATTTACTCATGTTCATTTTTTTTGTTTATGATTGCACATTGCAGCATATCTGTTTGCTTTTTTCCTTTGTTTTTTTGGCGATGCATGATTATCATAGTGAGAGTAGAAGCTATCTGATTTCTTCTGAAAATGGGCCATTGCTTTCATATCTTGTCTTGTCTATCAAACTGCAATGTTTCACTACCAACAAAATTTGACATAAAGTTTGTGTTTTTTACTCTTCCTTTTGGCCCAGATGAGGTTTATGCAGTTGTCTGCTGCCCAACTGATGCTATGTTAGTGGCAACTAGCGGTAAAGATGATATGGGATTTCTCTGGAAAATTGGTGATGGAAATTGGGCTTCTCAGCTTGAAGGTGCCTTTATATATATGCACATGAATATATGAGAGATTTTTTATAGTGCGTCACATGGCACCCTCATTATTTGCTTCAGAATTTCATAGTCTAAAGCATTTTAAACATAATCTTGTAGCCATATGGATGAAAATAATATGAAAAAAAATGCAATAACTACAAAATTTTCACAAGCTTTAACAATATAAGATTCTCTGTTTTAAACACAAAAATGAAGAAATCAACTACTAGAAATTTACTATTTTTCAACTCTTTTGTGAATAGGTTTCACATGATGAAAATGTATGAAAAGTTTATGGGTGGATTTTTTGAAAATATTTTAGAGTTTACATGGCATAAGTTGTGTCATTTCATGTGATATGCTATAAAAGCATTCCCATTTGTATACATAGAAGTGCTCTCTCTTTAACAGATTATTTTCGTGTGTTTCTTATGCGAACATGTTTGTTAGATCTTAATGCATTGTTTGTACACTTAAAAATCCAGGACATACTGATACGGTAACAAGCTTAGCCTTTAGTACTGATGGGAACTTGCTTGCATCTGGAAGTTTTGATGGACTAGTCAAAATCTGGGATGCGTCTGGAAATCTCAGGTTCACATTTGATGGTCCTGGAGGGATTGAGGTGAAATATTTGATTCTTTTTCTAAGATGTTATCTAACTGCAGAAAAATTCCAGCCTAGGTGATATAACTGCAGAAGGATCAATTGCGTAGGGTTTCCTAACTGCGACGAGGAATAAAGCCATTTCAAGCAAGCACTATTATTCTCAAATAAGTGATGTCTGCATCTTAAGGTTACAACTCCCTTTTATAGGAGAGAAAATAAAGTTAATAAACCCTAGGACAAATCCTAGATTACAAGACTTTAGGTCCTAAGCCCACAGACAGGTAAAATACATTCAATGCACAAAATAAGCTATTTAAATGAAATAACAGTTTTAGAAATAAAAATAACAAAATAACATAGATAACACAATAGTAGAACTATCCACAGCGTCATCTTGTGGAGCATTCTTATCAATAATAGTAACAAATCTTGTGATTTCTCAGTGGGTTAGGTGGCATCCTAGAGGGCATGTGGTCTTGGCTGGTTCAGAGGATAAAACTACTTGGATGTGGAATGCTGACCAGGGTGGCTACTTGAATATGTTTTCTGGTCATGCTGATTCTGTGACATGTGGAGATTTTACCCCTGATGGTACTTCGCTACTAGTTATCAGTAAAACTGATATTTTCTATTTTTATAAAAACATTTGTCAAAATTTGGAGGATAATTAATCTATTTTTTCCTATTTACTCGAAGGTAAATCTATCTGTACTGGTTCTAAGGACGCCACTCTGAGAATATGGAACCCTAGAACTGGTGAAGCTACACATGTTGTTAAAGGTATTTATGTTGTTTGTTGTTGAAATATTTATTTCCCCCTCTTATCTTTCTCTCTTGTTTTCTGGATTTTACATGCCAAATCACAATGCACACTTCATGTTTAATCATTATGGCATAAAGAGTATGGACCTCAAGATTATGAAGCCATATTAATAAAGATATGAGGAATCTAGTCTCCCACAATCATAATTGGATTTTGAGATAGGGTAAGTACACACTTATCAAAAAAAAAGAAGAGATAGGGTAAGATCTTGTCAATGAAGGTGTTGACCGATCTTTATTTGCATTTGATCCCAATGATGGTTTCTAGATGAGTAAGAGCATAAGAGAGCTAGAATCTTGTTGAATTGCCTTCTTGATCTTAGATTGATTGTTTTCCGCATAAAAAATCCTTACTTTAATTAAATTGACGTTGCTTGTTGTAAATCTTTTGCACTTTCCTGCTCTAGGCCATCCTTATCATACTGAAGGGCTGACATGCTTGGCTTTAAACAACGATTCAACCCTTGCTCTAACTGGGTCAACAGATCACAATGTCCACATTGTGAATATAAGCACTGGCCAGGTTTACATTTTTTAATTACATAGTTTTTTGCAATTCTCTGTAATTTGACGGGGAGAAAACTAAATTGCGATACTGACCAAGTGTTTTGTGGCGTCTACTCTAATCATATTCTAGATTAGATGCATTAAATTTCCAGCTTCTTATTGAACCATTTGTGTTACCTCGTATAATTTAAGATTTCGGTATATTTTGAATATGTTGTTTGGCTGATTTTAGAATGTTTTTATGAATTTTATTTAATTTTTGCTCTGATCATCAATATTAAATTTAAAATTATAATTGATGGTTGTAATCATACAATGTTGTCCCTTTTGTGTGTGCTTGAATATCTTATATTGTTACTCTGAGAAAGTTTATATTAATTTAATTTAATTTTTTTAAAAATTGTGACCTTTATTTGGAATCCAGATTCTTTTGCCAGTCATTTATGCAAGTTGCAGAACAATGTAATCATAAACATAAGTTAATACTTTATTCTGTTATTGTGTTCAGTGAGCCTTTATGTACAATATACTTGCATCTCCATATGTTTTGTAATGGGGCAGAGATGATGGATGCTTTTAACTGATAGATTTGCCCCCATCATGGCAGCATGTGTTTATGGTTTGAATTAGTTTTGTCACCGTTCCCATTTATTTATGCCTTATTTGCAGCATTTGTTCATCACACGGGCTTCTTTTGTGTTGGCTTAGGGTAGCGTTTAGGATTATTTTTTTAATGTTTTTTGGCATTAAAGATTTAGTAGTATGATTAGTATAATTATGCGGAATAGCTTCTCTACCCTATTGTCACCGGGCATATATTTATATTACTTGAGTATCACTTGATACCGTTATTAATTTGGTCTTCAGTATGTGTGCTTGTTAATGCATTATCCTATTCCTCAACTTTTTTGATAGAGGTGATGTTCACAGGTTGTTAGTTCTTTGACTGATCACACTGACTCAGTGGAATGCATTGGACTTGCAGCAAGGTACAATGATCTAAAGATCCCTCTCTCTCTCTAACACCAACACAGACCAGAAGAGAAAAGTAAACTGAAAGAAAATAGTTGTTATTTGGTAGTCAACTCTGATCAGGGCAATGAAAAACAAAGTATTCATTATACTTTCCTTTCTGTTTTGATGGCACCAAAATATTTCAGAATGTCATACTTATGTTACATATTATATTTATTTGGATATAAATGTAATTTTGCAAATTGTTTGCTATAACTACCAATGCCCGCTACTTTTTTTGGGTATGTAAAGCTGAAATGCAACATGGCCGTAGCTTTTCATTATTTATCATGTGCGACGTTAGGACAGGGGTCCCTACTCTTAATGAATGAGAAGAGAGCACTTCAATAAAACATGAGTTGCTCAGAGGTTGCACCAGCCCTAAACAAAACAAGTGGGCTTATGGATCCCACAGGGGGTTCAAAAGACATTTTGCTGCTCAATGGACAGTATATTTTATGTAAGCCCCAAAATAATTTGGCTTGAATGCAGTGACTGACTTACCAATAGTCAGAAGGCTTGGATTGGAAATTGTGGCTTATACGTGCATGAATATGGGTTGAGGGTGGAAGGGAGGTCCAATGACATACATGCATGCCTCTCTGTTCCTGTCTGAGTTAGTGAGATGTCTTCCGCCATTAGTTTTATACAATATTTGTTACAAGAGTCATATGGCCTGGGGATTGTGGGCCTAAATAAATGTGTATTTTTCTAGATGCCAGGGTGGGGATTCCATCCTGCAACCTCCTGCTGAGTTTCACATTGGTTAGTTTTATGACTATATTTTTTGGGGGGTTTTGGCATTGCAACAGTGCTCCTTTGGCTGCAACAGGGAGCCTGGATGGAAAACTCATAATATGGGATCTTCAGCATTCAATAGCCCGCTGCATATTTGACCATGAGGTATGTTGAGCTTTCTCATGCATAATGCCAAAACTTATATTATATGGTTCATTAAGTGATCATTAGTTAATGTCTCTGTATTGTAATTGAATTTTATGAACATTTTCAATCCATCAGTTATAACAAAAGTTAAATTATTTTCTAATAGTTTAATTAAACTATTAGTAAAAGTAATTAACTTTTGCAAATTATGTCAGCTTAGCAAATATTATTCCTACCCTTCTGGTTCCTGGCGTTGTCACTCTCCTCTGCCCCCTCTATAGCTCCTGCGTCACGCATCACCCCCCTCTCCCCTTTCCTCTCCGTGTGACCATGAAAGCCTTGGAATATTTACATTCATAAATTAATTATCATTGCTGAATCTCTATTAAACACATCATTGACGCAAGGTTAGTATATTTATGATGGGCAGGAAGGCGTGACATGCTTGTCTTGGCTGGGCACATCAAGTTACGTAGCCACGGGTTGCGTAGACGGGAAAGTCCGAATATGGGATGGTCGCCGAGGTCTATGCTTGAGAACGTTTAGGGGGCACTCCGACGCCATTCAGTCTCTCGGTGTGTCCGCCAATGGGGACTTCCTTGTTTCAGTCTCACTGGATCAAACTGCTAGGGTTTTTGAGATTAATGAGTTTAATTAAACTTTGGTTTCCCTCTGTGCCCTGATTGAAGATGATGGTAGGCACACTTCGTATCATCAACCTCATGCCCAACTGTCATATAGTGCTTTGATTGCTAGTAAAAAATATTATATATATAAAAGTAAATTTCATATATTTCAATGAACAAAAAGATATTAGTGTAATTTAAATCAAATTCTTTTTCTTTTATGTATATCTAACATTGGAACTATAAATATATTCCATTTCATTCTCTGATTACAACAATGAAATTAAAATTCCATTTTTGTTTCATCGAGAATTCCTTTTCAGCTATTTTTTTTTCTTCTGAATTATATTTTGAGGGAACCGAACACTACCTGGAAAGAGTTTATTATATTTTTGTGTTATAATTTATAATTAACTAATCGATATTATTATTAGAACTAAAATTACATGTAAGATTAAATAGCCTTTACACTTTCATTGTTAGATGACCCTCCAAAATGATGCATCAATGGCATATTCAAGAGTAATCAAGAGAGGCAATGTAAATTCATAAAATAGACACTGGCTAATAGATGGAATTTAAAATAAATGGTGCTAGCTGGTTTAATATTTGCATGAGTTTTAAACCACCTCCACGAATCATTTGTGGAAAGATTATTTAAAAAAGAAATGTTTGACAAAATTCCCACGGGTGCAATAGTGACTCATATCTTTCCAGGCTACATTAATTAGGTCGTGTTACTTTTTAAGCGTGCGGTTTTTGGAATACACTTTTTATATTATGAACTCTCTCTTCTTCTTTTTTTTTTTTTGGTCATACCAAAATTGTCATAAAATTGTTTTTACAAACTGTCATTGCTGATAAAACTGTCATTTAAATTTTAAACCCAAAACAAGTCTTTAATAAAGAGGTCACAAGTCACATGCGTGTGTGCAATGGACATTGTATCGTGTGTGTTTTTTCCCCCTCTTTTGACTTTGGCTTTAACCGTGTGTTTAAATATATTTTTAATTAAATTCATGTTCAATGAATCATGTGATGAAAAGAGCAGTGTAGTATAAAAGAACTACTACTTTACCACCTTGACTAATCTGATTCATAGCGTTAAGAAAAATGATCCTTGCTATCCTATAGCATTAAAACTCTTTCATCCGGTTTTAGTTTCTCATTCTTATTTTGAAATTTATAATACATTATTTTCATATAATTTATTTATTCTCTAAAAAATCTACATCTTATTTTCAATTCTTATCTCTATTTTTTAAAATAATATCTTTTAAATTATTATTTTACTATTTTTTTCGTTCATATATTACAACTACTCATAAAAAAAATTATGTGAAAAATATTTGGAGAATATATAGTAAACCTCATAATTTAGTAATTTACTATACATATCTTATTCAAACCCTATTTTAGAGGACTGAATCAAGATTCTTTTATATATAAAATTCTAAAACTTAGGGAATTAGATGAGAAGGAAATATAAAAATTCTTTTATATATAAGATTTAATGTGAAACAATATAAAAAAGGAGATAGAGAAGGAAAATAATGAGAAAATATTATTTTAATAAAAATAAAAATAAAATAAAGAATATTATTAGAGTTGAAATTACAAAAATAATTCTTTGAGATAATATTATAAAAATAATATTAGAGATACTATATTAGGCATCTCCAATAAGATTTTGTATTTCCTCGGATACAAAATCAAACTAAAAAAAACTAAATGCTTCCCACCCACTTCAACTCTTTCTCTCTCTATTCTCTTGTATAACTACAGTTACTCTTTTTTTTTTTAATAGTCAGAGTTTATTTCTTCAAATGTTATGGTATTATTTTCGTGGGTTGTTATTAGTCTTAATTAACATGAGAAAATATAAATGAGAAGGAGGAAAAAAATGAAGAGTGATATTGTTTTAATTAGCAACAAACAAACAAAATGATAATAGTATCGATCGAAGACATATGGTGCGCATGTCATACAAATATCTACTACTATAGTAGCCATGGCACCTATTAAAAATTCAAAATTCACAGCCCCATACGGTCGGTCGGGTTCAAGCTCCTACAGTCCTACGACTCCGATTCTTGTGCGTTGCGGGTTCAAGCTCCTGGGACTATACCATTCCTGTGAGTTGCTCACGTGTGTTTTATGATCAAATTATATACCCGCATAAATATTGGACATCTGCATCTAATCGCTACCACAACAAAAATCACTTGTGAGTATTTCAAAACTGTTTTCGAATTTATTTTCATTTTATTAAAATATTATTATTTTAATATGAATTAACTTTATTTTAGTTAAAGTAATTAATGAGAAAAAACTTAAAATAATATATGAAAACTAAATTGTGATGTTCATTTGTAAAGAATTATCATAGCAGAGAGAATGAATTTAAAATTTGATTAACAAATAACATAAAGATGGTTAGAGTTTGATCCAACAGAATTAAATCTAATAAAATTACGGGTAAAAATTGATTAATTTATTAGATCAACTCAGAAAAAACTTACAAATAAATTTTCTCATGCGAAAAATATAATATGGGTATCTTTTACCACAGTAGCTTATAGGCGTGAAACATGATCAAGGGTTGGGATTTAAACTGCAGTCCAATTGATCCGTTCGAGAAACTGATTATTGGCTGACCTCATTAGCTTATAGGAGTGTAAGATAACAAAGGTTTGAGATTTAACCAGCAGTACAATTGAACCATTTGATAGGCATGGAATATAATTTTCGGGTTAAACGGCAGAGTGAACAAATGTTTGGGTTAATGTAATTATTTTTGAAAATATAATTATTTTAAAAAATTATGAGTTAAAATAAATTTATATTATTTATAAATAATTTTAAATTGTTTTGACGTATTGTTTTTAAATGATATTATCTTAATACAAGTCCTGTACTTTTCTTTTCCCTGTACCTAGAAAGTGACTTCCAACAATATAGAATCATATCCCGACGGCTTTAGTTTTCATAGGATGAATAATTCAAAGCATGCGTGTAAAGATATCTCAAATCCTAACTAGGCCGGTTTTCAATAAAGCTGTACCAACAAAAATAAGACTTGTGGACATTTGAAATGTCACGTAGGACATGCGTGGGTAATGCCACCAAACCAAGACTCTAGCCATGTGAGGAAACCTAATTAACAAAGTATATTATGCCAATGCTGACGGGTGAGGGAGACCCCAGCCTGTAAAGGGTTAAACACAAAAGTAAAAGATTTCCCATTCAAACATACCAAGAGCAAACGTCTCTGAACTCTACTGATATGTAAAAAAACTACTTCGCATAAGGGTCTGCAAATACCATGTCAGCTGTTGAAGTGTGTTTCCCTGTGTCTTTCCACAGTTAGGACAAAGATAGCAAAAACTGAGGATTGATTTTCCCTTCAACTAAAATGCAAGGAACTTGGGCGGTGCCAAAAAAATTTTCACTAGACACAAAATGGGTCAAGAGCTGGTAATAATGAGACCTAAAGAATATCAATGCCATGAACATATAACTTCAATTAGGGAAAATGGAAAGTTGGGAATAAAATGGGCTGCTTGCTTGGGCTACAGCGTCGGCTCATCTTCAATCCTCTTCATAAAGTTGATGTTTTGGTGATGGAATTGATCGTGCGGCAAAAACGGGCTGCTTGGGCTCCAGCGATGGCCTCAAGATTCACTGATAGTGTGCAGTAAGATCCGGTGCCAAATCAGGCTATGGTAGGCTTTGACTTAACGGTGGTAGAGGTCCGATCCAAACGATGGTGTAGCTGGCATTGAGGTCTTTGATGAAAGTAGGCTGTCTTCCCAAGCGGGACGACTTTGAATCTTTTCTACCCAATTCTTTTCTCTGGTGGACTGGCTGTAATAGCCATGGAGTTGGTCCCATCGACAATTCCTCTTTTGCCATTTTTCTTCAAAGAATCAAACCCTAACAAGAGGGTCGCCGCCTCCTGAATCTCTTCATCGATGATTTTGGCCACCACAATCTTCACGTACCTCAGTGGATCGTGGCGGTGGATGTGACGCGACAGGAAGAACCGAACGTGTGATGAAGGGTAACGTTTGAAGTGTGATTCCCTACTGCAAGGGAATGATCTAAAACCCGGTAGATGAGAGATATGAAGTTTACTCCTTTGTGATATTAAATTTCTTTCCAGGCGAATGAGATGTTCCCATTTAAATGGCAAACCAAACGCAAACAATGGTCGGTTCATTCCCACATGTACCAAACATACTGTGAAAATAGAAGGCCAAGGCATTAGCAGCATGACAAGTGAGATATCCAGGCAACCCATAATGAGATAGAGTGATAATATGATGGGCTTGATATCCAGGCCAAGGAACCAACTTGATGGTCCTACTCCTACCTATCTCCAAGACAAAAGTTTTTACCGACCCTCTGACAGACCCATGAGCCTTCGGCTACAATAATGAATGGAAGTGTGCAAGAAAGGCCGCATAAAATACAAGTATTCCGGTTTGTTTGGAGCAATTACCTAAAAGGAGCTTCCTCATAAAATCCCAACCAGAGTACTAAATATGGATTATGAGTTAATGATGGTATGATTTAACACGTGCAAGCACAGAGGGCTAGTGACTGTTCAGCATTTGCACTAAAATAAATTAGGAATCTATATGTTAGCTGGGATGATAACATAGTGACCGTATTTTCATCTAACATGTGCACTCAAATACGCGGGTTAGATTAATTTAATACAGAAAAACACAGGGATTTATGCACTCATCTGCTTATATATAGAAATAAAAGGGAATAAACAAAGCTCCTGGTTTTTAAAACAATCGCCATTTTCTTCATTTCATGACAACCAAAGCGAAGCAGCAAAATAAAGCATCAATGAGCATTTAAAAAAAAATATAAAAGGCCACAAATCCTATTTTGCTTTTCCCGATTCTAAAACATCACATAACACAACAAGAGTCAAAATTCCCTTAATAAGAGGACAAAAGCAGGCTGAAAAGGAAGCACTGCACATCTAGCCCATTACAACATTTCCCTTATCGTTTCTACCTGTGCTGAAACGGAAAACTCATAAGGGTGCAACCAAAAAAAAAAATAATAATAATAATAAATTGAAACACAACTACTCACCATTACAGCACAACTACCCTACTCTATATCCACACTTGGAATTGCTTCACCCCGTCTCCATCTGCTTCTTTCGCATTTCCATGATTTTGCGGTGCGAATTGGAGTGAAGCTGGGTTGAGAAGGTGGGGCTGCTTGCAGGGCGGTACTCCGGCACCAGCCGTCCGGACTTATATCTCACCCCGCAGGCGTTGCACAGCGTCTTGGGGCCCATGGGACCAGCCCGCCACTGCGGAGTTTTCTCGGCCTGACAATGCAGGCATTTCCTTCCCGACGACACCACTTTCCTCGGCCTCTCCAATTTAGGGGTTTGATCATTGTTTTGCTGCTGGTTGAACCACCAGCAGGGATCAATGGGCAAGTCCGTGAACCTCTTCCGGCGGCGGCGGCAGCTCTTGCTCCTCGCCTTGACCGGGACACTGCTCAAAATGTCAGCGGCAGCGCCAACAATGCCGGTCTCCAGCACGGACACGGGACTCCGCTGCTTGGGGAAACTCACGACACCATCGAGCTCACTGGGCATGCTGCCAACATAGGTATCTAAAGCCGGGAAACTATCCTTGTTCAGAAACCATTCCAGCTCCTCTCCAGCAACTTCCTAAAACACAAACGACAAGGGGGGGCAAGTCAGAAACATAACAGTTGACCTTGTCGACTCACTAACTCGGGCGGGCCGACTCATCGTCATCCACTGTGGCACCGGCATTTAAATTAAATTTCGGTAGGGACAAATGACGAATTTGTGCCCCAGAGCACAGCACCATTCATCTAAAATGCCAAAACTGACCCCGAACTACGAGATCAAATTACGAACCTATCTCGCGAATGGCAGGGCAAAACCGTCTTCTCACCCAATTTTACGGGGTGGTAAAATTATCTACCCACCGTAAAATAGCAAAACTATCCTCGGTTTGTATACTGGCCCAAAACCCTACAGTTACTATAAGGCCCGTTAACCCAAACTCGGTCCCGACCCGGCCGAGGCCGCACGAACCCTATACCGAGTCAAGGGTCATCAGGGACGGACAAGGCCGAGTCCCAGTCGAGTCATCGCGAGGTAAGGAGAGAAGAGCGAGAGCGAGAGAGAGAGAGAGAGAGAACATCATCTTACAGGGAGGGAGCCGCCGACGGTTTTATCGACGTCGGGCTTCGGAGACGCCGAGGAAGAGAGCGGAGCGCCTACGACTTCGCCGCCGCCGATGTCCAGCGAGAAGTCGAGTAAGTCATCCATGAGTCCCAACGCCGCCGCCTCCTCCAAACCCTCCATTTTTCAAAGAGAGAGAAAGTTGGTAGATTTTCAGAGAGAGGGTGAGAGAGAGAAACGAACCGAGAGAGAGAGAGAGAGACGGAGCGGCCCGTCTCCTCTTTTACTTTGGATATATTGACGAGGGTTTTGGGTGCCAACCAAAAAAAAAAAAAAAAAAAAAAGAGGGGTGTCCATTTTTTATTTTATTTTATTTTATTTTTCCTTCTCTCCTTTTTCTCTTTTTCGTTTTAAATTTGGACTTATTTCGGGCAGCGATTCCCCGCGTTCGCTCCCTCTGTTACATCTCCAATTTTGTTGACATTTATGGAGGTCAAAGGCTTTTGATCCATCCAAGCCGTTAATCCCAAGTGGGGCCCGTTCGCGGTTTGCGTAGGATTGAGGAGAACAGTGCGCCGTAATATGCGTGACTGTGATTACTGCATTTTAGAATTTTCTACAGTTTTTCCTTTTATCTTAAAGTGGTAAAGCGGTAAGTAAGACGAACCAGCGAGGGCAAATCCGTCCCGAAAAGAGATTTATGATAGGGCTGAACAACAACCAAAAAAAAAAAAAAAAAAAAGGAGCCTCGGCCAATGGAGTACTCTCGGGCACGTCAGAGAGTCAATAGTAATGCGACGCGTGTCCGTGACGGTTCTTTTGAAAATTTTGACCGCGGCGGCATCAAAGATCGGGTGAGTCGCCGCCCCGTGGCTGTTGAGGTGGGGACGCGCGGGGCTTTTTTTTTTTTTTTTTTTTTTTTAGAAAAAAAATCCTCCTATCATTCTTAAATAAAACGATGGCGGTGCGCATGTGGGTTTTGGGTCCCACCCACGTTGGCCAGTTGGAGTAGGTGGGTGGCGCTGTGGCGTGGGTGGCTCGCATCGCGTTTCTGCATTATTGTTCATGGCGGGCTTTGTCACGCAGGGCACGTGCGAGTCACAATTGTGTGTTCGTTGGATATTTTCATTAAACTATACTATACACATATAGTACAAGCTGCGATGTGAGTCCTTTTCCCACTAACGCATTAATCGTATGTTTTGTATTTATTTTAAAAAAAAAAACAAACAAACAAACAAATTGTCGGCAAGTACGCTCCGGGTGTGACGTGAGATTGGGGAAGACACCAGTAACGAAACACTAACAATTTTTAATGAAGAGACTTCATGTCGGCTCGTAAAGCATGGCGTGGTGTGGTCTCTGTCCTCGTCATGGTGAGACCGTGAGAGCAGGCTGCAGAGCTTCGTCTCGATGATTATGGTACTGTTTTCCATGCACGTGTTCGAATCTAATTTGCTTATTATGAAACCCCATCTCAAGTTCACGTAAAATTTTAATGGGTTGTTGATTATTTATTGGGCCGATCGAAATCAAAAACTCCAAATGTGGTCGATGGAGTCACTCGATACGAATTGCTCTGAATGCCAAATAACAAAATAAGATTCATGGATGATATAAATTAATTATAGCAAAACCTGATATCAAATTTCCCACTAGGCAGAGGTGCAAGGTGCACTGATATATGGTATTATCTGAATATATATGTTGCATGCATTCACTTCATCCCGACATATACCATGACCTGTTCAAGAATGGCAACTGGTCGGATCAAATCTGAATAGTAACCGATCTCAGTCGAAAGGGTTATCGTCAATATGATATCAACACGCATGCACCAATTTTTCACCTCTCAAGAAGTGGTTTTCCATTAAACCATATTTACTTTCTCTACTCACCACCAGAACATCCAGGTAACAGTACTATAATAAAGATTTCTTATGGCACAAATTTGGTACATCGATCGCGTCCCAATTGAAACATAACAGTGCCATAGATAGATAGATAGATAGATAGATAGATTTCTCACTCTTTTACTGGCCGCGGCCTGAATGAAGCGCGCGAGTCGCTACTCCTTGACAACCAATGCAAGCCGGCAACATGGAGATAAGCGCGCTGCAGGCGCGCGGTCTTCTCTTCTCATCTGCTTTGAACGAGCTGTGGCCGGGTTTGTGTGAGATGCACGTACGTCTGAGAATTCTATCAATCTTCATTGATAAAACTAACACATTCCAACTACGAAAGTCCAATGAATCAATACAAAAGTATACATTAAAAACAGCTCAATTATCGAACATTGTATGTTCAATGTGTGTATATACTGAAGATTTGACGTTATAGCGATATAACCCATCATAGATTTGACCTTGACGCGCGATATACACTTATTTGCATTTATTAAAATACTAACATAGCTGTATTAGCATATATTACGCCCCCTAGCAGTGAGCAGGGTTTATATCATGATAATAACAAGAATGTAAATAATTTAATAATAATAATAAATTTGGGAGACGGAAAAGCACTAGGCAAAATAAACATTCATATTTAACAGTATAATTGAGGAAAAAAGCATAGGCAATTTAACATTATTTATTAAAATATGTAAACTATTCAGGAACAATTTCATTTTTAAACATTTAAGCAATTAAACTCATAATTATTTATAAGTGATAAAGTTTATAAAACTATAACATATATGTTTTATCATATAACGGTTTATTCTTATAATCTTAGTTGGTTTAAATCAAAAAATTATTAATTTATTTACTTTAAAAAAATTAATAACTAAGGCTATGTTTGATATTTTTATTTTTTAAAATTTATTAAAGTTTATATTGAATTTTAATTTAAAAACAATTTATGTTTGGTACGAGAGAGAATATGTTTTAAAAATAGTGTGTATCTTAAAAAATTAAGTCCAGAAAAGTTGAAAAAATAATATTTGATGGACTCAAATAATAATATAAAAATAATACAAATTTATTTGGGTCTCCAATTAGAATCGATTTTAGATTTGAAAACATAAATCAATTAGAAATAAATTTTAAAAATAGATACAATACCCACCATTTAAAAAAAATTTTTTTTAGTTTATATTATTATTAAATTAAATTAGAAATCACACTAGACCAACTATTTTTAAAAATGATTCAAGAAACAATACTCACCAAACAGTCTGAGAGCTTTTTGTGATTATTTTAAAAAATGGTAGGCTTAGATGAATTTGAAAATTTCTAATTTTAGAATTTAATTTTTAAAATAAAAAAATTTTATAGTAGTTTTTAGAAGTTGTTTTTATTTTTTATTTTTTTTAAATTTAAATTTAATTTTATGCAGTAAATTTTTTAATTTTTATTTTATTTTAGCTAAATATTTTTTAAAATTTGTTTTACTCAAATCAAAACTCACCTAAATTAATCTAGCTAAAACCATTACTTTATATTTATGTGTGAAATCGGAAAATCAAATAATACGTATTCGCCAGTGCTTGTGTCCCAGAAATGACCTATTGTTATTAATATTATTATTTCCGACAAAAGGAAATGCCAATTTAACTACGGTCGTGGCAACTCAAGTTGGACATGAAACACACCCAAACGAGTCACAGCCCCTGTCCCACATCATGTGGCTGCCAACTCGCCTATGATACGGGCCAGACCAGAAGAGCCTCGGATTTCGCAACAACCACCAGGAGATGATAACAAGATGCTCCCTCCCTTTACTGCAGCCACAGAATCACATTAATTAGATACGCTGCCAAGCCTATCCCATTCCCAGCCATTTTAGGTAGCCGAAGCCAACATTTCCATCCCCTTCCACGCACCACCACAGACCGGTATGACCAACGGACAAAGAAAATAACCTGAATGACAGAATGAGATTGGACCAGATGGAACCCAGAAGCACACCAGTCGAGCTAGCATATGCAATATATATGGTGGTTACTGTTTATGCATGGACACATCATTTTCACATAAAGACCGATTGAGCTTTTCTACTTCTACGTGCTGTCATCGATAATGGGTTAACAAGAGCTTACAACATGAAGAGCAAGAACTCTTGGCAATACAATACAACAAACGGCCTTAATTAGCTCTATATGAGAGCGAGCATAACATTTTACTGATTTCTTAGTATTTGGGGTCCTCACTCGCTGCTAGCTGTGTCACCTGTGTGATAATTAATTGTGGTCATGTCTCTAGCTTTTGTCTCGTGTGTCATAATTATGAGGGCAAGATAACTCTTTGATTTTTCTTTTGTGACATTTTTAAAAAATTAATTTTTATTTTCTTTGGAAGAAAAAGCCTCACATTACAGGGGGCTATTATAGAGATAGACCTCTGGTTGACGATCACATCACACCTTATATAATTTTATATATATATATATATATATATATATATATATATTACTTGTATATATGCATGTGTGAGGATGAGGAATCTCACATTAGATCGAGGGGGGCGGGCAGAATAGATATGGTAGCTACTGCAGTAAAAACCAGAGGCCGCAACTTTCCTAGATTCCTCTCGCTGCAATTCTCACTCCCCCATACAACTTGCTCACTCAAAAAGAACAGTAGCAGCTGACCATGTAGTCTGCGTTACCATGTTGACATGTTATGTAGTAATTAGTAGAAAAAAAAAACACATCATTAATTTTTTACCAGTCACGGCACGATACGTCTGCTGGTTTAAAGCAACCGATGCAAACACTGTTGGGATACGAGGGTAAGTTAAAAACAACCCAAGGAACGAGCGACACAAATGATATCGTCAAAAACAACAACGGCCCAACAATCATCTAAGCCCAAGAATATATATAGCCCAAGAAGCACACCAGTCGAGCATGCAATATATATGGTGGTTACTGTATATGCATGGATATGCACATATCATTTTCACATAAAGACGGATTGAGCTTTTCTTCTTCTACGTGCTGTCATCAATAATGGGTTAACAGAGCTTAGAACATGAAGAGCAAGAACTCTTTGCAATACAACAAACGGCCTTAATTAGTTCTATATATATGAGAGCGAGCATAACATTTTACTGATTTATTAGTATTTGGGGTCCTCAGTCGCTGCTAGCAGCTGTGCGTGCTAATTAATTGTGGTCATGTTGAAGCTAGGGCTCTAGCTCTTGTCTCGTGTGTCATAATTATGAGGGCAAGATTAATTGTGGTCATGTTGATTTTTCTTTTGTGATATTTTTTAAAAAATAATTTTTATTTTCTTTGGAAAAAAAGCCTCACATTATAGTGGACTAATATAGAGATAGACCTCGATCTGGTTGACGATCACATCACACCGTATATATATATATATATATATATATATATATATATATATATATATTACTTGTATATATGTGTGAGGATGAGGAATCTCACGTTAATTGGAGATGGTGCATCTGGACGTCGGGGGAGAAAGAAGCAGGGAAACGTACATACATAACAGACTCGAGTTTCCCTCTCACACCCACCCTATGTTTTATTTTTTTTTCCCCGTCTATTTTATAATCCAACCAAACAATCACTTTTCTCTTATTTTCTTTCTATTCTTTTTTTCACATTAAAATTTTACACCTCAAAACTATTATACTTTTAAAAAGAATAAACTGATATAATTGCTAAATTACAACTTTTTTATATATGAAAAATTTATTCATTGAGAGTAATTTGCACAGCAATAATTTTTCTGACATTGAATTAGTATGAATATTTTTAAAATCACATTAGAATTACTTTTTTTATGATTTAATTATATAGTATTACTTTTTTATATATGGTGTGAATCATGGCGTGAATTATATAGTATTAATTTTTGATATTAGATACCTCGGTATTCATATTTGTTTCAAAAATTAATATTAAAAATTAATATTAATATAATGGCTAGTTCCTAGCAAATTTACATTAATAAATAAATAAATAGATAAATATTTGAGCGCGGATTCGATGGTAATATTCGTGTTATCAATATTATACTGATTTTTTATATTTTAGTATTTCACTGATATTTGTTTAAAAAACTAAGCACAAAATTAAATATTTATGAACTAGGTAAAGTTTTATAGTAATCTAATGTTTATTTATGCCAAAAAAAACCAAAAGATAATCCTGTGGCTTTGATGTTTTTTTTAAATTCGTCCAATTGCATTTTAAAATGAAATTTGGTTGAATTATTTGATTTCAGGATATTATTTTTAAAAATAAAATTATTTTTAAAAATAGTGATTTTGATAAATTTTAAATTATTTATGAATAATAATTTTTTTAAATTTTTTTAAAAATAATTATATTAAAAAAAATAAGGCTGGCCGAACTGAAACTCGGAATTAACTGAAATCGAATAACTCCATTTCAAATTTTAATTTGAGCACGAATTTTGATTGAATTTCGTGAATTACCCAAACATTCTGAACTCAAATATATCTATGTAAATAATATTTTATAAAATCATTTGTAATTATTTAAAATAATAAATTTATCACCCAACCTCTGATTTGTTATCGCCACGCCACCGATCACTGGATTCACTGCGCCTGCCACCAACACGCCGAAAGAGATTTTGGAAACTGAGTCGGAGACTGAGAGAGCTGAGAGCTGAGAGCTGAGAGCTGAGCATAGAGGTTCACCGTTTCAGTGGACTTGTTCTCCGCCTGCAACTTCGAATCCAAAGAAGAAGAAGAACTACAAGAAGAATCTAGTATTGGGTTTTTGCTTGGAACAGTACGAGGATGAGTTAATGAGAAACAGTAGCGAAAACGAACAGTAACGAAAATGCAAGGGTTGCCTTGCTGTGTGTCGGCTCCTTCAAGGAGGAGCCTATCCCTGCTGGCCTCAGTAAATTCGTTCCCATGCCGTGATGTTGCTCTTCCGAGAAAACCCATATCATATCCTTGTAAGATATTTTCTGGTAACAGAGCCGCACACACACACACACACACACACAATATATATATATATATATATATATATATATATATATATATATGCATCTGGGAATAAGCAGAGATCGAGAGATTAGCAATACTAAAAAGGGATTGCTTTGCTTGACATAGTGGATGATTGTGGGTCTTTTTCTTTCTTTCATAATTGGGTTTTGATGATTTGGTGATGAATTGCGGGTTGGGGTCCTGTAGTGTCAACTAAGGATGATGTAATTAGTGAAAGTGAAAAAAAAATCGGCCTTCTTTATAGATTTGATGAGTTGGGGGTTTCGATGAATTTATTAATACCCACTACTACATTATGGCTGGTGAGCTAGTAGGAACAGCAGAACGTAGTAAATCTTAAGTTACCGAATGTATTATGCTTTTCTTTAGGTGTTAAAGATTGTATGCAAATGGGCATAATAAGCAGATAATTGTGACATGAGCAATCCTGAGACGTGATTGTGTTTAAATTTTGAATCAAATTCAACTTTCGAAGGGATTTGTGTGAATAAAATTTTGGCCTTCTTTACAGGGTTCAGGGGCTAGGTTTTGATGGATTTGAGTTAAGTTCTTACTATTGCTATCTTGTAGCTTGTCGAGACAGTAGAATATAGAGAAACAACATTGACCATCCAGTGCTCCTCATGATATAGTAAGACCATTTTGTGGAAAACACAGCAGCATGGTTATTGGTTGCTGCATATTTTTGCCTTTACTAGAGAAAACTGAGATAAATACTTGTAACTAGCCGTATTTGGAACCTTTCTATAATTTTGTACTCTATAACAGGGAAATTTGGTTCTTGTGTTAAATTTTGATATGAATTGTGTTATCTAGAAGAAAAAATTGTGGCATCTGACATTTTCATTTCTCTTTAATTCATTTGAGTTTTCTATTTATTGGGCATTCTGCCTGGCCTTACTTATATGTAGGGAGACATAGAGAAACTGCAAGGTTCAATTCTTCTGGGGGCACAATCCAAACCCAGGCTTTAAATGTCAGTATTGGACCCGGGGGCTATGAAGGGGGAGATGAAGAGGAGAAAAAGTTGCATGCCAATGAGCCATCCATTGAAAGTTCATCTAATATGTGAGTTGTATCTAATTTTCTGATTGAACTTCACAATTTTAGAAGATGATAATAATTTCCATATCCATTCTCGATGTAGGCCAAAATTTGGGATTGAAAGTTGAGGATAAAATTGGATAAGTTTAGGGATTTCACCCACGGAAGAATCCTACATTGGGTGATCCAACCACACCAAGATTACTACCCCTAGGATTTCCTAACTGCAGCAAATAACAACAAAGCTATTTTTCAAGCACTCAATATATTTCTCAAACAAACAATGTCTTGTTCTTAAGATTACAATCCCTTTATAAGAGGGAAAAGAAACTCTAGGACACAAGACTTTGGGCCCTAAGCCCACAGGCAGGTTGGGTCCATATCACAAAATAACCAAATAGCATAGAGAATAGAACAATAGAACTATCCATGCTGATGTCGTCTTGTGAACTGATCCCTGTAAAGTCTGCTTTGAGATCCCATTGCAGTTTTGTCTCCAACATTTAGCTCTTATTTAGAATTTTAGATATTAGAAACTTTTAAAGCATGTTGTGTTTATGTTTATGATACTTGACATGATATGTCATTTTCATGCACGAATAAAACAAGATAATGAAAAAAATCATATTAGTTGAACTTTGAAATATTAATTAACTTATATCCTTGAGTGAGAGATGATTGGTCATGTGTAATCACTTTTTAGCTTTAGTTTTGGAATTATTTAAACTTGTTATCGTTGTAAAAGTAAACTATAATCCTTCCTATAGTTTTTCCATATTCCCCCTGCTTAAAATGGATTATAAGATGCAATTCTATGCAGGAAATATTAACACAATCGGTATGAGCAAATTTTATGCCATTTGCATAGCCTCAAAATGTATCAAAGGAAAATTTTCCCTGAAAATATCTGTATCTCAAAACAAGATTACTTGATATATTGATTAGTTCATCGATCAATATGAGGTTATGAATCCCTTCCACCAACTCTCTCTCTCTCTCTGTAAACTATTTTTAGTGTTTTGAAGCGTGTTAGTACTTCTTATTGTTAGAAGAATGGTCTCTAATGTTTTCCTACTTTCCACTGCTAGAGAATAATGGGTGTTCTTAAGTTGTGTTCTGGCAGTGACAAGCCTCCGGATCAAATACCTTATCCTCTGTCTATAGCAGCTGTGCTATTTGGCTGTTCTTTAGTATATTCATTGATAGTATTCACAAAGGGAGTGCCTTCATCACTTCTAGCAGCGATAGCAAAGTCAGGTTTCACTGCAGCATTCTCTTTGATATTTGTTTCAGAAATTGGGGACAAGGTAAAGTAATCTTTAACTAATAAGAGTTCTTGTATAATAAATTGTTTTATGTTGAGACTTCAATGTCATTGATATCAGGATGATATATATATGTATGTATATATATGCTAGGGAATTTTTCATTTGTGGTCATTCCCCAAACAACCATTTATTCCATTTTTCAAGCAACTATCATTGTAGCCTACATCTAATTTCATGTTGTAAATTGTAACCCATCATAGAAAAGGGCAAACCAATGCACCAAGCTCCCGTGAGTAGCGGGGCTTGTGAAAGTGTTTGGCTACAGGGTCAATATGGATGCAGTCTCTTCTTACAGTTAATTTTAATTATAAGAAGCCTATTCACAACCCAAACCTGTGACTTTAAGGTTACGAGCCTGTAACTCTACCGTTATGACAAGGTTTGCCCTTGTAACCCATCATAAAAAGAGTTCTAAAAATTCATTAGTAAGGAAAAATGTTATTTATGTTGCATTTCATATCCTTTTAATGGTAGATGAGTAATGCTACGTACAATCGGGATTGTATAATTGGTGGCATCATTCGAAAATACGTATAGAGGGGCCACCTCAATATAGCGCCTCAACGCCTTGGTAGCCAGCCTTACAGAGGCGGACGCTCTGAGCCAGAGAACGAGCGATACTTGTTATAGGCGATTAAGGCAGCCGCCTCACCTTTGGTACGAGTTGAGGTGGTAAAGGAGGCTTGTTAAGAAAAACGACATATAAAATACCTTGCTACCCTCGCGCAGACATAGCCACTAACCAACGACGCAGCTGCTATCCTTCCCATCGATCACTGTGATCGTCATCGACGATCTAGCGCCTCACCCGACGCCTCAACCGATGATGACTCTTGGCCAATGATGATGCTCCTTCTCCGTCGCCTCGCCTCACCTCACCTTTCTTCGCTGGCGACTGTCGCTCCTTCTCGCCCGACACTTGCCTCCCTGTCGCTCAATCTTGTTGCTCATGTCTGTGAGTACTGAGTATATAAATATATAATTATATATTTTATTTAATTATTTTTCTTAAATTAAGATTACATTATATATTTGTTTTAATCTAATTGCATTAATATTAGCTTAAATTAATATATTATATTATATAATTGTTTTGTTTTATTGAATATTTGAAATTGACTATAAAAATTTAATTTCGTCTTTGAGTGAGACTTTATTTTATATTTTTAGTTTGATGTTATAAAGTGTGTAAGACTAATATATTTCTATAAAAAGTGTAGAGAAATTTTTATTTTTAATATGATAATATTTTTAGCATAAATTTTATTTTTTAACGTTGAGGCGCCGGCCTCGACCGTAATAAGGCGCTCGTATATCCGCATAGTCTTTGACCGTACCGTTTCCACCTCATGTATTTTTAAACTTTAATTGATATATAACCGTGATGACAAAACAACATATCAAATCATCCGGGAGGGGGGGGGAAGAACCAAAGAGAAAAAAAAGAAACCACAGATCAAATACTTTTAAGTGAAAGACTACTTAAACGTTAATCAAAGTGAGAACCTTGTTGTAGAGTTAATTTAGCAATACTAATGTGAGTTACCATCAAACCATCTCCACTAATCACTGTTCCTTTGTCTTTCATTTGTTTTCATTGGTTGCCTACAACTAAAAGTATGGTAATCCCATTTTGAGCAATTGTAGCAATTGCTTTTTTTTTTCTTAAAAGATGACTTGTTAGCTTCCAATCTAGGTGGTCGCAATTGAGGTAGTTTGGGAGACTTAGCAAAACACTTGGGATTTGAAACTGAGTTAGCAACTGTCCAACAATCACCAAGTCATTCCTTGTACATGCTTTCTATATATCTCAATTTTTTTCATGAATAAGACAATTTAAAATTTGTGACACCACTAAAAATGAATTGCAAACAATTAATCTTCTCATAGGTCTCAATTTTCATCAACAATAGTTAAATTACTGTTAGTTTTGACAGATCTAACAGAAATAATTGATCAAACAATCGTAACAGAAATATTCATCCCTTATTCATTGAGATAAACCAACATTCTCTAACTTGTTCAAAATTATGTAAAATAGTACAAAACACATTAAGATATTTCAAATCAAAATTGGGTCTAGCGCGAAATCTGACACAATTAAAGACTGAAGTTTCATCATGCCAAATTTATTGATCAAATAATATTATCTATAAAATATGAGAGAAAGAGCAAAGAATAAGTGCACCTGATAGTTAAATGTCAGTTCCAATTTAATTAACTGTTTTGCACCCCCGATAGATAGCCAAACAATCTTGGCTTTGCTTTTGATTCTTCCTTTCCTCTTTTTGTCTGCATTATTTTATTTTCTTTTTCACTGTTTTCTCTTCCCTTTTCCTTATGCCCTTTGTCCACTCTCTTTGCAAAGAAGAGAGCACGTTGGGGTGCCGGATCGGGATATGATCTGGGCTTGGTGACGCCAGTGTTCTTGGGCGAGGCTGGCAAGAGGCATCATTGGCAGTGGTATGAAGTCGCCAGGAACAGCTGGAAGAGGTCTCTTTGCAGCGACTGGACTGCCAGGCAGAAAGCAGTGCATGGTGGCAGCACTGTGTGGGGATCAAAAGGGCTGGACACTGCTAGAAGTGGTTCGGATTGAAACACTGCTCTGCTGGGGGACATTTGTGGCAGTGGCGTCATACAGAATCAACAACAGCTCTATGTGGCAGCATTGTCGACGTGCTTGTGACAACGTGGAGAAGAAGACTGGGAAGAGAAAAGCTTGTTCATGTAGCAGGTTGACCATAGGGAGAGAAGACCACTATTCAATAATGTGTCTAATTGTTTTTTTGGTTTCTTTTGCTTGGCGGCGCCAATATCCAATTGGGGTTCCTATTCTCTTTTTTTTTTCTCCCCCTACACAAAGTCAAGGAAAAAGGAGTTAATTATTCTGACCTCGTTAATGCTCCAAGATTGTTAGGTTTGTGTGTCTCGAGCAGAATTGCTCTAAGCATTACACTCTAAGTATCAAGTTTGAAATATCAAGCATGTTGTTTCCAATCTACTTATATATATACTACAAGTAGGGATTTATCTGCCAACGAACTCTAGCCTTTAATAAGCCTAATAAACAAGCTCAGTATTATATTACAACATATATGATATTTAAATAATTCCCAATAGTATACTAGGCGAGTTAGCTATAGAAATTAGCCTATCAAATTAAGGAATTGCAACATATTGTTTTGATTTTTAGAGTGTTGCCCTTGTATTTTTCTGAATGAATTTCTTATGCCATTATGAAATTGAAGGTTATTTCTCAAGTTATGCCTTTTATTTTCTGTAGACATTTTTCATCGCCGCATTGTTGGCCATGCAATACGAGAAGGGACTGGTAAAATCCTCCCTTCTCTCTCTCTCTCTCTCTCTCTTCATTTGTATCTTAGTTTGCTCTTGATGTTCAATATTATTCAATCCCCCAAGATAGATGGCTCTAATTGCATGTGTAGCGAAACCATATCTGAGAAGTTTATTGCATGTGTAAGCAAAACTATAGCTGAGAATTTTTTTGAGGCTTTCATCATGTTATTGTTTTATGGTTATGACATGTCAAATGTGAGTAAAATAGGATTTAGGATAATGGCTATAAAATAAATCTGTTGGAAGCAAATGGAAATAGAGTAAAATTGTAGATTTGCATCAAGAAACAGGAAAGGGGACAAAGAAAAGGACAGATGGAGCTATGCAATCATGCCTACGGTTTTGTAAGTGCTCACTTGGGGTTAGGGAAGAAGGCAACTACAGTCTTTATAAAAGAACTTCAATTCTGGAATTCATAATTCATTTACTTCACAAAACCATTTCAAGTGCTAGAGATTGCCAATGCAAGCTTCACCACTATAATCATTGGAAATTTTAACAAACAACTCCAATGGCATTGGAATTATTCTTGCCCCTTGTGTAATGCAAATGCTTTCTTGTGATATTTAAGTCTGTAAAAGATGTTGGGTTGAGTTGTAAAGATAACTTTTGAGAGTTGATTGTTCTAATGAGTTATTGAAATATCGATCAGGTTCTCTTGGGATCCATGGGTGCTTTGTCCCTAATGACGATCTTGTCAGTTGTGATAGGACGGATATTTCATTCAGTGCCTTCCCAGTTCCAGACAAGTAAGTCTGAAATTTCTTTGAATTGCTAGATTTTATATGGTGCCAATGGTACTCTGTAACAATCCGAGCATGCTTGCTAACTTGTCATGACATTTTCATTGTATAAATAGAGTAAATACTAGCATGGGCAAAGAATTTTAGGGGACTACATAGAAATTTAGATGGTTGATAGAGCATCTCAAAGCCTTATCTCTTCTATTTGGTCAGTACTTGTTCCCTTGGGACTATTTGTAGTTTGTATGGCTTATTATGGAAAAATTCCTTTATATAGTTGATTTCTCTGCTATTTTTCGCTTGTTAGTTTTTAATATTCGAGATTATAATTGATAGAGCTTTGCGCCTTATGAGGTTTGGCACAATGCATAAATCAGAAAGATTTACTTTGAGTGTAAGCGTCCAACAATTAGCTAAGAAAGCCTAGACTTTAACTCATAATGACTTTTACAGGAATAGGACTATTTGGTTCTACTATACTTGATTAAATAAATATATTTGATTTTAAGTAATTCTGTCATTCATTGATCAGCCTTGCCAATCGGAGAGTACACAGCTGTTTCTCTGTTACTGTTTTTTGGTCTCAAATCAATAAAAGATGCATGGTGCCTTCCATCAACCATGTCTAAGGGTGGTGATAAGAGCAAACCAGAACTCGATGAATATGTTGAGGCTGAGGAACTTGTGAAGGAAAAGGTAGTCCTCTCGTTTATCACAATATTACATTAAATGATTTCCCAAGTTTTGAACAATGACTAGATCATTGTTAGGCTGCCTATGAGTGTATTACGGCAGAGGGAAAAGTTAATGTGACTCATGATTTTCTTTTTCTCTCTCGAAACAATTCAAAAATTGATCATGCCATTAACGCTGCTAAAAAAAATTCAGGTGTCAATTAGACTCTCAAATCCACTTGAAGTTATCTGGAAATCATTCAGTCTTATATTCTTTGCTGTAAGTATCTTCATGTCCTCTTTTGGACCATTACTTTCTGGGGCTTGGATGATGGTTTTCTTTACAATCAGTTAAAGTGAGGAGCAAGTTCCACTTGGTATTCTGTAAACTGGGAGTTGTTTTTTCTTTATTTTTTTCCTGATGTGCTAGTTATGGTATTAAAAAGTTTTAGACATTTTGAAATGGGCATGCATTAACTTTTCACATATAGGAATGGGGAGACCGGTCAATGCTTGCTACAATTGCCCTTGGTGCCGCACAGGTGCGATTCTGTAAACCTCAAGCAACTGCAAAAAATACACCCTCCCCATAGCAGGTATTTCATCCTTCCATAATCTTTTACAGTCTCCATATGGTGTGGCTGGTGGAGCCATTGTGGGACACCTCATTGCGACCTCCATTGCTATCATGGGAGGAGCATTTCTTGCCAACTACATATCTGAAAAACTTGTAAGATCTGAAAACTTCTTTTAATAAGCCCCACCCACCCACACACACACAGTGTTATTTTAGCTTCAGTGCTTCAATCCAACTCGCGCAATTTCCCTTCTAGGTTGGCTATGTGGGCGGAGGGCTGTTTCTGCTGTTTGCCGTAGCTACACTTTTTGGGGTTTTCTGATAAAATCTTGGTAGCCCCATGCCTATGAAAGGAGAAGAATATTGGGAAGTGACTACATGGAGAATGGCAAGAAAATGAGTTTGACGGGGGAGACCTGTAAGCTTATTTAATTCATTAGTTAAAATGACCATTTAAGAGGGGCATTAAGACTCTAAAAACGACCCCCAAGTATAAACAAACCACAAACGTCACTTTTAAGGATTAGAAACTTCTTTGGACGCTTGGAGCAGAATGTCTGTATTAGTAGATGGAAATTTTACATTTTATACATTCTGGAGGTTAGTATTGGCAATTTGCTAGTTAATGTTTGCGAACAAAGTCGAAAAATTATGACTTGTCCGGATTACTTCAAGGAAACACTCACGTTACATGTGTACTTAAAAATGATATAAAATTATAATAATAGCATATATTTTTATTAGCAATTAATAGTAATTAAAAGGCTTATATGTATAATAAAAATAGTTATATTTAATAAAACTAACATTAAAATGTATTGATAACATCTACAAATATAAATGTTTTACATTATTATTATACAATTATATATTTCTAATTATTAACTAATGGTAAATTTTTTATATATATAAACTATATAACCTTACAAATCAAATTCGAATTTAATTTTCAAATTCAATTTAATTTCAATTCAAGTCAAAATCTCAATTAGTTCAATTTCAAAAAAAAAAATAATTCAAATTCAATTCATTCAATAGTTAAATTCAAATAATTAACTCAATCTTCAATTCAATTAATTAATTTTTAATCAATTTCATTTCGACATCAATTTCATTTAAATTCAGTTTAAATCAACTCAATTCAATTCAAAATTAATCAATCAATTTCAAATCCAATTTAACTCAACTTCATTTATGAAATTTAATTCAATTTCAACTCAATTCCATTACAACAATTCAATTCAAAATTCATTCAATCAATTTCAATTTTAATTTAATCAAATTCATTTAATTCAATCAATTCATTTATCAATTTCAAATTTAATTCAATCACTTAATTTTCAACCAATTCAACTCAATTCAATTCAAACTTCAATCAATCCATTTCTATTTCAAATTCAATTTATCCATTTTGAAAAGTCAATTTAAATTAAAATTTATTTCAAAACTTAAAATTCAATTCAATTTCAATTTAATTCATAATCCAGTCAAGTCAATTCAATCTTCAATTTCAATTCAATTAAACTAATTTAAATTAATTCAATTCAATTAAAATTAACCGATTCAATTTCGTAGGTCACCTCCTGTGTCATTCGTGTTTACTTTACTATTATTATTATTTCTTTTTAAGTTCTAACAGAAGATAATACAGCTTTACAAAACAGACATTTTTTTGATATAGGGTTGAATTAGTAGTTTTACTCTTTTTGTATTTATTATACATTGCATTATTATTCTTTTTACGAACATGAGTCGTATTGACTGAGATGCTTGTAGCCTTGTACTTGTGGGAGTTATTATTTGATGCGTTACACGTTTGAGTTGTATTGGATTGGACATGTAATATGATGTTTGAATATAATTTTTAATTTTTACTTGAATTAATAAAATAAATTTATAATAGTTATATTAATGATGGTCGATGCCAGTTAGTCGTCATTAAACAACTTGATTATGTATACATGAAAATTAAAACTCATAGAAGGACAAGTATTTTCATACGAACTTGAAATCATTGAATTCTATATATTTTAATGAACCTCTCCCCTATAGGGTAGCTCAGCTAGAAAACCGGGACAGCCATGAGGTCTTTCCGTGTGCATGATCACATAATCGAATCCCATGGTGACTTGAATTTGCTAAATATCTGTGCAGATTGATTCCCCTCTCCTCTGCAGGCACTGGCAGGCTATGCTATATCGTGTTTTACATCACTAAGTCTGATGAGACTTGAAACAAAATGAGAGGCAAGGACCCATCACCCGGCGTTATCCCTCTTTGTTAAATGAACTTGGAAATATTCATTGTATCACATTCGTGATTCATGGGTATGCCATTAATTCTTTGCAAGTAGGGCTGCAAACGAATCGAACACGAGTCTTAAATTATGATGTTCACGAACTGTTCACGAATATTACTCTTTTGTTCATGAACGGTTCACGAACGTTCACGAACATGTGTTCATAAAACTTGTTCACGAACATTTACGAACATAATTATAAAATCATAAAAATCTACAAAAAAAATTAATATCGTAAACTTATTCAAAAAAGTATAATTAATTAAATGTTAAGCTGTATTATCTTTGTTTAATATGTTTAAATAATTGCTATATATAGTTCACGAAAATATTATAATAATAATAATAATAAACAAATAAATCAAAAACATATATTTATATTTAATAAAATAATTTTTATACATATTAATTAATTTTTTTTATTTTTTGTTCATAAATAATTTTCACGAACACGAACAATATTTATGAACTGTTCGCGAACACTTGTTTGTGAACGTTCGCGAACATGTTCACGAATATCACAATAGTGTTCGCGAACTGTTCACGAACGATACTATTCCTTAACGAACGAACATGAACAATCTTTTATCGAGCCAAACACGAGCTTGTTAATGAACATTTAGTTCATTTACAGCCCTATTTGCAAGCCACACCAAAATGAGCCACGTTTCATTGAGCCAAAAGGAAAAAAAATATGCATACACAAAATTTCTTAGTTTTGTCAATTTGTTACCTCGCAATTTCCATTAATTTCTATCACAACTTATCAATAACGCAACACAAAATTCGTCCTCAATACGAGACAATGGGTACAACAGAAAATTTGAACAATACAATACCAAAATTATCAACAGAGAAAAATTGCTGTGGATCATTTTGCCGCTACTATCCCTCGTGTCATGACTAAAAATTAGTTGCCCTGTGTCAATCAGCTGTACATTGAAGGGGGGACCTAAATGAAAGCAATTCAACGATGCGCTTTTCAAGCCTTTGTGCTCCGGGACCAGGCCTCAGAACATCAGCACTACCCCAAGCTGCACAACTGTCATTTCCTGGCTCACCTAAACACCAGCCTCCGGGCACTACCTGGTCAGGGCTTCGATTTAAAGCCTCTTGATCAATGCGGTCCAGGACCGGATCATCAATGAGAAAAGGCGTGGCAAAAACAGCTCCACTCTGGATCATGTCAGCCACATCGCTAGTACCAAGTGGGCGGGGCTCCTGCTTGGAATCAAAGGAAACATACTGTAAATTGTTGTTTATGATTGTTGCGTTGAACCGGGGAGAATTACATAGTAGGGTTGGGAAGTAGTTCGGCAGGGACGATGGCGTGTTTGATAAGTACATGAGTAGTGTCCTTGGAAGGTTGTCAGAACCCAAAATGCAGAACTCGACAAATTTCCGGCTTACAATGGATGATGAAGGCCCTGCATCAATAACCATTATTTGCTCAGGAGTGTTTTGGTTAAGGCTACTTGGTGTTTAGCCAAAGCAGCAAAAGCTTCATCACCTGATCTCTTTTTTATTTCTAGAACACAAAAAAATCTCCCTCTATCTCTATTCAAGCAATTTGAACCACTAATAAAGCTCTTTGAATGGAACTTCCGTGCAAAATGTGGTTGCTTTCATATTATCTTCAGCCCCACATTAATCTGAAGCATTCAAAATTACCTGTGTTTCCAAGAAGGCCAGGCTAGCCAGCATCTCTGTTCTAATAAATAATATTGGAATTTAAATTCAAAGGGTTCAATGCGGGAATGCTTCAGAAATTGGGTGTTAACACAAAATTCTATCTCCTCTCTTATCCAAATCAACCAAGGGGAGGCATTGGTCACATCAGTGAGTTTCCACTCATACACCATTGACACTTAAACAAGACTTCGCGAATAATAACAAAAGGTTTGGACCAAACAAACATGTAAAGGTTCTAACTGTCCATTCTTTGCATGACAGAGCAATGAGAGCATATATGCACACATCTCAGCTATACTTTCCAGCCACGCAATAATTTTGGCATAAAATGCATTCCCGGTTGTCGTGGCAACTAGCATCATGGCATGTACCAGTACCGATTAGAATCAAATTACTGTAGCATTTGACATCAGTTATCCGTCACTAGAAAGACCTATCTTGTAAATAATACTACATTGGAACTCACCTGCAAACAATCTATACGCATTTGGCAAATCCCTTTTTTGAGTAGCATAGAACAACGGCATCTTCTCCACGAGATACAGCCCAGGATCGACAATTATGGGCTTCAGGCGCCTAGATCTGATACAACAATCATGACAACGTTAGGAGTTCGGAGTCAGGACACAACGAATATACATAAATTCAATACAAATACAACAACACAAACTTAAAATCAGATGATCATACTCTCTCCAGCCAATGTGACTCGTGTGATTCACAAAGTTCAAATCTTTAGGCAGAAAAGACAAAATGTGAAGAAGATCTGAAAAACCAGAAAAAACCCATATCACTGTATCAATAAAATCAAAAACCCAACCGGAGAAAACTACAAACCCAATTCAAATTGTTCAATAAAAAGACCATATACCAACCATCTTGGGTAACAAGTGGGTAATGGTCAGCGGAGAGATTGATAAACCAATCCCAAGTCGAAGACAGCCGGAGAAGAATCGAAGCGCCGTGCAGCATCGAGGATATCGCCGACGACCCTTCCGGGTACGAGAAATCGGCCTTGCCGACGACCTCGACATTTCCGGCCGCTCGAAACACCGGCACGGATTTGACGGCGAGGGCGAGGCGTAGGCGGTCGGCGTGTGCTGCGGAAAGGTCGAGATGGAGGAGGTAGAGGTTCCGGGGGTGGTAGGCAGCGTGAAGGAGGCGGAGGATCCGATCTGAGTCGCCGTCGGATCCGGTGATGAAGTACGCGACGGAGGGCGGCGGGGGGTCCGGCGAGGAGTCCGGGTCAAGGAAGAGTGTCGGGTGGGTCTGGCGGTTCGGGAAGAGAGAAGGGTCGGGCCTCGAGGCGGCAGCGCCTCCGGAGGGCTGGGAGATGGTGGCGGCGGAGAGGTAGAGGATGAAGAAGACGGAGAATAGGGAGACGGCTAATAGGATGTGTAGGGTTTTGCTGTCTTTGGATCCAATTGGGTGTTGGGATTGGGTGGTTTGATTTGGGTTTTGCATTGCGGGTCTGAGCTGGGTTTTGTCGGGTTTGAGCGGGGTTTTGTCGGGTCTGAAACGGGTTTTTTGGATCTCTCTCTCGATCTCGACTCCGGCGTTTGTTCGTGGTGTGCTGTTACTGGTGTTTTGGGTATGTCTGCAACTCTGCGTGAGTGGTGATGTGAAGTGTTTTATTGTTTTTTTATGCGTGAATGATTTGGGTTTTGGGTTCTGTTGGCCTCTTTTTATTTATTTATTGTGGGGGCGTCGACTGCCACGGCCTAGATGCGTGTAGAGATATGAATATATGAATGCGTAGGCTATAGCCTAAGCCTATAGAGGAAGGGAAAGGGTTGATTGTTGCTTCGCAGGGTGGGAACGGACATACATAAGAGTGGGTGGGTGACACTTTTGACAGGCACAGGCTTGCCAGTTGCCAGAACCAGCCTGCGAGAGATGGGTGTCCTGTGTACAGTAGCCTGGAGGTACGACGGCTCACAGCAAAGCGGAGCATCGCATTTCCCTGGTCACATTTCACCGGCCTGTCCTATGCATGCTATGCACCTCTTCTTTTTTTCTTCTTTTTTTGACAAATAATTTTTATTTTAAAAAAAATATTTGTCAGTTAGTTTCCACAAATATGCTTCTTTAGTTATTTCATTTATGACCGGATTTAAAAATTAATTCAAAACAAAATAATAAAAACATAACCAATGCCCTTTGCAGCCTTGGATATCGTATACCTATTATGTACTTTTTTTTTTTGGGAAGGAAATGACGCTGACATAAAGGGCTCATGTGTTTTTGTGTTTTGTTTTTTTGTCTTTTTTGCTGTAATAGAACAAAAGAGGTAGGGGGAGGGTTGCCCAGACGTGGCTAGTCCGTCAGACGTCTCATTTGTTGCCAAAACTCACGGGTCGAGAGAGACCAACCTACGAGTACAGTGAAACAGTTGTTGGAGGTATTGGAGTTGTTGGGTTGTTGTTGCTCGCTGCAATGGATTGGTGAAGCGTGCCCGTTGATCGAAAATCATTTGTTTCGTCTTCCTCTACTCTTCTTCAGTTTCGTTTTACCTTCGTCTCTCCATTAGGGTTCTTCTGAGAGATTTGACATTAAATCATATTCTAAATGTTTGTTGGACAGTAGAATTTATCCTCATATATACTTTAACTTGATTGTAGTCTTTTTTTTCTCTCTATTGTTTGTTATCACTTGAGTTTGCTGACGGTTTCTTTGGGGTTTGTTAGGAGGTCTAATCGTGGTTGTGTTGCAGTTGAAGGTGTTTGAACAGTCACTTTAAGGTTTGGTCTAAGGAATCGGTCTCATACAAAATAAAATGTTGTCATATATATAAAGTTATCAACTTGGAAATGCTGGTCATCCTTTTCAATGGGAGTGTTTCTGTTTTTTTTTATTTTATGTTTGTTACTTTTTGCTGTTCAATATTGTAGTACTAGTAATTTTTTATGTTTGAAGGTTTAATCACTTTTTTTATCAAGTAATAGGTCATATTATGTGATTTATTCTCTGTAATAACTACATCCCTTGTATTTTGATTTGTGACTTTTTTTTTTGGTTAAGATTTAACTTTGACATAAGATATTGTTTTAATTTTTAGATGAGTTTTGGAGAATGAAATAATTTGAAGTAGTAGAGGGGTACTTACTCCTACTGTTTCGATTAATACACCCTTTGATAAAAATATTCTAATATTCATTAAAAATAACAATAAAAGAATGTCCAAATAATAATGTTTAAACACTAATACAATGTTAAAATAATGCTATTCGAATAAAAATATTTTATAGTATTATTCGAACATAAACTAATACATTTAAATTTATTATTTGAACAATGTATTTACATTCAAAGAGTTGTTTTTGAACAAATATGATAAGAAATTTAATTTAATACACTTGAAAAATATTATTATAATATAAATGTAATATTTAAATAATAGTCTTTAATTATTTGATTTTGTTTTAATATTAATATTCAAACGTCATAACAAAATAATTGTTTTTTTGGTATTTTTATATTATATTAAAAATAACTAGTGAGTGTGTTTAGCGTTTTAGAAGATGTGTATACCTCTCACCTTTTAAATAAAACTCTTATGTTATTGATGGATGGCACATATTATATAGTTTAATACTTTAATATATGCTTTATTTGTACATGCTCAAGTAATATAACTTATCAAATGAAAAATATACAACAATCCTACATCAACTTCATTCCAAAAAGACATCGTTAAATTAAAAATATTTATTATATGTTTTATTCCATTTTATTTGGTGCCCCTATATTCAAATTACTTTGTTATTCTTCTTCTTTATCTATATTTAATTTTTATTTTAAAATAAAATATAAAATACAACCATTTCATATAAAAAAACAGAATCATCATATATACACACACACACACACATATATATATAATATACTCAATCGTTATTATTTTTATTTAATCTAAGTAATAATTATTATAAATATATAAAATTTAAATAAAATATACATTGATTGTTTTTCTGTGTGATGTATTGATGGTGTATAAATAAAGCAAAAATGATTCAATTTTAACTTTATTTATTTTAAAAATAATTGTCTTTACTTTTCATTGATTTAATTTTTAATTGCAATCTATGTTTATTTAATAATTCTTTATTTAATTAATTAAACCATTAAAGGAATCCACTTGCTATATTTAACACTTATTACTAGCATATGAGGTCAAATTATCTTTTACTTATATATATATATATATATATATATTTACAGGATGTATTTGTATTATATTGTTCTCTATTTGTTTTTTATAAATTGTTATATTTTGTCATATTCATAATTAATATTTTAATATTATTTGTTAAATATAAATATAAATTGTTGTTTAATATTGTTCTTATTTTAAACATATAAAATAGTAGTGTAGAAATATATATTTTGGCATTTTACCTAAAAGTTAAAATTTTAGGTAAATTTTGCTAAAATTATAACTGAAGTTATATTTAGCTGATAGTATAGCTACATTACTAGAGTACTTTTTATTATAATTCAGTCAAATTTAATTACAGCTTTTGCTATAACTAAGTCTATTGGAGATGCTATTACGAGTCAATTTAATAAAAATATCAAAAAAAAAAAACTACTTTTTTCATACTATCTATTATAATTACTTGTTAATAAAATAATTAATAAAATTTTTAAGCAATATGAACCACAAATCATACTCGAAATTTGTGGCCCATATTGCTCAATATTGTTAGACTTAACTAAAATCTTAAAGAGTCTATAACTAATACTTTAAATTTAATTTAATATAATTCACTATCTATTTATTAAAATATTATATTTTAGTTTACTTCGTTTTTTCATATTTATTTGTGTATTTTAAAAAATAAATCAATATTTTAAAATTATTTTTAATTAACAATTAATTATAATGGAAAACGTTTAGAATATACTTTTTTAAAATAAATTATTTTAAAAATGCACTTACACGCCTGTTTTTTAAAAAAGGCTTACAGAAAGTGCAACAAATTGTCATGCACGTTATATATCACTTGGATAAGGCTATAAATGTCATTTCATATCACATGAATCCTTCGCTAGGGTTCCTAATTGATTGAATCTGTGTAGCGGGAATCCACCCCCAAATGTCTTCTCTCGATGAATTTCAAGCCAGTAAGCGCTCTCTCTCTCTCTCCCTCTCTCTTCACGTTCTGTGTTTTTGATTTTTCGATCATTGAATCGTACAATCGATGTGTTATGCAGGATCATTCGCTTAAATTCGTAAAAGGATGCATGAAAAATTCAAAATTGAATCCCCAGGTTTTGTTGTGGGATTTTTTTTGTGGGATTTAAACTCGAATGAAAAGCCCTAGGTATCCATCATCATCAATAGGTTGTGATGCGTAAACCCAGATGAGTCTTCATTGAAACTTGGGTTGGGCTGTTAAAATCCTTGTGTGCTTTTTTGAAATTGTCTGTAATGGGACACCGTGGGTCGTTCGCTCGCTCACCCACTCACTCACTGTCTGTAATACTACATGAGTTCCGGATTTTGAACTCATTAGACTATTGAATCAGTGGCGGATGCAGAATTTATAGATATACATTTTATTGGACGAAAAGGCTCCATAACCATAAGATAAAAGCTTGTCCCAGTGGTTTGGCTAGGGGCAAAATCCCAACCTGCGTGTTAAAATAGGGGGTAGAGTTTCAGTTCTTGCCGTTTTTGAAAAGGAAAAAAACATTTATCATCAGAAGGGTCCTGGAGACAAACTAAAATTCGCCTGAAAATTTTAAAATATTTTTAATATGTGTGACGGTTTTTTAGTTTAAGTTAAAGATTAATATTGTGCTCGCACAATTTTACTTAATTCGGGAAATTGATTTTGTATATTTACTTATTCACAAAAATTGATGAAAATAACTTCATGACTTTTTTACGTTTTCAGGCTAGGGCTGAACTGACAGGAACTTTTTTCTACTTGTTTAAATTTGTTAAGCTCTAGTTTGAACAGAGCCCTTTCTGAATCTGGTTGGCATCAAGCTCGAACTCATTTTATATAGCTTTTGAGCTCTTGAATTTATTATTGAGCTAGTATAATACAAAATAGATTAAGTGTGTACTTATCATAATTTTTTTGGCAATTTAATAATAATATTTTTTAGAGTGGAAAAAGATGTCTTTCTTTTCATAATTTTATGCATAATATATATATATAAAAGAATGAATGCTCCATATATAGTGCTTACGTGCTTATATGTTTTCTTGATTTGTCTCATGAGCTTCTAATTGAGCCATATTGCAAGCTTATTAACTTGGCATCACCCTGCTCAAGTTCATCTTGTTTAACTGACTAAGCTAAAAATGTTTGATGATAGTTTGCAAGCCTTGTCAATGAGTTTGAGCGAGCTCTTACTAAATTGAGCACTCAGCGAGCATGAGGAGCTTGGCTCATATGCAGCCCTTGATTAGGCATGTGCAACTATACTTCTATGATAATGAAATTGCTTTTAATACACGACAACATGGAATCTAGCACATAATGCTGAATGGATATAAAAGTTAATTAATGGAAGGAAATTGTATATCATTTTTTCTTCAATGCATTATTTGAGATAATTTGTCATTTTTCAATAATTAGTTATTGCTTATCCTGTTCCGGCAACATATAAATAAATAAAATACTGAAAGGCTAAAGCACAGTGTCTGCGGCTGCAAATGCTAGGTTTTCTATAAATATGTCCCTTCCACTGATCGAGTATATCTGGAGAATATGGTGTAAGTCTCAAGGGATTACATATGAAATAACCTTTCATGCAGATCATGAAAATTCTATACATGAAACGTTGATTTGTTTGGTTGTTTATGGTTTGAAGTTCGGTTTTCTCCTCTGAATCTCTCTCTTTATCTCACTTTATTATAAAATGGAGTACGTTTGTCATATTGTTTTTTAAATTAAAATTTTGAAGGGTTATGTTTCCCTTGCTCATGTGCATGTTGATGCAATGTTTCTGCTCATTCTATCATGTTCTCTCTGTGGTTCCTATTACCATAGTGATGTCACATGCATGCTAGAGGCAAAGGATCACTGAGTTACAACCTCAAATTTTGAGAAATTCCTGCCTACCTGATATTGGTGTTTGATATGTGCGTATATGATGTTAAACCTGGTAAAACACAATTCAAATGCAGAAAAAAAAAGAACAAACGAAGGATATACAATTATACATCTAGCATTGATTTATCTTATTCAACATGGATGCTTTTCCTGAAGTATGTCCTCCCTTGGGCATTGAATGTGTTTTCTTATCGATTGAAGCTGCTGCCTTAAATTAAGGAGTCTAAGTTGATTGTAATTCTCTTTTGATGTTTGTGCTGTGTCAAATGGTTAAAGTTTCTATGTAACATATGTGTAGCTGGTTACCCTTATCTTAGTTTATCTATGTATTCTCATCTTCAATAAGTGTTATTTAGAGCTCATAAATTGATTTTATTTTTTTAAAATCAGATCTTGAATCTCTCCCAAATATACTGCAGCGGAAGTATGCATTGTTACGTGATTTAGACAAAAGTTTACAAGGTATACTTATATCAATCATTTTTGTTAAGCTATTATTATTTCTATTCCACCTTCATGGTCACATTATATAGTTTCCTCTTGAATTTTGCATCCCGGAGAAAGGGCACTTTTTATCTGTAATATATATTTGTATGTATGTATGTGTGTGTGTGTTATTGCTAGGTCCTTTTATAATAGGAATATATGAAGCCTTGAATCTTAGCCATTTATTTTTTAATGAATGAATGAGATTGGATCTACTTTTTTTAAACAGATCTAATCTCAACCATTCACTAGAAAAATGAATGGTTAAGATTTAAAGTATGATATAATCCTAATCCCGTTTTAAGAAGATCTGAACTTAAAATTTCTAATATATATATATATATATATATATTTTGTATGAAGAAAAAGTAATAAATAAGAACAATTAATTTCTTTACCTTTATAGGCTTCTTTCCTTGTTCATGTGAACTAGATTGATGGTAAGACAATTATTGCTATGATCTACGTTCTAGGGAACAGTGTCCAATATATAGTTGCCACCAATTTAATGTGATTCTTATCAAGTTTGACATTCAGTGATTTCAAATGTTGTGTAAGAGTTTGGTTTATGTCATATTTTGGGCTTGAAAGTACTATATTTTTAGCTAAATTCTCTAGATTTTTCTTAGATTGATATTTCAAAATCCTCCATTTATTTTTGTATGTGTGTGTTTGTGGTTGGAGGATTGGATTATTGTATAATTGCATTCATTAATCAAGTACCGTACCTGGTTGTTAACTTTTTGTAATTGAATATAAGGTTGAAAATATCCATGAATAGAAGGATATTCTTTAATGTAGGTTTATATTACTGCATTTTTTGACTGATGATTGAGTTAGGTTTTTTATTTTTTATTTGTTGCTACGTTTGCACATTTTAAAGATTATCTATGATCTGTTGTATCGGCATTGATACTTTTTAGTTAAAGCTATAAAATCTAATATATGGGGGGAAGAAATTTAACTGTTGCATGCAGAATGATATTTACTCTATTTTTCCCCACTAAAGTGAATTTTCACATGTTCACTGTCTTATTCACATATAGCCTGCATTTCTTCCTATGTTTTGGGAGAGGTTCTTCAAGCAGACTGATTTCTGTATTTGAACAGAAATCCAAAGGCAGAATGAACAGCGTTGTGCACAAGAAATTGAGGTTATTTCACGAGGTGTTAAGTCTGGTAATATCACACCAGATTCTTCACTCATTAGATTCTCAGATGACGCCCTTGATGAGCAAAAGCATTGTGTGAGGATTGCTGATGAAAAGGTTGCCCTGGCTATTCAGGCATATGATTTGGTACATAACAGAACTACTTGAAAATTTCCTGTTCATTAGATGGCAATATTTGTTGCTTTTCTTTTGTTCAGCTATGATTTTATTGTAGCGTGTTATTGGTTCCATGAAGCTGTGATGTCTTCATTAAGCAAATTTCACCTAGGGCTGGCAACTGTTTTAATACCTGGTTGAATGTTTGAAGAATTTGTATCTCTAATCATATGTTGCTGAAGGATCTCTGTATCTTTAATCCCATTTGTCTCTTTAATCATATTAAAGAATTCGTATCTTTAATACCACTCGGTTGATCCCAAAACAATCTTTAATTTTTTCGGGATCAAACGATCCTACTTTTTCGAGTCTCCTACTACAATGGTGCTGAAGGATTGTAACTAATGATCACCTTCTCATATATTATTGTGATTTTGTGTCCTTTACCAGAAGGAGCTTTTTTGTAATGATAATACTATCACAGGTAGATACACATGTCCAGCAGCTTGATCAATATTTGAGAAATTTGGATGAAGAGATTAGGCGGGGTAATATGCATGTACTGTCATCTTTATAGTTTGGCCACTTTCGTTTCTGTTTAGTTTTACCCCTAATTTTTAGCAACTTGACTGGCAGAAAAAGAGAGTGTTGGTACAGCTGGGCAGCCTGCTTCACATAATGACACTGGCATGAAACCTGGAAGGGGTAGTGAAACTAGCAGAGGAGGGCGTAAGAAGTATTTTCTTCTCTCAGATCTCTGTGTTGCTCTCTTTCTGTGTGTGTGTGTATAAAATACTCTTGCTTGATTTTCATGTATGATGTCAGATACATCAATCTATTGCCCATTCATCCTCATGTTTTGGACATGAAGTGATCATTGTCTCATCAACCTTTGTTTCATGCAAAGAAACATCTTAACTAAAAGGACTCAAACCTTTGAATATCAAAACTTCTAATGAGGAAAATGGCATATAATACGTCTTCCATGAGCGAAGATTATTACTATTTATAATTGTGTGTCTAAATTAGCTACCAATGAATGTTGCTACAATATTGTGTGATGCATAGTGAATCATGACACAGCAGGAATGAGTTTTTCAAATCTTCTCTATTAAAGGTATATGATATAGCGTCCAACTTTTGACATTTCAACAAAAAGCTTGCCTAGGAGCAAAATATCCGTGTAATTCACCAAATCCTCATTTTTCTATTTTTCTAAGGGTACTGTTGGTAGCCCTGGTTTTGCTCTTCATTTATTCTTGGATCTCCTCCCAAATTCTAAATTAATTTAGGGGTGAATTATTCTTGATAATCAAGTTTGTTGCTATTTTTTTAAGAAAAATATTATAAATGATTGGAACCAACAGTTTTTCAACCTGCCATTGCTAACCGAAATAAATTTCCCAAATACACAATTGTCACCACTCGTTGATGATGAGAGCTGATTTATACTATGTTAATAAAGTGATTTATATTTGTGGTTTGGATATACTATACTAGTTCAAAAGTTTAAAATCGTTTGTTAGGCTATGCGTGGCTCATATATCGTTTAAAATCTCTGCAGAACACGCCTTGGCGCTGCAGTGGCAACAGCAGTAGCTGCTGCTTCAAAACCAGCTAGTATGGATTTAGATCTACCTGTGGATCCAAATGAACCCACATACTGTTTCTGCAACCAAGTTAGCTACGGAGAGATGGTTGCATGCGATAATCCCAATGTACGGGTTTTTTATTTTGTTTTTGCTGCTCACTTTCCTCCACTGTTAATTTTTGAATTCTTCTATACCGTTCTTTGTTTTTGACAGTGCAAGATAGAATGGTTCCACTATGGCTGTGTTGGTCTGAAAGAGAAACCCAGGGGAAAATGGTACTGTTCTGATTGTGCCGGAAACCGGCGAAAAGGCAAATAACTTTGCAGACGAGCAGGACCTGTATATGGTGGCATAACTTCCTGTAACCTGTACTTGTTTACACTGTTTAGGACTTTGTGGTCTATTCCTGTTGGGTATTATGTAATAATAATAATAAAGTTTTTTTAAAAAAACTTTTGTTTTAATATTAGTGGACCTTGGTAGTGACAGCAGGAATGTGGTTATATTTCTCGAAATATACAGTTAAAAATAAAAATATTCATGATAAAATTAAGTGGTTATATCTTTTCATAAATTAATAAAAATGTCCACGGGTTTTCACAGATGTATTAAAATAATTTATTGCTTTCACACATGAGCTTGGGTAAACAATCAAAATATATTATAAGAATAAAGCAAATAAACCACTTTAAAAAATAAGTTCAAATTAATAATGACTGGGAATATAGTGAGGTGGTTGATGACTGTAGGAACAATAGTTTTATGTTGCCATTCAGATTCATTTCATTTGTAGCGGTTCAACGTGCTTGAATGAATGAAACACCAATTGGTTGCAATTTCAGGCAACTGCTTCATCATTTGGTCGACTGGTTTATAAACAAGCATCGTTAAGGTTCTCGTGCCACCTCGCATTGTCCTAATATACGTCATTTAAACATCTCAGTGCTACGAGCAGATAATGTTACCCAGTGATTACTAAAAAGCATATTGCAATCAGCAAGGAGTTTAATTTGATTTGTTGTCAGATGACAGTACCCATGCAATGTGGGATCGTAAAATTGTCCAAGTCTTATATTTGATTGTGCCATCCAGCTCTACACCCAAGAGCATTATTATTATATTAGTTATTATCGTCTTCAAAATTTAATAAAATTTATATAAAAAAAAACAGCCCAGTTTGATGCGAAAACACATTATTAATGAACCTATCTAAATTTGATAAGAGTCAAAACACATTATTACCAATTAAATTTTAATTTTTTTTATTTTAATATTAAAGATTTAAAACCAAAAATAACTTACATGTAATTCATTATATAACATTTTGGGTCCATCGACCCGCCCAAGCTGCATCATAAACCAACAAAACTTATTTGAAAGACATTTGATTTTTTATATATACGTAGAATTTCTAGTTTGTTTACATTTGAACTAAAATTAGAATAAAAATTTTACCTATTAAAATAACAAATATTGTCAACACATTAACATTTAAATAGTGCCAAACAAACCCTGAACAAAATCTGAAACCACATTACAACTCAAGAAATGTGATTATTCAAAATTTTAATTCACCTAAAAAATTATAACTGAAAGATAAAAGAACCAAAAAAAAAATCCAAATCCTAACAAATGAACTTACGAGGTGTATGGAGACAAAAATTCAAATGAGGGAAATCGTTTGCCGGCAAGAAGAGTTCACCATGTTAGAGGGCCAAATGAAAGGGGAAGGGTTGTTCTTGCAATGGTTCGGAAACAAGAATGGGAGAAAAGAAATGGGATGGAGTTAAGCGGTATAATTTATATCTTAGATGAAAACTGGTCTTATAAATAGAATTACAATCTCATTTTTATAGCAGAAGACAAGGAAGGAGTAAATTTATTTGCCATATGGCCTTTCTTTCTGAATAGCAGCATAAAAGCACAAGAGGAGGAAGACAGTGAATTTGAGGTTGACTTACGCGCACAAAAAATGATTACTCAGTCAGGAAAAAATTTATTGAGTCAAAGCAACAATACAGTTCTTCCCACCAAAAAAAAAAAAAAAAGAGAAAAAAACCCACTTCAATCACTATCGTTACACTTTTTTGCCTTGCAGAGCTCCTCTGGAAAAGGGCAACGAAGAAACAACTAGTTCAAAAGCCCTTGTCCTAGTTCTAATTCAACGTGAATGTGCAGAACACACTCCAATAAATTTGTATCAATGCACAACATGGTTGCGGAGGAAACTCTAGTAATCCATGCCACCGCCCATGGCTGGAGCTTCCTTTTCTTCCTTGGGGGATTCGACCACCACAGCTTCAGTTGTGGTCATCAAAGATGAAACACTGCACATAAAAGGGATAAACATGAATGGGGGTATAAACAAAACATGACAAGCATTCAGAAACCAAGGAACTGGAGTTATTTCATTTTGGCATTACCTTGCAGCGTCAACCAAGGCGGTCCGAATAACCTTTAGTGGGTCGATAATTCCATTTTTAATCATATTGACATAATCACCTGATTGGACAAAGGAACATTTGGCGTACTCAGAACATGCAACAGTTTTACTAGACAGGTACGAGGGCAAGAGAGTTGACCCTTACCTTTTGCTGCATCATACCCAAGATCAGGGTTATCCTGTTCCAATAGTTTGCCAACAACAACGGCGCCCTCAACTCCAGCATTGGAAGCAATTGTATGCACAGGGGTCTGCAATTAAAAAATTATACTATCTCACATGAACTGACAGGCTCATAGTTCTAAATCTTTGATTGATTGGACCCTGCATCAAACGAATCAGAAAGACACAGTTAAGGTTTATAAGCAGTTAGATCACCTTTAGGGCGTTCTGGATTATTTGAACGCCAATTTTCTGGTCGAAGTTGGCTGTTGGAAGCTTATCCAACTCCTTCGCTGCATAAAGGAGGGCAACTCCACCACCTTAAAAAATGAAACTCTGGTTAGGGATTTGCACTGGTTCCACACAATGCATCAACAGACATAAACCCTTATTACCTGCCACAATTCCCTCTTCCACAGCTGCCTTCGTTGCATTTAGAGCATCTGTAACTCTATCTTTCTTCTCACTAACTTCCGCTTCACTGGCTCCACCAATCTACAGTTAAAGTTCAAACCAAGTATGAAAATCACGCACAGTAACCAACATTATGGCTTCTATGCAAATGGATAATGAAGTAAGAATTTAGGGAGACCTTCAACACAGCAACACCGCCAGAGAGTTTTGCCAGTCGCTCTTGCAACTTTTCCTTGTCATAATCAGAACTGCTCAGTTCAATTGCTGACCTTATCTGTCGTCATAAGAGAGGGCCACATATCAGATTCAAGCCATAGACAAATTGCAACATAGAGCTTGGAAGTAGCAGAAACCCACCTGTTCACATCTTTCATCAATCTCCTTCTTGTTACCAGCACCGTCAAGAACCACAGTGTCATCTTTTGATATAGTGACCTGAAAGGTAAGGTATAGTTATTTACACACCAGAACAACAATTGTTAACGTAACTCATTTAGACTGTCGAAACAGAAGATAGAAATGCATGCCTTTTTGCATGAGCCAAGATGTTCTAGGCTAGCCTTCTCCAGATTCATGCCGAGCTCTTCAGTTATAAGCTAAAACGAAAAAGTGAACGTTTTATTAAAAATGGTACCCCATTTATAAAATGCAAAATGCACATGTAGTAAATGTACCTGTCCTCCAGTAAGAGTGGCAAGATCTTGCAGATTATTCTTCCTGTTTTCCCCAAAACCTGGAGCTTTGATTGCACAGACCTAAAGATATGTATAGTCCAAGTACTATTAGATCCATATAATGAGGGATCTCCAAATGAAGAAAAATACAGCTAAATATCAAATACCATTACTCAATGTCATATCGCCATTGAGTAATATTAGTAATATTACTCAATGTCCGACCTAAAGATATGTATAGTCCAAGTACTATTAGATCCATATAATGAGGGATCTCCAAAGGAAGAAAAATACAGCTAAATATCAAAGACCATTACTCAATGTCATCGCCATTGAGTAACATTAGTAATATTACTCAATGTCCGACCTAAAGATATGTATAATCCAAGTACTATTAGACAGGAAATGAAAGGGAATACATCAGACCTTGATGCCTGCACGAAGCTTGTTCAAGATCAGCGTTGCCAATGCATCACTTTCCACATCTTCAGATATAATTAGCAAGGGACGTTGTCTCTGAAGCACTCGCCAGAAAATTACAAAGTAAAATTAAGTTATGGACCTTAAAAACAAAGGAAGATAAAATTTCTACTTGAAGCCTTCTCACCTTCAATGCCAACTCTAATACTTTGACTATGCTATTTATGCTTGAAATCTTCTTCTCATGAATCAAAACAAGTGGATTCTCTAGCTCCTGCAATATGCAAGCATCGGATATCCAGAAAATAAAGGTTCAACATATGATCATCAAGCCAAGCAATATTTAATATGTGGATGCCATCAATAAATGACATGTATGCACATACACATTTCTGGGTCTTTGGATCAGTAACAAAGTAAGGGGATATATAGCCTCTATCCAACTTCATTCCTTCAACTACTTCCAATTCATTGTCTAATGTTTTCCCATCCTGCAAAAGTTGAAATTCATTAAATAATGTACTACTATTTAAAACAAAAAAAAAGAACAGATATCCTTAAAGAAACAGCTGAAATAATGCACACAAGACAATCACTATCAAGCATCATACAAGAGCTTCCAAACGAAAATTCAAATACGTCCAAATAAGATATGATTAGTGTAGTTTTTGATTCATTTTGCAGAAGCTCCTCCTTATAACCTACCTTGAAGATTTCTATCAAGTAAGTTTTAGTAGGCAATTCATATGAACAAAAATCATTGAGAAATCTCTAGAGAGGATCATTCTGCAGATATCTTTTTGCCTTCTCCTCACTCTAAGCAATACCATGCTACTATCAAAAGTCCAGGCTCTTTGGTGTATTAACTTCGAAAGGACTTTCTTGCAGGGCAAGCCAATTCAATTCAGCATTGAATAAACTACTTCCCGTTGACTTCCTAAAAAGAAGTCCACAGGGTACGCATTGGGGGGGGGGGGGGGGGGGGGGGGGGGAGGGAGAGGTTGAGGCCAGAAAATTTTTAGAATTGCCAAGGGGAAGTCTATTACCATTAAATAAATGGTATATGAACCACCATTAATAACATCATCCCCACAAGGGCCTTCGAGGGGGTGGGTAAAAAATGCTAAAGATGGAGGTATGGTATGCTTTTCAAGTAGGTTGAAATACATCCATATGCAGGGCATAAAGAGAGTACCCCAAACGATTTTTGCTTTCATTTCAGTTCTAGGCAGACAAACTCACAATATAGTATTTTAGAGAGGCCTGGGAATAATTTGCAATGTGGAATTAGATGAAAATAATATAGTAGCCTCCACTAATCAACCGTAATAAGAAGTAAAGGAATTTACTGAAATAGTGATGACACCCTCTTTGCCAACTTTCTCCATAGCCTTTGCGATAAGTTCACCAATCTCTCTATCTCCATTTGCTGAAATTGTGCCCACCTGATAATATGAAAATTAACAACAGTGAAGAAAAACCTTGACCTTGCATATTTAACAATTTAGTTGGTAATACAAAACAATAACACAGCAAACAGACCTGTGCTATTTCTTCAGATGTGCTGATCATTTGCGCTCGACTTTTTAAGTTTGTTACTACAGCATCAACTGCCATATTTATACCACGTCTAAGATCCATTGCATTCATTCCTGCTGCAACTGACTTGCACCCTTCGGTAAATATGGCACGGGTTAAAACTGTAGCACAAGTGGTTCCTGCAAACAAACATTTTTGAATCCACAGTAATCAAAACAAACTTACGCCAAAACAAAAACTATATTCCAAATTCTCAATGATCAGAAAATGCCTTTCACAAAGAATGAAGGCTCACCATCTCCTGCAATATCATTTGTGGCATTTGCAACCTGTTTTACCAGGCTTGCGCCCATATTTTTAACTCTGTCCTTGAATTCAATGCTCTTGGCGACAGTGACACCATCTTTAGTCACTTTGGGAGCACCATAACTTTGTTCCAGTACGACATTACGCCCCTACAAGCATCAGAACCCAGTACAGATAATAAACATTGGCAGGTAAACACAACTAATTTGGAAAAAAATTAGAGGGTAATATAGGTCATTTAGCAATAAAAATTAGCGTACTTAATGACAAGTGCAACATATCTACCATAACACAACAGCATTCCAAATAGCATTGATCTAAAGCAACATATGTGGCACATCATTATGAAACAATACCTTGGGTCCCATTGTTACTCTAACAGCATCCGCTAGCTCTTCAACACCCATAAGCATCAAAGCACGGGCCTCAACCCCAAACTTCACTTCTTTGGCCGCGTAGTTTCTACTCCATGCCAGCCTACTACTAACCTACAGCGTCGCAAGACATATAGCACGACTTGGAATACATACAACAGATAAAAAAATGATAATTCAACCGAGACATAAAATACAAACCAATACCCAAAAAGAAAACAATGTCGATTCCCCAGGTTGAATTTTTCACTAGTAAACACATTTTGGGGGATGAAAATACACATAGACTGAATAGCCTAAAAGGTTAAAACTTTCATTTGGGTAACATCGAATTCCAAAAAGAATCCAAGAATATGACTTTTTAAGGTACAATTTCTACCCAAACAAACAAACCCAGAGTGGGAAAGAAACAGCTAATTCGTACCTGCTGAGAGGTTGTCCCAGCAATCCTGCAAACTCAATGACAACCCATAAAAAGAAACATGTGTTAAGGAACCTACAGGAACAAGTTTCGGTAAATCACTAAAGAAAGTATGCTTGTGCTGCGATTGGATTTGGATTTTGTATCATACCTGGCTTTGGAAGCAAGGTTGGCGGCGAATCGATACATGGTTGTTAAAATGTGGAGAGAGATTGAGGAACAGTGTTGACAGGGTTTGATCAGAGAACGATAAGACACAGCGACCGACCGCGAGTGCGGAGGCTTGAGAAGTGGGCGGCGTTTATAGGATTGGGAGAAACCGGAAGACTCTTCTAGAAGCAGCAGCTTCTAGGGTTTAGGGTTTTAGCAGGAAGGATACGATGCTATGTTTCAAATTTTAATTATTTCCACTTTAAAAAAAAATTGTTTCCAAAAATTGTTTTTTGGATGAATCCTCAATTAAAAAAATGAAAAACGTGACAATATTAATAATAGTTTGCGAAAATGTTTTACACTTCATTTTTTAGTTGTAACTATGTCTAGGATAATTAATTTTTTTTTTGTTTTCGAAAAAAGTAAATCATCTACTATTTTAATTTTGTTATGTAAACCCTAAATCCTACATCTTAAGTTATAAATCCAAAAACTCTTGTTTGACATTAACCTCTTGAGAGATGTTCATAAGTAGGGAGCTAATTCAGATTCAAATATATTTAAGGTTTTTATTCATGTCTAAATCTAAATAAAACTAAATTGATATTTAGGACAACAACCTCATCTTTTTGATATTACAAATTCATATTTCCTTATCTGGCATAAAATATAAAAGATGACAATAATCAAGGAGATTTTGGTTGCCTATGAAACAATTTAGGGAGATAATTATACTATGTTTTTTGGTGTTTGAAAATTATTTTAATGTAATTTATTTTCAACTTTAGTGCATTTTTTAAGCTTGAAATTATAAAAAAAAAATAGTAGCTTGCCCATATCTCCTCTCAATCCTCGTTTTCCATCCAAATTTAATACAATATTTTTGTAATATTATTTACACTAAATGCACAATTTAGCCCTTGAATTTCACGCACAAATATAATTTAGTTTACAAATGTTTTTGAATAATTAATTTTTTTAACCAGTTATTTATAATAATTTAATCCTAAATTTTTTCCCCTCGTTAAATATTCATTTTAAGTAATTAAACTCTTAAACCAATATGACCAATTTTTATAGATTAATAGTTTATGGACTTAATTGCTTTTTAAAAATAAGTTTGAGAGTTAAATTATTTCAAGTATAAGTACTTAATTATTTTGAAAAAAATGATAACTAAATTGTATTTATACGGAAAAAAATTATATTACTGATCTCATTATCCAATTTTCTATTATTTAATATCTATAACTATATTAATAAATTATCCTTCAAAATTTTTCCTTAACTATTTTCATTGAATGAAGCATTAGTTTCAATACAATATCAGCTCACTCCTTATAGGTGTGTATTGAAAATTTAACTGTCTTTGTCAATTAGTTTTATACTAATGAGTAGCATAACCATTCAATTGCCTCCTTACTTTTATCCTTGACGTAGCACCCAATATCTCATCCCAATTCTTTAATGAAGCCTAGCTCGTCCAAAGTATCTCTTGGAATTTGTCTGTTCCCTCAAAAATGTGTACCCATATTGACGAAAAAATAATTTATACCGACAAAACGTTTCTGTTGGTATGAGTCTTTTTCCTTGTTGAGTTCTCAAGAATCAAGAAAACCTAGTAGAAGTAACTCCTTTAGTCAGTGATAATTTTTCTATTTTTTTTTAAATATTTCTAACTATTTTCACCTTTCATGACAATATATTATTGATATCATGCATCAATATTGTGTAGTGTAGCATCAAGTGCATTTGCTCTTTATTTTCTTTAATTTTCTTCACGATAATCTACACTTTCTTGCATTATCTTCAAAGCACGACAAACTATAAGAAAATAACTTCCAAAACACTACAATGGCTTGTTATAGTGTTAGTGCAAGAAAAGAACTACATTGGTTGAAAATTACAAAAAAATAGAGAAAATAAATCATATAGAGCAGCTCAAACTTCCAACCTACTTGGGAGAGTTTCCAAAAATTATAAAATTATATTATACTTTAGAATCTAAAATAAAATTCGTGAGTTTTAATTTTAATATAAAAGTACTTATATGATCGGGTGGAGCTTAAAAAAGACGTATTATGAAATACAATATAATTTATTAATTTATTATTATTATTATTTATCATAATATTACAAAAGTGTAGTTATTTTAATCCAAGCTCATGCATACACACCTTACAATGATTTGAAAATGTAAATCACTATATCAAAATGTCATTAATATTGACAATAATTATGGAGGAAAGTGCTCATAAAATACTTTGAACATGTCACTTGAGCTACTACATTTACAAGGATTTACAAGTTTACTTTAACTTAATTGAATTATTAGATTTTGGTTTTAAAATGTCATATTAACAATAATTGTAATCACGAAATAGTATATATTTTTTAATTCATAAGAACTTGACTTAAGATATTAAATATATTATACTATGATGCACTTAATTTAAATAAAAATTTAATTTATGCAGTTAGATTATACAATAAAATTACTAGACTACACTTGTCACGTTAATTTCTCAATAATAGACAAAGTAAGTTGAAATAAGGCACATTGTGAGTGATCTTTAGAGTGCTGAAAAATCCTTATTTAATATAATTTTATTAGCTTTTAAAATGTTCTTTAGAACATCATAAAAATAAGGATTTTATAAATACTAGTTCAAATAAGGTACCTTTTAAGTAGTTTTAAATTCATATTTCTTTTCTTAATCGATTACGGATATAACAATATAGTAGGATCAAAACAGAAAGGATGAGCAGTTCATTGTCTTTGAAAGATAGGGGAAGGGAATGCTGCATTCAAAAGGCATGCTTAGTAATAGCTAAGAATATGAGCAGTTCATTGTCTTTAAAAATGAAATATTTTACTACTTATCTAGAATTATTATATAATACTAAGGAGTCACCAAAAATATCATTGAAATCTTTTGTCATTAGAACCCTTTTAGGCTTAAAATAAATAAGTTGTAAAACATCAAAATGTTAAAGATTACAAAAATAGATCCCTCAACATTACACAAGTGAGCTAAGTTGAAATTAATCTATTGACTTACACTAGGTGAGACACTAAAAGTATCATGGTTGCCATTCTAATTTATCAGAATTAATTTATAAATTTGCTAATACTAAACATCTAAAGACAAAAAGCATATAGTGCAATGCACGCAAAAGAGGTAATTGGTAATAATATCTTAGAAAATTTGAGACTTTTGTTGTACAACCTAAGAAACATAGAAGCATAAATTAATTAAGTTAAATAATCACATAATACTCTTAAAAATACAAATCCATCCAAAAATTTAAAATAGTTAGAACATATAACATTCTTGAAAATAAATAACAAACTAATATATATAAAAACAAGAGAAATAGGGTGAGATGATATATATATATATATATATATATAGCAATTGATCTATATGGCCAAGGCGTACATCCTATGTTTGAAAAGAATAGTATGAGATGGAAACTCTTAGTCAACTAAATATAGCAGAATAAGTTTTAGAAATATACCATACCTAAAACTATACTATTCATAATATTACAGAGTTTAGATTTTCTACGGTAATTATATTATACAATAAATCAAACGATAATTTTTTTAAAATACTACATATTAAAATAATATATTTTTAATTTTAAAAGTATAAAATGATACAGGAACCGTACGATACAGTAATCATAATCATAGGGGATTGTCATTCAATATTACAAACCTATTAATACTAATTCTCTAACGCTCATTATAAGCTAAAGCATCTAATATATATCGATATATTTCTATCGACTAAACCGCAAAGTTCACCCCTATAACTATTTTGGGATTATGGCATGAGACTTTGAGAAGTGTGAGACTAATAATGCTACAGGTACATGGCTAACGATACATCACCATTTGTTTGTATGAATCGCACCTTTGGGCTGGGCCACTCTTTCTTTCAATACGACGATGTTCCCAGCCGATTACCATTTTTACTATCTCTCTCTAGTCTCTATTCATTCGATTCATCCTCCCTCTCCCTCTCCTCGCATCCCTGCCCCTCTCCATCAAAATCAAGCCCAGTCTCTGAATCTGCCACAATTTCTGGGTCTTTATGGGCTTTTTGGGGCTGTTGAATTGTCGGTCTGAACAAATTAATCTGGGTTATGGTGGAATCGGCGGACAACCTGGAGAGGGTGCTCTCGCCGGCGTCGCCAATGGGCCGGCATTTCGTGCAGGGACACGTGGACTGGACGGGCGAAATCGCGGCGATGGAACCGGGGGGGTGACTTGCTTGCTGTGGGTGACGGTGAGGACAGTGCCGAAGGTTCTGAGATACATCGTACCCCAAGGTCTATATATTACGGTGGACGGGAGGGACGAGCTTGACTATAGTGAAGGTGTTCCATGAAGAACAATGTTTTAATTTCATGTTGATGCCTTATACCCAAGGAGAGGTGGATCTAGAAGTGGATATAATCGGAAAGTGCGTAGAGAGGATTCTCAGCTCTGGGTCGTCTAGTTTTGTTCGATCTTCATGACAGAGGTAGAAGTTTTAATAGACTACGTCATTTCTGCATGGCCGAGGGACCTCATCATGTATGGATAAATTAGTATGGTTCAGTCTCTGAATTTGAATCTTTATGGTTTTGGGGGGCTGTTGAATTATCGGTCAGAACAAATATGGGTTATCGTGTATGTTCTGTATGACAGTCACTTTGTAGCATCCACAATGTGAGATCAAGTGGCTGCAATGGCCTGACTGCACTGGAGTTAACAGGCATATATCGCCTTGGTCTTCTTGAAATGTTAGCTGAACTATTTGATCTGCAAACTGCAATGTAACGTGATAGAGTCCAAAGCCTGGGATAAAATTAGCAGCTTCACTAGGATATTTTTGGGCTAATTTTTGTGGGATCAAAACCATAAACATAGCTTTTGTATGAGAACACAACACTTTCACTTACCAGCTTGTCCCTCCAAAAAATGAGTTCTGTGTGCGCAGTTTGTTTGTGTTTTCTTTCTTAAATAAAAAATTGGCAAGCATTCGTGGAATGTTATATGCTATACGCTGCTTATTTCAACATTGAAGAAACACCTAATTATTTGAGTTTGAAGAAAGAAAGAAAAGCTATTTTTATGGGATCAAATTATGCCCAGCTGCTTCATGTGTCCCACGTACCCTGACAAATTATTAAGTTAGTGTTACTTACAAAGAAATGATTTTTAAAAAAAAACGTGTTTATTTGATTCAATTAACGACGAAGTCCAGTTACAGATGAAATTTGAAGCTTTAAAGTGTTGAAATAAGCTCTGATATATATTTTTGTTTCACCACCGGCTTACACCGTTTGACAGAAGAGAGTTACCCATTTTAGTGCAGTTCAATTTGAAATAATCGGTCAATTTCTGATTTTGTTAGAGACCCATTTACTATATAGCAGGCGTTTCACTACATCACTCCACGACAAAAATTCACAGTGACAAGTGACCGCATAAAAGAAACTTGATTGCAGGAATTTTGTTATTATCATATCCTTATTCATTATGAAAACATCTTATAGTGTTAGGTACAGATACAGAATGCATACTTTAAATTCATGAATATACATGAAAAAGTATAGAGAAAAAAAATTAACAGTGCATACTTTAAATCCATGAATTACTGCACTAGTTGTTTAAGTAAGGAAAAAAATGAGCAATAAAAAAAGTGAACCACTGCTAGAATTGGAGGGCACCCCATGTCTTCTTAAAAGGGTGACGGCTGGAATTGAAGACCTGCATTGCTACTGCATAAAACCTGCATTAATAAATTTAAAAATAATTAATTAATTTAAAACTAAAATATAAATTAGAAAAAACAGGTTTAGAGGAGTACAAGAAACAATAAAGAAGAAAAAAATGCATTGCTATTTTGAACCAACTTCTAAGTCACCGTGGTTAGCAAATAAACCACTCAAGAAGGAATTGTAAACTAAAATGAATCATAAAGCATGCTAAGGTTTTAGTGCACACCATTATAGATCATATATATAGCCATAGAAGATTTTGATGATTTTGGAATACCTCAATATAACCAAGGTTTTTTTGGTCCAGTTTTGCCATGATCAGGGAGGCATATTCTTGAGCTTGTTCTTTAAACTGAGACAGATCATAGCCACTTGATCTCACATTGTGGATGCTACAAAGTGACTGTCATACAAAAACATTCACCAACTCAGTTAAATCAAAGTGACTGTGTGAATGGGCTTCCTAGTTATGCGCGTAACTAGATTCACACAGGAAGATGCAAGGCTAATTAAACACTGATATATATATATATATATATATAGAAGTGCATATGAGTGAAAAGTTACAAGGTCAACCTCATTTTTTGTATTAAAAGGACTAGCTAGGACATTGGAAAAGCTTGAGTCTATTCCTCAAAACAGCAAGCAAGTATATCTTAAAAAAAGTTAGTTGTTGAATATTTTATGAAAAACAAGACCTAGAAAAATATTTTTCTTAATTTACCTCAGAAACCTTCGTTGTATGCAACCTCTCTCTCTCTCTCCGTCTGATCTCTTTCAAAAGACTCCCCTTCCCAGATCTAACTTTTGTGTTGGCAACAGAAATGTAGTCCCCCGGGCGAGCCAATATGGTGACCTGAAAATATATAGCAAGAAAATCAACACATCAATTTACCAAAAACTTAGCTACATCCACGAGAGAGGCCTTTTTTTTTTTTTTAAATTATATGAGCAAATATATGCATCCGTGTTAGGAACAATATCTTATTTTCACATTTATCTGTCAAAGTTAGACTTACGTATTGTAAGGATCTTTCTATTATTAATTCTATATATCTACTTCAGCTAGCGGGGAGAGAACTCTTTGTTTTCTTCTTCTTAACAATTCTTATGGTTAATTAGTAGTGACAATTTTGTTTATATGGCAGGCAGGGCATCAAGAGGGCTGCGGCCGGGGACAGAAACTTGGCAACATATATGTATGATCACGTTTGTGTACGTACGTATTAGTGTCCTACATCACTACAAATTTAGCAAAATCATAATAATATTGGAGACGAATGTGTCCCAGTGAAGTGTCAGTGCCATTTGTAATTGACTTTCAGAGACATGGCGAGCTATAGGCTTCTACGTCGCAGAATATGTGTGTGTACAGTACGTGCATGTATTCAAAATCTCATTATAATTGGTGCTCTTTTTTTTGTTTTTTTGTAGGAATCCAACGGGGGATGGGTTTGCACGTGAATTCTCATACACATGCAATCATGCAAGCCAACAAGCCCTCAAACATCCAATAATTGAGTCCCCTCGATCGCTCTGGTCCACACACACAGCTTTTACGGTGATCCAAAGGAGTTCACTGTAGCATCAGTTGGATTTGAGAGGGCCACGTACATCAACCCAAAACCCTACATAAGAATTAATTAAGAAGCCACATCACAATTCACGTACGTCGCTTAGAGTTAGTGGAGTTGGCTTCTTACCATAATACCATGCATATATAGGAGGATGGGAGGAGGTGTCCATCACGTCACGGGTTTGAATTCGAGACATATCAACTCAAAAACCACTGACGAGGTTCAAAGCATCCGGAGGAGATTCCAGATCAATCAATTAGGAAACATTAAAAAAAATGCGCTACACACTCGCGTGTTGAATTGTAAAAATAAAATAATAACAAGCTAGCTTCTCTTCTCCTTCTCCTGTCAATATATATCACTGAACATAAATTTAAAATGTCCATTTTGTTTCTTATTAAAAAAACTGGTTAGCCCCTATCATCCTTCCTTCTTGAATTCTTCACAATTCCCCTGCCCATTTTAGTGCCATTTGTAATTAACTGATTTGATATATATACGCCTATATGATTTATTTTTTAAAATAATTTTTTAAAATTAACTTTTTCATCTATTACTTTTTTCAAGAACGACCTCCCACTGTTTTCATAATTTCCTATAAATTTACTCTAATTCTCTCCTTTCACTCGATTTCCATCCTCCCACTCAAGTCCAGTTTTTTCCTTTAATTTTAGTACTTATTTTGTTTGTTAAATTAGTAATTATTTTGATAGTTAGATTAAAAATAGTTTTGTGTTAGATATTTTATCTTAATCAGCTTTTATTCTCTTTGATGTGTTTGCCTAGTTAATTAATAATTAAGTTAAAAATTATATTTAGTAATTAATTTAGTGCATGATTAGTAATTAAATTTAATAAGTATATTTAAATAATTAGTACGTGATTAGTGATTAGATTAAACAATTAAATTTAGTAGATAAACTTAATAATTAGATTTAAATAATTAGTGTGTGATTAGAGATTAGATTTAGTAATTTGATTTAAATAACTAGTGCATTAGACTTAGTAATTATATTTAATAACTATTTTTGGAAAATTAGTGCATATTTAATAATTTAATTAACTAACTACTAAGTTTAACGATTACATGTAAATAATTATTGTGTGTTTAATAATTATATTTAAATATGCAGTGCATGCTTACGTAATTAAATTAAATATTTAAAATTAGAATTAGATAATTATTTTCCTGTTTAATTAAGCATAGAAATTAGATTCAGTAATATTAAATAATTATTGCATGTGTCAATAATTAAATTAAACAATTATGTTTAATAATTAAATTGATTAATTAAATGTAAATAATTGTACCTTTTATTATTATAGAATTTGGTTCAATTTGATAAATTAGAATCCACCCGTAGAAGTTTAACTGTTACGGCTTTTAAATGTTTGAATAAAATAAAACCTCAAATAAAAAATTGCAATTTAGATTACCAAAATGAGGACCGCATATGGTAATTTTATTACTTAAACAAATGACATAAACCTAGATTCAACATCTAATAATAATAATAAATAAATAAATAAATAAATAAAAACATATATGCAATAAATGATGACTTTATTCGTTATCCCGGTGAAGAATTATTTAAAATTCATTGGTCTTACATTTCAAAAATAAAATGTTTTAATCAAGTTAAAACATTTAGAAACTCCTTTTTTCCAATGTAGGTATCAATTTTGACTGTAGATTATTCACTACATTAGGTGGTTAACTACATGATGATTCTAAACAACTTAATAAATTTTTTACACTATACAAGAAACAATAGCTCGTAGTCATATATAGCATATTATATTTAAAAAAAAAAAGATTGGCGAGAACAATAGTATTGGATAAAAAAATCCTTTGTTTTTTTCTCCACACATCCCAAGATAGAGAGAAGAATAAGTAATGTTGCAGTCGCTGTATCTTTCTTCTCTCTAACATCCCAAGTGGCATCAAGCTATGAAAAAATAATTAGACGACGCTCTTCAGTGCAACAATAGTTGGGTGTTAGTTCCTTCGACTCACAACAGAAGCTTACCATAACAACTTAGGCTATCGCCTAATGTTTGAGCTGAAATTCGAGCTTAAGTTAAGTTTAGCTAAACTCAAGTTTGGTTATGCATGTGCCGTCCTAAAAGGTTAAACCCATTGCCATATTTGATAGATATTATTGCTATTTTAAATACTACATTTCATGCTCGTATAGTTTGTCATTTAATTTTAAATAAAAATTTTAATATAAGGAAATATAGAAAACTTCAGGTAAAGTAAAACCCAAAAGCATCTCTTTTGGGGGTGTTAGAAACTTCTGAAAGGCAACTTCAGGTAAAACCCAAAAGCATATCGCATACCCATGCATGGAGAATTGGAGTTACAGAGGGCGGAAATAAATAAAGGGACCACATCCAGACCCTTTCAGGATGTTAGGTTGGTTTTTTGGACCGTGGTAGAGCGAACACTTCAACTTGCTCATATGCTGAGCGCGATCGGCAACTCTAGTAGTAGTAAGGACTATTTTTTAACGAGAAGCAGTCATGTATTAGAGAGCCACGGCCCACGGGGTACAATGGACATTAAAAAAAACCAATAAATAAATAAATATCGCCATGAATAATGATGTAAATATGTCAGGTCAGTGTACCACTGTCGACTCACTTTCAATGCTGATTGCAGAGTGCTGAACAGTACTCGTCACGGGTCTGGAATCCATTAATTATTCACGTTGATGAGCTGGGAGTCCTGGCGTGGTGCAGGCAAGCCCAACTTAACAATAGAGAATTGTGGAATCTTTATATTTCCAAGGTCATATAAGTCTCGGTGAAAAAAAAGGGGCTATTTATATATAAGCCATTCGCGTAGACAATTCAAGCAAGTCCAAGGATGGTAGCCCCAGGCCCCCAGCCTTCCTAACCCCCAGTTTTTAAACCACCCGAACTCCTGTCTAAGTGTAAAGTTGATCGTCAGCTGCACTAGTCTCGACATCAAGGAATTTAATTGCCCACATGACTCAGTCTCTATGACGTCTGTCACTGAGATGAACTATTTATCCATCAGTACATCAACCTCCATTAACAGAAATTAAGGGGTTGCTGGGTGGGGAAGATGGGAAGCAGTGTCAGCAAGAAGAGAAAAAACAAGCCATTTGGGGTTGATGGTTTGAAGAAAGATCAGAAAGCTAAGAAGAAGGGGTCATTGGCAGGGAAAGTGAGGCTGCTGCAGAGAGAAATGAAGGAATTGATGTGGGGTTGGGAAGAGGAGAAGAAGAGGCATGAGAAGGAGAGGGAGGGGTGGGGATGCAAGGAGACAGAGTGGAAGAAGGAGAGGAAGAGGCTGAGGGAGGAGGTGAAGAGGTTGAGGAAGGCTGTGGAGGAGAGGGAAGAGAGGATAAGGGAGATGGGAGTCAATTGCTTGTTGCTGGAGCACATGCAGGAGGAGAAGACCAAGAGAGATGAGGCGGTGGAGAAGTGGAAGATGCTCTACCTTGCCATCAAGACTGAGTTGGATGACCTCATTGAAAGAGCACATCAAGGTCTCTCTCTCTCTCTCTCTCTCTCTCTCTCTCCACCACGGCTATCACTGACAAACTCCAAATCTAAACGGAGATGATTATCCAATTGATAAAACAAGATATATTCAATTATTGGTAGCAGCTTTACTGGCAATAACATATTTACTTCTCTCACGCCTTTTTTTGGAGTAACAACGCACCTAATTTATAATCTTTAGAGCAATCACTATCGACTTACTCGTGGCCAGTGGTGTACATTTTGTGAGTTGTCAATATTTAATAATTTGTTAAAAGTCCAACTCATCCGATTAGAAATTTGGATCAGTATATTCATATTTAGCTCTCTCCCATGAGGTGGCTTTGCTGAGATTAAAATACAAACGTGCACATACAAAATTGCTCCTCTCCTTTTCCTTTGGCTTTTCAATTTAGCATCTTGTAAATTTCTCATTTGGCGTGCTATTTGCTACGTTTATCAAAGATGGTCCATATTTCCAATTCCGGACACAATAATTATTCGATTTGTACTGCTAATTTTGTCATTACTGACTATTTATAATTGGATTTCTTTTCATTATGTTTCCAATCTTGCCATCGCTTTGATTTATAATTTTTTATTGGAAAACATTTTTACGAGGAAGCAAGAGGTTGAAACCAGAGAATATCAAACGTGAATAAGCAAAATAAAATATGCAGGTAAAAATGGGGGGAAACTTTCTTAACGACCTTTTTAGCACAAGACAACTACTGTGGAACTGATACGGTACTAGTTTTACTTTTTATTCTTTTTTTTATTATATTATATTTAACATTATAATTTTGAGTAAAAACAAAACACATCGTCTCTAACTCCATTTGTATAAAAAAAATTCCCTCTTACGTATTTTTAACATCTTTATAATTAAAAAAAAAAAAACAGAAGGCATACAACACCTTACACCAAACAGGTGAAACCCATAAATTCAGGAGTAGCATATGATTTTGAATACATTGTTTCGTGATCCAGTTATTTATAGACTAAACGATCATAATAGTAATCTATGATTAACAAAATGTTATGTTGATTGAATTTGTTGGTAGAAACTCCAAATAAAAGATTAGCTTGGAGATCAAGCTTGTATAAATGAATCCAAATTACGTGTTGATGCATCTTTTTACAGGAGACAAACTATATGGGAGAGGGGAGGAAGAAAACCTGCTTGGCAAATATCAGAAAGAACTGAAAAGCAAGGAAGACACAATCGAAGTTCTGCAAGCACAACTAGCTTCAGCCAAGATGGAGGAATCCAAGAGGGGCAGAGAGGTTGACATACTGCGGCAGAGCCTACGCATTATGTGCAACAAAAGGACCACAGGAAAACATAGCTAAGGCTCTTCCCAAGACTGCACTGTCAAAACTGAAAACAAATATAACATTATACTTCTACCCGTAAATGTACATTATAGCTATTAGTTTTCTTTTCACGCTCCAGCAGAGATTTCCAGTTTTAGCACATCGCAATGACGAACAATAACCTAAATAAGCCAAGGACCCAAAGACAGCAATAATATTGCTTAATTGTTATATTGTGGATTTATTTTTTTTGCCTAGCACTTGCAAAATAGATACTTGCTTCATAGAAAATAAACGTTTTATGAAGAAACTATACACCCATCGACCACCATCAAATATGTCAAATATACAGTCTAATAGACTAATGGATGATGGAATAATGAAATCTACAAAATCATAATTTCAAATGAAAAGGAACGGATCCTGCATTAATGAAATGGCGCTGTCTTGGGCCACGAGGGTCAGATAGCACCACTTTGTGCAAGGGAGGGTGAGCAGCCGCTGATCCATACTATGTAAGGAGGCGGATCCCGCATCGGTGAACATTGCCCTTCTGCATAGGCAGCTGACCCCGGATGCTCTCTTTATGCGTCTTGCATTGGGTGGTACCACCGGAAAATATATACTGAAATAAAAACCCGAGCTCTATTTGGTTGCAAGTACGCAAGTACACACAATCCCACGAAGATTTTTTCTTAAATAAAACAGCGGGGAAAGATTTAAAGGTATAAGATTTTTTTCTTAAATAAAACGAGGAAAGATTAAAAGGTATCTCACATAAAGCAAGCGGAATCTATGTGGGGTTTAATTCAAGCAGCTCTATGTGCCATTCCTTTTGTGCATTTACGTCTTTCAAGTTTTATAAAGCTCTCAAATGATCCACATACCAAAGAATCACAGCATGCACGAAATAAAAGGCACGAATAAAAAGAGACCACATAAATTGAATAAAACAATGATTTTTTTCCGATCAATTGTTGTTTGCACTTACCACTGAAATAATAGTAACTAGTCACTCATATGGAATGGAAGAGTATCACTTATATTTTCACTTGAGTGAGCAGTAAGATTTGGTGATGACCATTTAACAAAGGGGAGAAAAAGGATACAATCAAGCTATAACAGCTTGACGATTCTGTTATGTCAAAAGGTCATATAAAATCGAGCCAATCCGAAGTGCATGACCATTTTTCAGAGAATATTCTTGTTCTTGTCAGGTGAATGGAAAAAAACAGACGGTGTATGCTCACCAAGACATGCAATACCTTCTTAGCATATCGAGCCGCTACTCTCTTCATCAGTTTGTGATGTCGCAGCATCTAGATAATTTAACCTTACATGCTGGAGAAACAGGAAAGGTGAGTTAATTTATGTCACACAATACTGCAAGAGAAGTTAAACCATGTAACATCATCTCAATGTGGGGACCACTATCAAGTCAGCTAACTGACATGGACGACGCAGAGAGAATTAAAAATCAAGAAAGCATTTCAAACTATATAACATACCTCCAGGAGTGTAATATAATAAAAATCCTCCATGTGTTGCATTAGTGCAGTTCCATCTCTGATTGAACGGAAAATATTTATCTCTGTCTGCAATATTTTTTCTATCAGTTCCTTCTCACCTTTCATCTGTATAATTAATTTTCAACCAGAACTGAGGTCAGAAATTGAAACTATACCTCTGACAAGAAGAAATTTGACTACGAATATTGCTAAAGTGAAAAGTTAAACGCTTAATACACACCAGGCAGATGTCACTCTCAGCTTGCACGCAATCAGATATACAAGATACATGATTCATCTAAATATCAACCGTTGTCCTAATTACTGACCATCAATTCTTAATTAGCTGTTCAATATATGCATATCAACATATAAAGATACACTGACGCAAAAAGGAGGACTTCCATGTACAAGCAGGAGGGAAAGAGAATGTTTTTGACAAAATGAATGTCTGAAAAAGAAAAAACCACTTGTAAAAACGCTCAATATTTCAATAAACCTTAATATTCAAATTATATTACTATGTTTCCAGTAGAAGCGGTCCTTAAATATAAATAAATATAATGATATGCATACAGAGTTTTTCAGATGAGCATAATCAACAAAAATCAGAGACAAAAGGTGAGGTCAGAACATGATACATACGAATTCACTAACAAGAACATCGGGAGTGTACTCCCCAATCAGATCCCCGTGGTAACCATCTTCAAGAAGTTTCATATTTTCCTGAAACAGCATGAATTTAAACAATTCTTTACTACTTCAAAGGAGAGAGAGAGAGAGAGAGAGAATACAGCACATATCAAAGTTGTCAGCTCCTTTCTAGCATATTTTTAGGTTCAAATATTTTTGTGTTACAGAATACCATTATTTCCCTGGGCTAAAATACTATTTAGCTCAATGTCAGGTAAATGTATCAAGCCATTTGTTGACGTGCAAATTTATTGATTAATTGATAGAAAGGAGTGAGTTACAATACGATGGCCTTAACCCTAACAATACCGAGGCTCAAATTCTATCTATATATTTATGAACAATAATAAGGATTAATTTTAACACTAGTAGGTAGGAAACTTGCAATAATAATGAATAAAACTATATCTAAAGAGAATGGTAAATCCTGGACAACAAAAAATAAAAATAAAAATCAACCTTAACAAATCCTAGCAACAATGGCTTTTATAACCCAGGAACAGATTATTTCACCCTAAAGTTGTAAAAGGCAACAAACGGCCCTACACAGTCAAGGCAACATATAGCGTTTAGATGATTAAATACATTCGAGATGGTTTTCATAGTTCTAGTTATTCTTAATATATGAAGTAGAACAACGTGATAACATTTTTTTTAAACAAAAGTAAGAAAATATAATATTGACAAAAACACAAATTATAACCAAAGTACAAACTACAAACTAAAATCAGTAACAAAATATATGATGTTTATTGATATGCTTAATATCTTGTTACTGCTGCATTAAAAAATGAAAAAAAGACAGTCTAGACGGCTGTTTAGACACTTTTTCCTGCAAAAACAGTCAGGCCATTTTTCACAATATTTGTGACGGCATTTAAGCCACTCCTTCTAGATAGCCATTCAAGCTGTTATTTAGAACAATGTTTCACCCAAAAGCTTAAAACTGTTAGGCATTTAATAAAAAATCCTTCCCACTTACGTTTTAAATATAAATGATTTATGACAGGTTTTGGAAGGTCAATAGCATATTTTCCCATTTAAAAATTAATCTACAAAGTTAGTGAAGGATTGAAATAGCAAGAATATAGGAAATATAATTCTTACTTATATTTTATTGAGAGAATACAATCATATATATATATAAAACTGGTAAAACCCAATTAGATAAGTATCCTATTTAGGTAAAAAAAAATAACTAATTACAATAAATATACAACTCATCAACTTATTCTAACTCTCTTCTATAAATTGGTGCATATATATCATGTATGTCTAACTCGACCAAAGATACATAAAAAAAATATTACAAACCGCATGAGTCATCATATTGGCTAATTGATCAGCTCCCTAAATGTAGGTATTAAAGTCTAGGGGTTGCCACATGATCTTACTAATTAATCGCAAGGTTTGATAAAACCAATGTGACATTATATATAAAACACACTCCATTATGTGTAACTTATTTTTTTGAACCTAACACATAGTTAATATTGAGTGACAGAGCACATGGGCCCTTTCATGTGGTTGAAAGGAAAAACATAGCCTGTTTTGATATCAGGTTAAAACCCATAAGCTGTCATCTCAAAATAAATTAGCAATGAATAGTATTACTGCAAAATTTTATTAATTAATTGTGATGTGTGATAAAACTGATGTGAGATTATATATCTTAACAGCAGAAAACCTTCATCACGCCAGAATTTAAAATATTCATAATATAATTTAGATCAAGTTTAATATACTTGATTCGATTATCCTATATTGGATTATTAGCTATTTTAGTGGCAACTATGTTATCACAAAAAAACATCACCGATTTCTGATGACCATAACTAAGTTTTACAAAAGAATATGTAGCCACACAAGTTTTTTAGTAGTATAATAAAGAGCACAATTTTAGTTTTTGCATTGGGCAAGTAAATCATAATTTGTTTCTTACTTCTCAAGTCACCAAATTACCACCTACGAATGATACCTACCCAAAAATAAAATAGATTTTCTGTTCAATTTAAATCCAATAAAGTCAGTGTCAGTATATCCCATACATTTGAGTGTAACCTTTGACAATTGATCTGACCTTGTATTTTTTATCTATCCTATCTGACATATAAACATCATTTTGCATCCCATTATCTTTGATAACTTAACCATTTATCAAGTGGAATTCTTGAAGAGTGTTTATTTTTTCTATCATGGCAAACTTTCATTTCAGATCTTCAAAAACTTCCTAAAAATTACTAGGAATAAACAAATAAAACAATTGAATAGCAAAATTGCCCTTCTAAATAGGAAGATGGTATTTGTCTATAGGAGGATGAAAACATCTATAACCCTTTGAAAATTTGAGTAATCCAAAAACACACATTTGAGGGCACAATAGTCAAGTTGTCTCCTCCTAGCAATACAATCCTCCTCTCTTTACCGGTTTCAATTGTCATTTTTGTAAGATTGTCTTGAAACACACAATTTGATAATTTGATAATTAAGATGTTTGATAATTTGACTAATAAAGATAAATTATTAGAAAGAGTAGTGCAAGTAAAACTGATAACATTCAAATAGTAGTTGAGAGTGAGACATTCTCAACCCCAGTAATGGGCATGCGAGTCTCGTTAGCAACCTAGACAAATTTAATAGGTGAAGACCCAGAAGAGATAATTAGAGACAAATTACTAGTTATATGATCATTAGCTCCTGAATTAATAACCAAAGCGGTGTCAATAAAAAAAAATAATGTCACATTAGAATCACCTTCCAGATAGGATCCTTAAAAGACATGAGACGTAGAAGAGTGATGGCTATTAGATAAGCAATAGAAGATAGTGTTGAACCTTTAAAACAATCTTCAATACTCATAATCAATTGTCTTTGCACCTCATGACGAACTAATGAATATGTTTTGTTACAGGGTAGGTAATAATGAGGTAGCTGGAAATCTAGAGTATGATCAAGGCCTACAAGAAACGTGTCAACTCAATTCTTTGATACACATCATGTACTTTTTAGAATCAACAAGACACTTCTATTGTGAGAAGTCGGCCCTCCTGAAGTAGTTGAAAAGGCTTCTTCATTAGTTCAAACACCTAAGAAGAGTCATAGGCATCAAGGTAACAACTTTTAACAATATTTCATACTTCCATAACTGTTCCACATTGCACAAAATGTAACATCAGATTAGGAGTCATATAATTATTAAGCAATGACTTAACAAATACATTTTTAACTTCTCATTTATCATAGTCCAGGTGACAAAGGTGTCATCATTCTTTCTATGACATACCCCGTTCTTTTTCCTACCATTAATATGCATATCTAAAACCTTAGACCAAATATAGTAATTTGTATCATCTAATTTAATATGAATTGGCATATTAATTTCTTGAATGGTGATAAATGGTCGCACCTTGTTGTCCGGAACCACAAAGCTTATTAGTAATCATGATGGAGTGTTGATGTATAAGTCAAAGTAAGCACAGACAAACTACACCACCTCATACCAAAATAACTCAACTAATGATTAGGTTTGATGAATGCTCTACACCAATAGTAGTGTCCCAGTGGCTGAGAAAGAAGAACAAGCAACTGAGAAGGGAGAAACACGCGACTAAGAAGGGAAAAACACTCATGGTGACGCACAGTGGCAATGGGCAGCAATAACGTCATCGATGGCAGAGGCGTGACGGCGATTTCATAGCTTGTAGTGATGCTGTTGTGGTCACGATAGGGCATGCGACACCTTGCACTAGTGCATAGTGATGGTTGAGGTGGTACTAATTCATGGCTCGCAACAGAGAGAAATCAAGACTGTTGTGCTCATAACAACTCACAGGACTGCTGTGTTCGATTTTTACTAAGGGAGGATAGGCTAGTTGACCACAAGGAAAAAGCTGAATGAGAGGATCTTGCAAGAGTGGCGTCCAGTAGTTCCTCATAGGTTAAGGTTTTGTTTTGCTCTGATACCAGTAAGAAAAAATAAAAATAAAAAAATAATTCTTTCTTCATTGAGAGCACAATTCATATATCTATACATATATACATATATATACACACAAACAAAAGACTGAAAAGACTCAATTAGGTAAATATTTAGGTTACCAAAAAACAGATAATTACAACCAAAACAATTCATTCCAACTAAATATAATCTAAGCTGAGATTTAAGACTGCCATAATTTTACCTAGTGTCCATAGAAGGACATCAAATTGGCATAAACAAGAAACACAATGAACACAGAAAATTGATGGTAATGTGGAGGCAAATGACCATTACCCACCAATATATTGCTTGGATCTCCCGCTGCTAAGTAGACTGGTTGAGCCACATGACAGTAGCCCATCAAGTGGGGAACTGTTGGTATAATATCTCTATGGTTTACAACTCTCCAGCTGTCTTTGACTCTCTGGGAAAACAGATTCATCAACATCGTTAATTACTGCAATATTTGGAAGCCAGGAATATAATAATAATAATTAAACTAAAGTTTTGAAAACATCAAAACACAGCCATTGGTGATTCTTTGCTGGGACATTACACCATTTATATCACAAAGACCTACATTAGTAGAAGCAACTATAAAGTTTGGATTTCAAGATTATGGGAAGACTAAGATAGCACTGTTAACAACATGACTTTGAGTTGGCTAATGATGCAACAGCTATAACGACCCACTAGCCTGTTGATCTAGGCTTGAGCGCAATTAGCCTTCCAAGACATGTTACGGCCTCCTTTTCGGCCTGAAACCACACTGGATTGAAAGGCATTGTAACATGTCTTGGCAGGCTGGTTGCGCTCGAGGCTGGGTTGGCAGGTTCAGCCACTGCATCAGCTAACACATAAATGAAGCAAGAAGGCACAAAAACACCAAGGTCAACATGTGCACAAATAAAGCAATATGCTCAGAGAGAGATCAGAGTACAAGTTATGATACGTCTAGATTCCCTAAAAATTACCTTTATTGATATTGTTACAAATTTCCAAATATTTAAGTGTCTTTTGGTAAAACATATGCATCATAAATACAAAAATGTACCTTATTTTTAGCTCAACTTAGTGTCTTGTAAAGTGCAAATAAAACTGAAAACTACCTGGTTATAAACTTCTGCAAACTTTTTGTTTCCAACTCTTGGAGATCCAAAGTTATACATTGACACAGAAATGGCTCCAAGCCTGACAAAAAAAAAATCAAGTGAGTCTAACCAAACCCGTTGAAGCCCCCCTGAAGCAATCAGTGATGCTGTGGAATGAATAATAGGCTTTTTGATAATGTTACTCAGAGGTTCTTGTATGAGACCTACTGCTAGCTCACTTTATGTGGTAATTATGCCAGCACTAAGTCCTGTCCACAGTTGTATTACTGAGTATTAAGACATGAGACTCATTAATAATGTTAATTTTGAATATTCGGACATTTTGTCCACTAAATCTAAGACTAGTGGCTTGGATGCAGCAAATGATGCTGAACATAAGACTTGGCCTAGGTTTTGCAAAAAGTTCATGTGCTTATGGGCGTAAGAATTGATCCAGTAATTTACAATTACAGTGCATGATTTTTTGCTTCGTTTTCTGAAGGCATGTAATTGAACTTTATTCAAACAAAAAAATAATTAATATTAAAATTGTTACACATAAAACATTACACTGATTGGATCACTCAATAGGACCCCTTTGGCTTGCAACTTTAGGCCTTGTTTCATTTAATTTGAACAAGTACGGAAAAAAAATGATTAAATTGGAGAATGTTAAGCACATAATCACTCAACTATGTTCAAAGTGAAATTTCTGAAGGTGACGCCATAACATAGTTGCATGCAGTTCACACCACAATGTAAAGAGAATGAGGAAATAAGTACAAGTAGAGCAAAGAGACTTACTTGGCTAATTGACTTGACGAAAGTTCAAGAGCATGAAGTGTAGCCAACGCACCACCTAAACTATGACCTGTTACATAGACATACCACTTCGAGGACGTCTCCAAAATATCATCCCTAGAAAAATCACAAAATCATAAGTGGACCCGAATAAACATTGCCCCAAAATAATGATCATGATTTAGACTTCCATAACTGTTGAGAAATTTACATACATATCATTGTTTTATTGGATGAAGAAAACATGAAATTATTCATTCCTGATTCTGCTAGCAAGTGGAATAATATCTTCACTTAAAAACAATATTGCTTTGAGTTTCAAATAATTTTTTATTCAAAAAATCATAAAATGTGGACCCTAATAAACATTGCCCAAAATAATGATGTCATGATTTAGACTTCCATAACTGTTGGGAAATTTACATACATATCATAGTCTTAATGGATAAAGAACGTGAAATTATTCAATCCTGATTCTGCTAGCAAGTGGAATTTTTTTTGTCCAATTATAGGCATATCAGTAACTCATTGCTTATTTGCCACAGTTCAAAAAAAACATCAAATTCTAAAGCTGCAACCAAACAGAACCTAAATGATTTCTTATATGATTTTTCCCATTGAACAATTTCAAATTCAAACTCAACTGATTTTCCTCATCAGCTGTAACTGGTAAGAATTTAAATGCTTCTAAAATGAAACGGAACTTGGTGAGAGATGACTGCTATAAAAAGCTAGCAGCTTCATGATTAAATACATTTTTTTGTAAATTTATATACAAACTTACTTGAGACCAATAGATAACTTAATCAGAGACATGATTCTAGTCCTGACTGAATCATATGCACTTAAAAACCCACTATGAACCTGAAAGTTGTAAAACCCCAATCAATTAAATCATCAAAAATGAGGTAGAAACTATTACTGGTCAAGTATATATGAATCACGTAAACATAAGTTTAAGATAATTTTTAACAATATAATTTCCATACTTGAACTTCTTGCTTGAAATCACCACCAATTCTTTCAGGATTTAACCTATGGAACAATGGAAAAAATGTAACACTCAGCAACTATACTGTTTACTTTATAGATGCACCTATGTATGTTACATATTCACTTTTTGCATGTTTCTCAAAATAATAAAACTTAACGCTTTCAAGAAATAAATTAAGAAAAACAGGAAACATAAATTCCTAGTATCATGGAAACTTGTTGTCAAACCAAATATTTTTCTCCATTTCAACGTAAACCTAGAGCATGTAAAATGATCAACACTCACTCTTTGAGAGGTGTGTAATAATTACATTATTCAATTAACCACTAGGAATATATATAAAGAAATTGCATGGGCCTAGGTCTAACTTAAAAACCAACTTGCCACTAACTATATTCTATATATATAAAATGAAATTCCCATAAACCAGTGACAATCAATCTTAATATCTTCTATATGTTTGTGAAAATTTGGATTATAGACAATATTCATAGCTCACTGGTTATCACAATGAAAAGTAAATAAATTTTCATTGATAGCCCAATCTCAACCAATAACATTCTAATCCATTGTAGTTTTCTTGTTACATTACTTATAACCTTATACTCTACCCCAATGGAAAACAAGCATTTGTTTTGTACTCTTCCATGAGACCAGATTTTTAGTCAAAGTATATTAATGATAGTTGGAATGACCTATCAATTAATTAGTTATCAATGGTTGCAATTATTTAGGTGTATATTTAGATTACTTAAATAGGATTATTGCCTAATTAGGTTTCCTCAATTGCTTATATATATGTTTGTAATCTCTTAATGAATACATAAGAAAAAATTATTATTTCTTCTATTCTTTTCTACTTGTTATCAGAGCCTGATCTTAATCCCTGCCACCACCCCTTGGAATATTCCCTTGCATGGACAAAACTTATTTCTTCTCTTTGTGGAGCTAAACCCTAGCCAGCATAGTCGCATGCCATGAATCTTGGGGTATGTTAGGTGCCCGTTTTCATTTTTTGTTTTCAAAAACGGTTTTTGGAAATAGCATTTGAAAAGCGTTTTTGGTAAATGGAATACAGTTGTTTTTGTTTGGTGATGGTTTTCTGTGAAATTGGAAACAGATCTGGGTCATAGGGGTGGGTCGCGCCATCGCCGGGGGAGGGTTGCGCCATCGCCGAACGGACAGAACCATGGCAACACAGATTGGGGTCGCCGGGGGAGGGCTGCGCCATTGCCGGACTGGCAGGGGGGAGCCATGGAAATGAAAATTGGGGTCGCTAGGGGTGAGCTGTGCCATTGCCGAACTGCGGGGGGGGGGCTACGGGGGGGGTCGCGCCGTCGCCGGACTGGAAGGGGAGGCCGTCGCAATGCAGATCTGGACTGTCGCGTGTCACCGGACTAGCAGGAGGAGCATCACAACATAGATCTGGGCCATCGCCGAACTGGCAGGGGAGGTCGTCACCGTGCAGAACTGGGGCTGCCACACCGTTGCCGGACTGTTAGGCGGGGCGCCATCAGACTGGCAAGGGGACAGTCGCCGGACTGGCGGGGGGCAGTCGCCGGATTGAAATGGGTTGGCCAGAAAACAAAAAACATAAATTGAAAACACTAAAAAGATATTTTCATTTTATTGTATTTGAAAACACATAATTTTTTAAAACCATAAGTGAAAACTCCAACCAAACAAAAAAGGAGAGGTGTTTTCTGCATTTAAATGCAGAAAACACATTTAGGAAACAGCTAACAAACACGCTGTTGGTATCCATAAACTGTGTTGCTGCCCATCAGTGCAGGTGTCACGCAACATCATCGTCGTTGTATGCAAGTTCCAAATCAAGCACAAGTCTCAATTCCTCCTTGCCCTCAGTACCACCATTGCTGTCACTGCCTGCCAGGGCAAGTGTCGCACGACTTAGCAGGACCACAGCACTTCCCATTACATTGCTACAAGAAGTCATCATCATTGCGCCACTTCAAGGAGCCACCACCATTGCTGCCCTCTGTCACCGTACACCGCTGCAAGGCTTTTCCATCTCTGCAAGCTTGTTTTTCCCAAACTCTAAGCAAGCACAAGTCTGCCATCTCCGCTACCCTGGCTGCTTTGGAGTTTACTTAGGAGATTGACTTTAAATGCTGTGTTGTGGTGTTTCCTGGATGTCTCTAAGCAAGCGCTACTTGACTTTGACTTATACATATCATATGACTACCAATAAGCTCCCTATGGCCCCAGACAACAAGATGCCACCAACTATCACCATTTAAGAGACTAATACGTTAATTCATATTAAATTGAATGGTACAAATTGATATTTTTGGTCTAAGGTTTAGAGATGTATATTGCTGGCATTGAGTAAAGACAAGAAGGGAAATTGGGAATAGAACTGCTCACGGGCATCGAGTTAAATGAGCTTGCTGTCTCCATTTTTCCATCAGCACCAGTCATGTCTGATTAACCCTTCAACCCAAAGAAAAAACTGTTTTTCTTTTTCTTTTCCTTCACATATATAGTGTAGCAAAAAACTATTAATGACAATAATAAATCATCTCAAGGGCTGGCAAAGAGATTTACTTTCATCCCAAGGTCTGGAAAAAACTGTTACTGACAATAAGAAATTCATCCCAAGAAAAACTGTTATTCATTTGATAGGTTGTATTTAATTCTGCAACAGCCTGGATGTGTTGCAGGAAAAAACTAGATCAAGTTCTAGGGATGAGGCGGCAGAGGTAGCAGCAAGAGGATTCAAAGAACTAAGGTGGCAGCAGGGGAGGATTGAGTTAGACGACAGAAACCCTCGGAGGGCTCTGATACCATGATGAGATTAAAATATCCAGCGCTTACTTCAACAAGCTGGTAATTATATAATAATAAATGACTTGAACATATGAAAGAAAACTAGGAATACAGTGAGATATTGTATTCTCGTCTATTGTGATTGGGTTGTTGTTTTCGTTATTGTATGCTCGCCTATTGTGCACTTGTTGTGCAGATAAATGACTTCAACGACCATGATTGGGTTGTTGTTTTCGTTATTGTATTATCGCCTATCGTGTACTTCTTGTGTGCGTTTTGATTCTCGTAAATAAATAAATTCTCTTACTTATCAAAAAAGAAATACAATTAAATATTAGAGCCAAGATACAAATAAATAATGCAATAAATATATATAATTAGACAACTAATAATGACCAAATCTTCAACACTGACTCCCTAGTGCCACCTCAAACCCAAAAAGCATGCAAGGTATTCTTATGTATTTGCTCTAATATCATGCAATTATTTGAAATAATAATAATGATATTCCCTTTTTTAATAATAAGTTTAATAATTAAATACTGAAATTATACATATATATCTATATAGGAATTATATGGGCTTAAGTCTAACTTGCCATTAATTATATACACAAAACAATATGGAAGTTTAGAATGCTTGCACGATTGAGCTTTTCTCACTCTTAATATCTTAAATAATATTCTAGGTTGTGACAAATCAAGAAGACAAGTACAAATTTAAATTGCAAGTGCAAAAGAAAATAAATAACAACAGTATGCACATTAGAATTTAGATAAAATAGCCATTACCCAACAGGAGCTACCATTAAATCAGTTCGCAAATCCTTCCACTTTGCCTGGAAAAATAACCAATCCAAACATCAAACCAAAAAATAGGCTCAATTCCAATGAATGTAACAGAATATAACATACTTGTTCTGTTCCTCTGAATGCAATAACTAATCTTTTCCGTTCAGTATCACGCCAAATTGCCACCTAAAATGTTCACAAAACTTGCTGACATAAAAAATGATCTACCAATCAGATGAAGAAGCTTTGTGAACATTTCTTTCGTTTTTGAAGATTGCATTGTCATACTCCTGAAATTATGATACAAATTTAGAGAAAAATCTTACCTGCGTATCAGTGTATGGATTATCTAAGAAACAGATTTTCTCAAATTCAGATTTAATAAAAGTTGGATGTCCCATTGAAGTTGCAAGCATTGCCCAGGCCTCCATGGCAGTCTCTGCAGTTGAAAAAAGTGCTCTCATCTCTTCAGCTTTCTGTACACTTAAAATTGATCCATCTGGACCACTGAATGCTTCATTGTCAAAATTTCCAAAAATACCATCTTCCACATTGGTAGATTTTTTTTTTGTTATTTTATTCTTTCCAACATGCCATGCCTCCTTGTTTGACTGAGAAACAGATGCTGCCAGAACCATTAAGGCCCCTAAAATAGAATCTGTTTGTTTCAATATATCCGCTGTTGCTTTTTTAATGTCTGGAAAGGAAGACTGAATGGAACCTATATCAACAGGGGCAGTTGCTAAAGTATCATCATCATTTTTTTGATCCTCTGGAGTTGCAAGCCCCCATTCAATGTATTTTGCTTCTTCAACGCTTCGTGACTGCAAGCCAATAAAGTTTGATAACTCAAATCCATCCCACTTAATTTTCTCAGTTACAGTCAAACCAAGTTTCAGAACAACATTCTGATTGATAACGTTAGCCAAGTTCTTCCAAAACTGTTTATCAGACAGTGTAGTTTCACCAATTTGTCTTGCCAACAAATAGGTGGAGTTGGATGCTGCATCCCCATTGCCATTGGGAAGCTCCCCAAAAGTGCCACCTTCAGAAACATTCTGAAGGTTTACATCACTGAATAACTTCAACTGCCCAAAAGCATACTGCACAAACTGGCGTGCTTGAACACTCTCAGAGCCAACAATCTTTTTTAGAGCAGCATCAAAACCATTTTTGAGAAGAAATTCAGAGACAAAGGTGGAACCCCACCACTTTTTTTTTTCATCGGTTTCGGAATAACTTTTATACTTAACCTGAGAAACACCGTTCACGAGAGATAAATAAGGATGCATATCAGATATAGTATATACAAAACTTCTAAAAAAATATTTCGCAAGACTTAAAAGGTTTTTCCCCATCCCAAAATTATATATGTTGAAAATATCATGCTGCGGAAAATGATTTCTCAAACATAAGTTGAGAAAATATGAAGCAAAAAAGAGTACAAGCTTGTGGCTGCTGCTAGTACGAAAAGTTTAAGATATTAGCAATGGGCTAAAAATGCAAGACGGATTAACACTCCCTCGCAAGCAAAGTGAAAGCAAATATAAAACAGCAAGATACAGCACAAAAAAAGGGACAGAAAATAGAGTTCGCACCCTAAACTGCTAGAAGTAGATTAATAGTCAAATCCAACACCACTAATCACCAAACACTAGCTGTATGCATTTGTTTTTTGGGAACATGGAACAACTTGAGTAAATAATGAGTCACGTTCAAAAAAACATAAAGGAGGCAGACGCAAGAAGCAAAGACTCCAGGATATGAATTTGACTAGATGAACAGGACCGACAGGCATACAGCATAACATGGCTTGAGATATTGGAAACCGCAAAAAAAATGGTGAAAGGTAAAGGCAACTACCCTAAGACACACTGAGTGGTTATAAAGGGGACTAAGGCCCAAAAGTAGTTGTTTCTGTAAAATCCACGGGGAGAAAGTACCAGGAATTTGAATGCAAAACAAAAGGTGAGATGAAAAAAAGGACAATTCATTAATATATATATATGTAATTATGTTAAAGTCTTACCAAAAACCCAAAAACTTTTCTATTGTGGCCGGATTAGCTTGGGCAGTGCAGCCATATACATTCAGTAGCCAGTTTATAACAAATAGTGTTGTATAAGAATCTGAACTAAAAGAAGATGCATCCTCCTGACAGTAGAAAAAGCAATTAAAGCCCTATCTTAGAGCAGGGGATTTCTTGATCATTCCCTTTACCAGCCAAGCTTACCTCTAGCTCTATCCTTCCACCACCACCCATTCCTTCCAATTCCACAAGTACCACATGCAAATCTCCTAGAAAAATGCATTTTAGTCATCTTCAGAAAATTAGGCAGTTCATGGTTCCAAATTTTGAATCATATTATCTGATGCATTATGGATCTTTAGTTCAAAATTAATTAGTTTTTTCTTGGAAACCATTAGAGCAATTTGAATGCTCATTATTGTATACAAGTTTCATTGAATTTGTAACTCAATCCAACATGACATAAAAATATACCATCATAGGCATTATCATTCATTGGTGTAAAACAGTTCTAGAAACAATAAATTGGATATTCACCATTACAGAGGCCTTCCAGACTTATGCTTGCATTCCCCATGCGCTTGTGTGGAGTGACAAGATTCGCATCCCATGCTGCAATCTGAAGGCTACTTTCACAATTAAAGCAGAAAATGAAGTACTGAACTAACATGAAAATTATTTTAAAACGTTTAGCACCAATGGAAGATAGGTCATTACAAGTCATTAAAACAAACATTCAGGTTGCCATATTTTTGCTACTAGCTGTAATATGTGGCCATAGAAAAGTACTTATAAATTCAGAAGACTTACATCCCAGATAAAAAAAAATCCTTAATAAAAGGCAACAGTCATGCCAGAAGGAGACTGAACAAATCGACCAAGTTGAAGCAACAAAGGTCAAATCTAAATTCTCATGACGCTGTTCAGTTCAAAGCTTCATATGATTTTATAACACATGTGAAATGCTTGAGTCAAAAAAATGTGTTCCACATCAATGAGTTTTAAGCAAAGAAATCAAAATAAATATACAAACATGGATATAAAACCAACTGAAAGACATCTATTCTCATTTTCTAATCAACTATCATCTTCTTATTCAATGCAGTAGGGTGGCATAGTTAGACGGCTTTCTGCTTTCTTTGCTAAATCTGTCATGGGTGCAGTTGGGGCAGGTGAGGCCCAAAATAGAGGCTTGTAGTGGGCTGCAAGAGAGAGGGAGAACGAAGAGGCTTGTGGACTTGTACATGCGCTCCTGTTGGCTGTCGTAGAATATTTGAGAGGCAGTCTCTCACAGGAGAATTGTGGGATTTAATTTTAGATTTTGAGGTGTGCTGCAACTCTCCTAATACCAACGCCAGTTTTTTTCTTTTCTTTGTTATGTAATTTTTATCATCTTCTTGGTGGTCTTAATAAATCTACTTTTTTATATACTAATTAAAATAACAAATGTGTTTAGCTTTGTGTATTCACAATAATAATTTTATATTTATTATATAGATACAATTTTTAATGTGCGATAGTATGTTTCTTATATTTTCTTATATTATAGCATATTTACATTAAAAAATATATTCATTAATTTCCAATAGTAATTTGTATTATTGCAAGTGTGTATATAATTTTGTATTATATATAATAAATACTAGGTTTAATATTTTAGGATAACTCCTCACTCCAAAATAATGGGTCGAATATTTTAAAGTGTCATAACCAAAGTTACCTTGAGCTCCCAAACTAAAATTTTAGCTAAGAGACCCATAACTAAAGTTTGGCTCAAACATTAAACTCAACCATTAGTGCATTGAAAAATATATTACGAAAGAAAACTTATTACCGCATATTATATGGAATTAAATTACTTTCATTATATAGAAAAATAATTATCAAAAAATTTCACATTATTCTGTTGTGGGATTATAGGATTATATTTATCTTATAAGCATAAAAATCCTATGTAATATATTATATTTAGACACTATATTAATATCCTGTGTGCCTAGGATACAAGGGAAAAAGGAAATAAACTAAATGAAATGAAATTTACACTACAATATATTAATTTAAATTGCATTTAATACCATGGCTATATTTTTATTTATTTATGATTAAATTACAACTTTTTTTCATAAGAGAGATGGACCAAATCAATATAAGGGAAAAGAGACAAACATAAATTAATTTATTGATATAATTTTTTATCTACTAATTAACTTTTAATGACTTTTTTCTAAAAACAAATATTATTTATTATTATGTACTTGGCTTACATCTCATTTATTTAGTCTTATTTTTTAATGCAATTTTCTATCTAACTAAATAGCTTTTCCTAATAATACTTGACATTATTTGATGCAATTTAATAAAAAAAGAATAGAATGAGAATTCTTAAAAAATTATAATAAGCCACATATAATCACACCCACCAATCCTATAAACATACAGTGAAAGAGCTAAAACACCCCTTAAAACAATAATAATATTTGAACAATGATCTAATGTTAAAAAATAATATTCGAACATAAATATTTCATGATATTATTCGAATATTTAAATGCTTGAATATTATTTTTTAAATATTATATTTATGTTCAAATAATTATTTATAAATAAATAACAATAAGAATTTGAAGAAATATTTTCAGAACATAAATATAATATTCAAAAAATAATATTCGAAAATTTAATTTATGTTCTGATATTAATATTCAAACATCATTAAAAAAATATTATTTATATGGGTATTTTTGTAATTTCATATAAGATTAAATGTAATTAGTAGGTGTGTTTAGCTTTTTGATAGGTGTATATACCTCCACTCTTTATAATATTGTAACTAATATTGTTTTTAAAATAACAAAGTGGTTTAAAAGCATAATCATCAAAATTTAGTTTAGTTTTAATTATGTATGATACAAAATAAATATTTGATATATTGAATATAATGTACAAGTACAAATTTATACAAAAGAAAGAAACCTATCTATGGAAAGATATAATTAGGATGTCAATCACAATCAATCCCAATTAATCATATTCTTAATTCTCACAAATTACTAATTACAGAATATTGCAATCCCACTAATAATTATATTATAATCTAATAACACTCTTCATCAATTTGGAACATAAATGTTAATCAAGTTCAACTTGTTACAAAGATAAGCTACTCGAACCCTGTTTAGAGATTTGATGAATATATCATCTAATTGTTCTTTATTCTCCACATATCATGTGAAAATTAATTCAAGTTGAATTTTCTCGCAGACGAAATGACAATCATTTTCAATATACTTAGTTCTCTCATGAAACATAGGATTTGAGGCAATATGAAGTGCAATCTGATTATCACACCACAATTTTGATGGTACAGAAATGTTAAGAACAATTTCATTTAAAAGATAAAAAATCCACATTATCTCACATGCAGATTGTGTCATAGTCCTATATTCTGACTCAGCACTGGATCATGATATAACATTTTGTTTCTTACTCTTCCATGAGATTAAATTTGCTCCAACAAAAACACAATAACCTATGATGGGTCTTTTATCCACTGGGCAACCTACCCAATTTGCATATGAAAAATATTCAATCTGTGTGTGTCCATGATTTGTGTATAAGAGACCACGTCCAGTTGCTCCTTTTAAATAACATAGAATCCGTTTCAATGTTGTCCAATGATTAACTATTGGAGATAATATAAATTGACTAACAACATTAACTGAATAGGCAATATCTGGACGAGTGACGATAAGATAATTTAACTTCACAACCAACCTTCGATATTTCTCAGGGCTGTCAAATGGTGTCCGCTCTCCTGTAAGATGCATATTTGAAGTCATTGGAACACTATAAGGCATCGCTCCCAATTTGCCTGTCCCAGTAATAAATTTAGGACATATTTCCTCTGAGAGAGAAAGATACCGCGTTTAATCCTTGTAACCTCTAACACTAAGAAATATTTGAGCAATCCCAAGTCCTTCGTGCAAAATTGATTATGAAGAAAGGACTTAAGAGATGAAATACCCAAAATATCACTACCAGTGATAACAATATCATTCGGAGGTTGCTCAATATACACCTCTTCGTGAAGATCACCATGAATAAAAGTATTTTTTAATATCCAATTAATGCAAAGGTCAATGGTGAGTAGCGACCATAGAGATAAACAAGCGAACAGAGGTTAATTTAGCAATAGGAGAGAAAGTATTAGAATAATTCGACATAACCCTTAATAACAAGACGGGCTTTTAACCGAGCAACGAACCCATCAAGATTAACCTTAACTGCGAACACCCACTTGCAACCGATATCGCATTTCCCGAAAGGTCAATGAACCAAAACAATTAGGAGAAAGAACATAGGCTTTGACAATGAGGACGAGAATGTCAATAAAAAAATATTTTACTAATTATGGAAGCTCTGATACAGAACAAATATTTGATATATTGAATACAATGTATGAGTACAAATTTATACAGAAAAAAGAAACCTATCTATGGAAAGATATAATTAGGATATCAATCATAATCAATTCTAATTATATCATATTTCTAATTCTCACATTACTAATTACAGAATATTGTAATCTCACTAGTTATTTTATTATAATCTAATAACAATGTAAAAGATTTTTATAGATTAATTTTTAAGAATAAAAAGGGATAAAAACAATTTAAGTACAGTCTAATATATTCTTTTATATATAGAGAGAGAGAGAGATAAATAAATAAATAACTAGCATAATTACAATGCATAAACAAGCCCATAAAAAAGGTCGAAGAGCCACCATTAATCAAAGTAATTTCCATGTTAAAGATTACAGGTAATACATCCTAGCTAGTAATAATGTTATTTTATCTATTGTATTTCTTATTAATGAAATAATTTGTCTCCACAAAGGTTACGTTGGAAGTTGGTTTGGAAACAATAAGTCTCGATAACAGTCTCAAAGGATGTCTCAAAGAAAGGGAGTTTCAATCCAATATTTCGATTCATTAATGCAATCAACCAAAAAGTCAGGATTGTGATTTTCAAACTTTTTAGTTCCCTAAACTATAGTTAGTACACTAATTATTTAGTTTTTCCACATTGTATTTACTATTTATATTTATGATTCGAGTTTCTAAGTTTTTAATTTCTTTATGAATATTAATTGTTTTTTATTGATAAGTAAAGAAAGATTAAATTAATGAAATGAAAAGATACAAAGCAAATTGGACAGGAAATAGCTTGACCCAATAAAAAAAACCCAACGTGCTACCCATATGAATGAAATATTCCTAATTTTTCATATGATTTCAAAGCCAAGTTCTTAGAAAAATCAAAGTTCAACCCTCTTTTTTGACCTTCATTGCTGGTAATTTCTTTGTTTCTTGACCTTCATTGCTAAACCGGCCTTAGTTGCTGGTGGCTCGAGTATTTTTAGTGATCAACCTTCATTGCCAAAGAATCACTATAGGCTGAATGGAAAAAACTAACTCAAATGGTCTCAACTTATTCGCACAATGCTAAAAGGAAAGGGAAATATTAGTATCTTATGGGAGCAGCTCAAGCAAAAAAGAATTCGGTCTGATCTGAATTCAGGCATGGCCCCTTGGTCTGCTGCTAGGTCCAGGAATGGCGCCAGGCGAGGATGACGCTATGTGCTTTCACTTTGTTGTGGAGACCCTAGACTATAAAAAAGAAACAAGGAAAAAAACCAGTGGTTCCCTTGGTGATTCATGGAACAATAGGATGTTATCCCCTTAATGAATTGAATGATTCTTCAACCTTTGTTTGATTCCGACAGCTGACATGAGACACACCAACTATTACTGCAAAAAAGCCCCAGACCTCCTTTGCTACTAGGAGAGTAAACAAGCTTTTCCTTTGAAGCTAGTCCCCTTCCTCTCGTTGGTTATCCCTAGCTTAGCACCAGACCTTGAGTCAAATTGATCAATGTTGTGCAACTTCCATCAATGGAGGTTCATTAATGTCTATGGACTTAGACTCCATCCCCCTTACCAATTAAGAATAAGATGGAGGCCCAAACCAAGAATGGAAACATCAGCCTTTCAATTCACTTCCTATTCTCTCTTAAATGAAGCCCACTCTTGAGCACTGGGCAGGTTTTTCCAAATTGTTCTATTGCCGCTACGAGAAAGATGCACAGATGAGGTATGTGCTCCCCAACACGCTAGGAATTTGTTGAGAGTTCCTCAATCTTTTCCCCTATTGTATTGAATCAATAAAAAAAGAGGTAACTAAGTGCTAAAGCCCCTCCTTTGATCTAACATTGACTGAGTTCTGCCTTCTATAGGTCCTCGGTTTGACCTCCTAATGAGAGTTGAGGTCCTTGCAAAGCAGGGCCAAATTATTGTACTCGCTATGAGCCCCCATTCAAATTACATTAGGGGGTCTTTCACTTTTGCCAGATCTAAAGAGATACTATGAGTCCTGCACCCCAGATTCTATCACCACGGCCATCTGGTTAACTGGTATTACCAAAAAGTCTCATGTGTACATTAATGATGGTTTTATTCTCTTGGACAAGAAAGACCTCAATCATGCTACTAGTTTCCATTCCCATCATCATATTGATGATAAATCTCCTAGTGCTCTACCATAAGAAATTGGAGTCAATATCATAGTGAAGGTAAGACAACGCTGCAATTCTGGCTCAAAAAACAAACTAAATGCGTTCAAGTTATTGGCTTATCCAACCCGGCAGCATTCATGCACGGTTGCCCTCTGTCTTTCTTTTCTCAATCTCACCCATCAAGATATGGGTCAACCAAAAAAACGTGCCTGTTAGAATCTAGTCAAAGCGCAGGCTCACCTGCATGTCACAATATTGTCCACTTTGGGCTCGTCACATCGGTCCGCACGGCTTTAAAACACGTTGTGATATTTTTGGACCTACTACACAATATAAACTCCTTGATTTCTCCTTTTTCTTCCGACGTGAAACACAATTTCCCAACAGTGCCTATGCATGAGCTTTTTTTTTTTTTAGTAAAGCAAAGCTTCCCCTTTGAAATTGATCAAAAAAGGGAGGACTTTTGCAACAAGCTATGCCACCCAAACCAACTGAGGGAAGTCAAATCTGTCCCATTTAGATGGAGAAATAAAGAAAAAAAATAGCATATTTAATGCAATAAATTATATTCTCTATTTACCGTGACTCTCACAGAGTCAGATAGTTGAGCACCTCATACTGTTGTTTATGCAAAAAGCTACAAAACTAAAAAAATGCTGCTTCTTCAAGGGGAAAAAGCTTCAGAGCAGAGCACCCTACCCCACCTTTCAGTAATTTATAACTTCTAACTCCCCCAAAAAAGGCATCATCATGCAAAAACAGGGCATAAAAAAGATGTGAGGTGCCATGTGAATGTTGAACATACTGGTTGTGTCAATATGACAGCACATTTATCTAGATTGACAGTTAATTATGAAACTGACAACAGAAAAGGAAATAAATAATGAAAACAGAAACAAAATGAATCGTACTCCAGTATCACAGAAATAAAAATTTAGGATCCAAAAAAAATTTACCTGAAGATTCATGGCTGAGGGCTTTCTGACATTTAGAGTCAACTCTTCATTCCAATTAGGAGTTTTAGTCCTGTCATTGATCAATGAATCGATTAATAATAAAAATAGTCAAAGAATTCAATTCATCTTCTAATTTCCTAAACTTCAGTGCATAATATTATTTAACAAATGCAATATGGAAACAGCTTTAAGTGTACTACTCTTGAAAAGGCAAAAATCGGCTAATGGGCATAGATAACAAATGTATGCACATGGAGATCAGCCACTCAATTTACCATTTCACGAAAGCATCCAACACAACGTGTTTTACATGCATAAATTGGCATTCCAACCTACCTTAGTTTTGTGTTTTACATTCTCATCCATCCAACCATCATTCTAAATTATGAAACCGCAATAGACAAAACATGATGCCTGCTCTTGTACACAAAAACAAGATGGCAGAGGGCCCAGATCAGGGAGTTGAAATAGGTCAAAACCATGTGACTGGATGTTGGCTGTTAGACATCATTTTATCATGGCTGAAAATTAGTTAATATTTTAATTACTTCGCTAAGCTTGCATTTTTGTTGTTCCTTTCTTGTTTTTGATATTATTATTATTGTTATTGTTCTCACGAAAGAAAAAAGAAAAAAAAAGAGAGATCGAAGAAGAAGAAACAACAAAACAAGATTAAAAAATCCTTAGCTGTAAATATGTCTTTGATTTTACAAATGTTTATAGTTGTTTTTATTTTATTTATATTTGACCTTCTGGGAAAAACTTCCGCTTAAACATGTTTAGCATTAGCCAAAAGAACAAAATCAACAATTAAAGTTAATGTAATGAGACAGTCAAACTATTCACAAGCCGGTGATTTTTTAGATAAAAAATTTTATTAGAAACCAAACACACAAGAAGCGTACTAAGGAACAAAGAACAACAGCTCAAACTAAACAAGATCAAATAAAACAACAAACTCATAAATAGCAACAGTGACAACATCAAAGGTTTTAAAAAAAAAAAAAAAAAACAACTCATGGCATACATCCAATCCAACATAGAGCAAGAAAAAAATTAAGCTCCACGACACTGGCTTTCACAATTTTCGAACAACCTCACATTTCACTCACGCCAAAGGCTCCAGATAACACAATGAGAAACAGCTTGTCAAATCATCAAAGGCCTCCCCACGCTTCCTAACTCCCACTTCATACACCACAAATTTGGAAAAAGAATCCCACCAAGAACCGATATACTTCCATAAGCCAATACCATACAATCCTCAAGGGGCATTAAAGATCCACCTCCCAATGGACAGTGCCCTGATTAATTGGTTTGCTGAAAAATAATATGTTTTTATTATTATTTTCATTTTCGTATGTACTGTTCATCCAACTGGTACCCTTCACCCAAACAATTTCAACAAGGTAAACAATTAAAAAAACACAAATAATATTCATCCAAACAATAGCCATGCTGAAACTTTGTTTAAACAACTCAAAAAAACAAAAATAAAAATAAAAACTTTTTAAAAATATGTTTGCTGATTAAGTTTTTTTAGCACAGGTATTCATCAGAATGATGAACAGTTCCCTGATTAATTCATTTGCTGAAATGTAAAATATTTTTATTATTATTTTAATTTTAACTATTCATCAGCAACTCCAAACGCCTATAACTTATGATCCAAAAAGAATTAGAAGCTATAATGCATACCATTGGAAAGCTCTCAAAATATTCTATCTAATGGTGATGTTGAAAATATTTTTGGATTAAACTTTAAACGCGAATTTTGGTTTAAGTTTTCTATTACTTTTGCTTTAAAAAATGTGCAGATTAAACAAAATGAAAATGGGGAGACAGTTTTATTTTAACACATTGTGGTCATCAGATATTATTATATTTTGCGAGTGAGTTAGGATTGTATTAATTTATCCTACAATGGAGCATCCATTATAGGAATTTACCCCTAACGCAGGTAGCTATCAGTTGGAACTTGAGAATTTGCTTAACGCGATCTTGAGGCTGGAATGTTACAAATACTCATGTGTAGAAGGCATACAGAACACAGGTCAAAAGCTTACACACAGTAGCAAACAACAGAAGCTCCAATCATATCATTCCATCCCAGTCTTAAAATCCCAATATTTCATTTCATTTCAGTCCCCGTTTATAACCCCAAAAACTCAATTAAATTCCCAGTATAAGTCCCAACATCTCTTCAAACCAGATCCCAACAACACCAGCAGCAGCCCAACTTAATCAGCTCAGAAGAACATCATCCCTTCACGTCCAGACTACTGTAACAGTGCTGCAACAGACTTCATCAAGTGCCAGACCATCAAAAGATCAAAATTAGAACACCAATAGAAGGCGAGAACAATGGTGAATGAAGGACTGCGACAAGGAGCATTCCACCAATTTCTTTGTTTTCTTTCCTTTTTCAGGAAAAACACACCAACCAGCTCCATCCAAATAAAGCTCCAGCCAAAACAAAGAAGATAAAGAAAAGAAGCAACTTGAAGATTCATCCTCCCCTTTCTCCAGGTGTGTCACCATTCCATGTAGCATAATAACGAATGTAGAGATGTAGGAATTTCAGCTTTTTATTGTTTTAGGTCACCATATAATTAGTAATTAGGTTTTTTGTGTTAAAGAAAAGAGGCACTGAAAAATGAAAAAAAATGAAAATGAAAAGAAGTAATGCCTTTACACAATTAACTATTGAAAAAAAAAAGAATAGTCTTTGATAAGTTATGTGAGAATAAAATGATTTTAACATTTTTTTGACTGAAAAAAATGAAAAATTTTAGTTTTAAAATTAAAAATTGATGTTTTATTTTAAAAAAACGTTTTTGTTAAAAATAATAATATTAAAGAATTTAAAAAAAATTAGTTTTCCAAAAAGAAAACTAATATAGATGGGTAAAGTAAACAAGTTAGAATAAATAAAAAGATCAAAAAAATATAAAATATCTCTAGTCTTGGGTACCAACTTTTAAGCATTGTAGGAATGTTAATTCGTTTCTATGCATAACCATCTGTCAAGTGTGAAACCCAAAATGCAGACTATCTTTTAGAAATAGGTGTTCAATCACAACGATATGATTGATGGCAGCCCTAAAATAACATGTAACACCAATTCTAAACGGCTCCCTGGCTCGAACGAAATTGGGTGCTAACATTGGGATCATAGATCAATTGATGAGATGAGTCTTTGACCCCGGTAAAAATAACAGCCATGGCCTCTGCTCTAATTTGGAGACCATGGTTCCTACAACTAAGAAGATCTTGGGTTTAAAGTTTAAATATTGATGTGGAAACCATAAACCTCAGTAGATCAAGACTAGAGTTTCTTGACTAAACAGACTACAAATCATTATAGCATTTCGAGAAATTTAAAACAAAATGACTGCATATCATGAAGAAATATTCAGTCCTCTACATAAAATATCAAATAATTTTAAGGCTTACCCCCACTTAACCTTGCTTTTAACAACCTGATTATCCAAATGCATTACCACGTAGGGATCACTAGTTCCCTGAAAGAAAATCAAGAGGATGAGATAAAAAGCAACAATGTAAAAATATATATTGAATACATAAATGTTTTTCAGATTTTGTAAACTAACTATCATTTAGAGGAAAAAGGACTATGATTTCTAACTTTTAATCAGGTTGAGCCAATAATGGGATAAGCTTAGAAAACAGCCGTGAGTTCTAACATGGCTATAAGTTGTCTTCATGGCAGGAAAATCAAGAGAAACTAAGTAAATAACCTACCCATGGATCCATGGCAGGAAAATCAAAACCATTCTTCAATTTCACAAATAGTTGGCCATCATATATCTCACGCAAGAATGACCTGCATGGTGCATGGTCACTCATTAACAACAGCAACATTCTTCAATACATTAAATGATTCATTCATGGTCAAGAATTCACACTCAGAGTTCAAGAGCATTAGAAATTTCCAAACATAGGGTCTATCAAACATACAATCATTTCCTATATGCAGGGGCAACACACCCAAACATCACTTTATTACAATGTAAAATTTGTAACATACAATTTGGATACCCAAACCAAGCATGCCATGTTCATATCCAAAATAAATAAATCATATCCCTATTGACAAATGTGCTAAAACTTCAAATAATGCTAGATAACAAATATTCTTCAATCCTTAAAGAAAAGATTTTTTTTATATAAGTAATTTTTAAGGGTGCAACACGAGGACTTCCCAAGAGGTCACCCATCCTAGTACTACTCTTGGCCAAGCACGTTTAACTGTAAAGTTCTGATGGGATAAAACAACAGATGCACAAATATTCCTCAATCCTTAAAGATAAGATAAAACAACAGAAAATCACTTACGCTGATTTTGGCCATTTAAAACTTAGGCCAATACATGCACCTGTTAGAATAGTGGATAAAATTGATATAGAACATGATAAACAATTGGGAGAAGACCAATAATGACTTGGATAAACGTGATAACAAAGAATATAAAATTACTAAATTTAGAAAAAATATATATATGGTGGTTAATATTACTATTTGAAAAAGAAGAATTTGTGTATTTGAACAAATATAAACTTTCTAGCTATCTTGGTTTAGCTGATCCCATATTATTAGAATTAAGTCCGGTTGGTTTAGTTTGTTTAACAAATACTCCTTGACACAGTGAAAATCCCTTTCTATTTTGTCATCATATTCATGGGTAAATGGAAAGTAAATCAGATGATTGCATACCCAGAAAGATACACTGTTTTGCAGTCTGCTGCATCCACTTCATGCCTACCTGCATTTTGCTGTTGGGAAAAACACAATAAAATCCATAATTTTTTTTCTCCAAGTGCAAAATTAACTTCAAACAATGTTCATATCATATTTCGTCTCTGACAAACACAAGTAAAAGACAATCAACCAAAGACTCCTAATATAAAAAACTATAATCCATTCAAGCTGCATAGTTTTCAGGAAATGGCAATAGAGAAGGGGTATAGGAAGGCAATTCAAAACAATTTTTCTCAAATAAAATTGCCCCAAACAAAGTTCATATCATATTCCATCTCTACGTTGCAGTAAAAGACTACCTACCAAAACCGTTCAAAGGCAGACCAGCAATACAAAATTATATCGTACCCAACCTGCGCTTTTAAGGGATTCGATATCCTATAATCCTAACGATCTCCCTTAAACTCCAGGAAAACACAATTAACCAAAAATCAACCATGGAAGACAATAACTGTGATTAATGATTACCAATGTCACAAATTAGATGCCTCAAATCTATACTAAACTTCAACGAGACACATCAAATAAAGTTCATATTGTAGAATCTTATCTCTCCTAGACCTCACCAAAACACTATTCGACCAAAAAAAACTACTTACGTCAGGAAAAAACTACGATCAGTGTTGTGATTACAGTGTAGTTAAAATGTGTGTGTGCGTGTGTATAGAGAGAGAGAGAGAGAGAGAGAGACAGGAGGGCTCCGGTAGGCTTCGAAAGCGAAACCGGCGAGAAGGACGGCGAGATTGATGTCGAACTGAGGCCTTTCGGTCTTCTCCCGAACCTGGACCGCGTCAGTCTCCGAATTATTCTCGCACGAACAACGGAGAAGGTAGAATCGATCCCTTCGTCCGAAGCTCCGGGCTGAAACTCTAGCTTTGCGCGATGACGGCGGCGGCGGCCGTGAGCCGGAGATAGGGTGTGGACCGCAGCGACGGCGGGGAGGGAAAAAGGAGATGCGGCGGCGAGAATCGAGGAGGGCTTGGGGGTGCATCAGAGACGCCATGGAGGAGAGGCGACAAAGGACTGGAGTGTCCCAGTGACAGATTTCGTAAAGGAGGCCGCGGAAATGAGTGTGTTAGACTGCGTGTAGAGGCCTTTAGTGGTGAAGACGCAGCAGAAGCTTCGACGGAGAGGGGACACGTGGCAGGGGTTGGCATCGGATATTCTTGTTGCCGTTCAGTTTACCGTTACAGTAGTCGTATATTTATTAAATAAAAAAATGTTTCTTATTTTATTGAGTTTATTCTCCCCAGTCTTCAGAAAGTTTTCTTTTTCACCATAAATTTCAAGTATTTTTTCAGAGATGATTTTCTTTATTTGATTTAAATTTCTATAGCATGCTTTATTGTATGTTGCATGTTTTTAACACTTTACAATTTTAAAGTGTTTTTCTTCTCTTTGCGTGTATTTTTTATGATAAAACATGAATGATAATGTTGGAGATTTTGAAGCAAGTTGAATGATTGGGATTCAAGATAATAGAATAATAGAATAGATGTCAAAGATGGTGGAATAGACATGTGCTGGACTTAGATCATATGAAATTTTATTGAACGATATGTCTGTATGTATAATTGAGTAAAAAAAAACCCGACACTACAAAGATTATTAGTATATTTAGTTGTTATATTTAATAAAAATGATCGAAATTCTACGTGAAATCTTTATAACATTTCATATTGAGCAATAGATAACATAATATCTTTTAAGAAAATAACATGATAGAACATCTTTCAACAATAGATGACAAAATATTTTTTAGACCACAATACAATAAATGGATTATCTTATAACATATTTGGCTAAAGTTGTTTTCTGGTGTATTATGTATTCAAAAATTTAAATTTAAAATGCGTGTTTGTTTTTATCTTTAAAAAAATAGTTACTATTTAAATAGTATTTATTTATACATTTTAAAGATACGAATTTGGGATTTTTTTTTATTTTATTTTCATTATTTATTTTCAGTAGATCAATGACACTTTTTTTAGTTATTTGTTGGTCACATTTATATTTTTTCATTAATACACCACAACACTCCTACACAAATCTACTTCATTTACTGCATCACTTTTTTGTCTAAATCCTTCAAAAATCCTATTTGCCACTTCTCATTACTCCTTTTGCAACATTTACACCATCACATCTCTTTGTCGTCCAATGTAAATGACCTCTCAACCCAATCATGAGAGGGTCAACAGAATCTAGAGAGACACAAATCGTTTTTTTAACCACACGAACAACCTTCTAGGTTTTTGACATAAACCATTCTTTGTTATAAACAAATTCCAAATAAAAATTATTTTTAAGAAGATATTTATCATGTTTTAACGCAATGAAAATACTCATACAACTAATATAAATTATTTTTAACATAAAATAAAATGTATTTATTTTAGAAATGTAAATACTCACCCATCACAACATTGCGAAAATTAATACAAATTTTCATATGAAAAAAAATGTAATAAATAAAAAACAACATCATCCTAAATTATAGCTCATAACTATTTCCATGATATACATAACAATAATGTTACTGATCTAATTTCTAATACATAATCAAAATATTAAACATAATTCCAATATTTAATTTTAGAAGCCTTGGCCAAAAAAACTTGTCAACCTTCTATTCTTTAATCAAGTAATTAAAAATTAAAAAATCTCCTTAGAAAAATCTTCAATTATTATTTCATAAAGTTTTGATTTTTATAATAAATTATAACAACTTTATGAGATAAATTGCAATAAACACATGAGCCTACAATGTGATTTAACATGCAAAAGCATCAAATCACTGAAAACTATCAGATCCACGAGGCAACAAATCCTTTCCAACAATACTTCATGTAACAAAACATTTCCCATAGCTTTGTAAAGATAAAATAGGGCAAAATGTCAATTTATAAATATATGATAAAAAATATAAAATAATGATATAGAAGTAGCACACAACTTGTTTATTCCATTTTCAAACATTGGAAGAACTTAATGATGTCAAAAATAAACTTTTAAATTAGTTAGAGTAATAACTAGAATTCTTTGTTAACTCCTACAGGATTAAATACGGTTCTTGAGTTATCATTATACAACGAGCTAAAAAACTAGTATGTGATAAAATAAAGTAAAACAAAAAGTAAAATGTCACCACCAATCATATAAAATACGTGGTTGGTCACCTAAAAATAATTAACGAATCTAAATAAATAAGTTCGAAAATCAATTACATGTGAATAGGGATTAACACATTTGCGACACCTAAAATTGATAAATAGTTTATAAAAAGTGAATTCTCAATTGTTTTACTTTATTTTTATTTGATTTTGGAATGTATGTTTTTTAAAAATTAAGAAACGAGAATATAGAAAACATGTTTTGGCAAAATGGTATATAAAAATCGGTTTTGAGATTTTAAATATTTAAAACATCATTTTAAAACTAAAAAAAACATTTGTCACAATTGCTATGGGTTCGAACAACTAAGGTAGATCACGTAGTCGGTTAGACATATTTAAAGACTATATGTAGTTTTTTTATATTTGTATTTACAGTCTTTTATATAATTTTTGGATTTTAAAAAAGTTTTTTACTTTTATTTTTACAATTTTAGAATTAAAGGTATTACATTTTTGAATTTTAAGTTTTTGAAATGTTGAGTTTAATTTTTTTAAAGTTTTAGAAAATATTAATCTCTCTCTCTCTCTCTCTCTCTCTCTCTCTCTCTCTCTCTCTCTCTCTCTCTCTCTCTCTCTCTCTCTCTCTCTCTCCTCTCTCTTTTTTTTTTTTTTTTTTCTCTCCCTCTCTCTCTCTCTCTCTCTCTCTTATTGGAGGAATTCATAGCGTCATATTGGATGTTCACACACGTGCGCGCGCCATTAGACTTTTGTAATTTCAATTTTTCACAAAATAGAAGCAATTAAATGCATTGTTCATCTAATTAAATTCTCTTTCATCTGAAATTGAGTTTAAAGCAAAATAATCTTTTGTAAAGAAAGTCATTATTTGGGATGTTATTTTGACCGTTGTTGCTTATTGTCCTGTCAAATTAATTAGAAAACAACGTTCATATAACTGAAATCAAAATGAAACTGAATACATGTAACACAACAAAATAAAATTTAACAATAATGACATTAGTTTTCTAATATATTCTTAAAAGCCACGTAGCTATAATCTGGGGGTAAATATATAAACATAATTTATATCCACTTTGCTTAAAGTAGTCATAAACCAAGTATCTAAATTCGTGATAACAATAAGATAAAATGTTTTCATTGATTTTAAATATTTAAAACATCATTTTAAAACTAAAAAAAACATTTGTCACAATTGCTATGGGTTCGAACAACTAAGGTAGATCACGTAGTCGGTTAGACATATTTAAAGACTATATGTAGTTTGTTTATATTTGTATTTCCAGTCTTTTATATAATTTTTGGATTTTAAAAAAAGTTTTTTACTTTTATTTTTACAATTTTAGAATTAAAGGTATTACATTTTTTGAATTTTAAGTTTTTGAAATGTTGAGTTTAATTTTTTTAAAGTTCTAGAAAATATTAATCTCTCTCTCTCTTTTTTCTTCTCTCTCTCTCTCTCTCTCTCTCTCTCTCTCTCTCTCTCTCTCTCTCTCTCTCTCTCTCTCTCTCTCTCTCTCTCTCTCTCTCTCTCTCATATTGGAATTCATAGCGTCATATTGGATGTTCACACACGTGCGCGCGCCATTAGACTTTTGTAATTTCAATTTTTCACAAAATAGAAGCAATTAAATGCATTGTTCATCTAATTAAATTCTCTTTCATCTGAAATTGAGTTTAAAGCAAAATAATCTTTTGTAAAGAAAGTCATTATTTGGGATGTTATTTTGACCGTTGTTGCATATTGTCCTGTCAAATTAATTAGAAAACAACGTTCATATAACTGAAATCAAAATGAAACTGAATACATGTAACACAACAAAATAAAATTTAACAATAATGACATTAGTTTTCATACAAAGATTGAATATATTCTTAAAAGCCACGTAGCTATAATCTGGGGGTAAATATATAAACATAATTTATATCCACTTTGCTTAAAGTAGTCATAAACCAAGTATCTAAATTCGTGATAACAATAAGATAAAATGTTAAGAGCGTCGAAAAGACAAACAAATCCAATACACTTTCATTCATTACCAATAACCAACTAACCAAACTAGCAAAATCATAAATAATAATGTAATATTATTTTAAAGCAATAATGTTATTATTCCGAATTTGTTGTAATTGTTGGTGATACCATAATTAAGCCATATGTTTTCGTAACTGCAGAATCCCCGCCAACCCAAGTGAGGAACCATCCCAAAAAACACACCAAATAATAAGAAAAATAAGAGAAAAACCAATCAACCACATGTATCAGCATCAAAATACTAAACAACCAACTCAAAAAACAAAATCAACAAAAAAAAAGAGATAATCTCTAACGTATAATATACGCAAAAAAAAAAAAAAAAACGTGGTCTCCATACAGATCGGATCACCATAAAATGAGTTCACAAAGTCAACTCGTCTTGAGCCCGACTTAGAGTCGCCCGTGGTGAAGCGCCTCTAGGGTAATTTATTAAAGCTACATAATGATTCTAATACCTACGAAAGAATGGAGGGGATAGTTCACATCTTCAAATCCGTGAGTACCTTTCTAACAAAGGCGGTAGAGGAGCAAAGGGGATAAAGACAACAATTACGAGAAACGATACACATTTATGTTTTTAAATGATACGTGAACTCTATAGTAATTCATTAGATTTAAAGATAAGTAAGGTTAAAACTTAAAAGTTATACATTTTGTGTTTGATGAAGCTAATGCACAATTTTTTATTTTAATTTTAAATTTATATTTTTTTATGAGTCCAACTATAATGCTATAAAATTACCTGATTTTGATGCTTTAATAAAGAATTTCTACTAACTTTAAAAAAAGGCTTTGTTCATTGACTTGCCTGTTGATTTCTACCGCCTTTCAATTTTTGATTTTTTTTCTTGGACTTGTTTGAAGTATTGGGGGTTATCTATTTTATTCAGGCATTTGTTTGGATTCATTAGTTTTTAATGTATCACCAATTCACCACCGTACTAATTAAAAACATAGGAGAATCCACAGGCGACTAACCCCAGTGAATTGGTTATATTTATTTATTTTCTCCTTCTTTTAGCTTCTGTAAAGACTGTCACTCATATGGAAACAACAATACAATATCCATTATTATATTAGGCTTTTTATTACATGGGATATGAGTTTCTATTAATAGAAACCTCAAATCAACACAGTTTCGCTACTACCCACCAAGGCAAAAGCAAAACCATCTCAACAAACCTTAAATGACACAACAAAACAATAGGCGACTCTCCTTTCCTCTCGGTTCTTTTGGCAAATGAAATAATAATATAAACTAAAAGCAGCTCACATGTCTCCACGACACGAGGCAACGACGGACACGGGTCCTGTTCCATTCAGTTCCTGTGGGTCGGGTTCGGGTTATGGGTCTTGCCGGGGCTCTGCTGTGCGCCAACTCCCAGGGTGTTCTTCACACCATCAATTGCACCCTGGGCCATGTTCACCATCTGCTCCCCAGTCTGCAACCCAAAATTCAAAAACCCAAACTCAAGTAGTCAAATCAATGCATGTCCAAAACCCATATATGCCTCTATAATATTTCACTGGCATATTTGTCCATTTATTTAAACAAAAGCTAATGGGTTGGTGGCTGAACCTGGTGAAGAAAGCCGGCATTCTGATCCCTGCTCATCTGTTGCTGACCGGCCCCTCCGCCACACCCAGTGCTGTCCTGTGCCTTATTGGCCGTGTTCTGGGCCGATTGGATCCACTCCTCTGTCTTGGCCTGCCACACCACACCCAAGTTAAAAAAACAATAAATGCTAAATAAATCAAGGGGTAAAATAATGGTTAAAACGAATGTCGATACAGTTTACCTGTGCCTGGCCGTGGGCTTGGCCTGCTTTGTGGGATTGCTGCATATTCGACATTTTCTTATCCTGTTTGGACGAAAATGAGGCTGAGGGTGGGGGTTTAAAGAGCTGACGGACTGTAAAAATAAACAGTAAATGGTCGGAAAAACAAGGCCTTCTTCTGCTTTGAACGATGAAGGTGAGAGCGAATGAATGCGGGCATATATACTGCATTCGAGGATGACACTGCACTGACACGGGCGACACGTGTCGGGAGCGGGAGGGTGCTCTGTGCGGGAAACGCTGCGGAGGACGCGGGCTTGGTGGTCTGACCGTCGACTACAGAGATTTGGACGGGAATGTGAAGGGTGGGAGAGATTTTAGAGTTTGTAATATATAAAGCATTAGCAGCCAACAGACGTGTAAATTATAGCTAAATTTATTTACATGGAGGGATACGAGTTACAGAGATTATATTTTGACTTTGATTAAATTTAGCTAGTAGTAGATGTATTTATGTTTAAATTTTAATAAAATTTTAAATTTAATTAAAATTTTAACATAAATACTCTTAACGTTTTATTCTATAATTTATGACTCATATTTCACATGGCTGAAAACACCTCTTTTTTTTTTTTTCTTTTCTTTTTTCCCTTTTAAAAATGTATTTCGTTTCTATGAAAATGATTTATTCTGTCTTAAAAAGCAAAGTGCGGTATGTTTAATTCGATTTATATATACTTGTCTGTGTACAAGCAACTAGCCCTATGTATAAGCCTTTTAAATCTGTGCTTTAACAAAAAAAAAAAAAAACAAAAAGAAAAGAAGAAAGGGGGCGTTAAAATTAGATCACATGTTTTTTTTTTATAGGCAGTGGCATTTCCTAACCTATTATTTGCTTATTATGGACAATTTTTGTGGGTCCTTGCTAAAAGGAAAAAACCAACTGTGTATCAAAAAATTTCATCTAACATTTATTAATTAAAAACATAAACTCACTCCTTAATCAATATTTATGTAAACAGTTTAACTTCATTGCATTTTAGTGTTGAAGGATAATTTGGCCCACAGTCCAAGTGGGTTGGGGGCAATACAACAAATTTGATCGTTCATGAATTTATGTGGGTGCTGGTATATATAACATGTTTTTACATATATGGTCAGATTAGTTTCCTTTGAACTGGTGTAACATGGCACAAGATCAGAAAATACTGTCGTGTCCAAAAAAGAGAGAGAGAGACAAGATTGATAAAATCAATTAAAACTTAAAAGTGATGCCCATCTAAGATGGCATGGAGCTAGCAGGATAAAGAAAAAAGAAAAAGAACGAGGTCCTCTAAAAAAAGCAAAACAAAAAAACAAAACACACACAAAAATAATTGAACCCAAACGCAGCCAATTTGTAAAAACTAATACCACAAGATATTACACAAAAACGAGGTTCATAAAATAATGAATCACAGTTGATTTTATTATACATTGAAACGAAAGTTTCACAATATTTTGCAAAACAGGAACAGCAGAACCACCCAGCCAGAGCACATTTTGTGCCATACTTACACAATTATACACTTTTCGACTGCAGACAATTAGAGATCACCCCCAACGGGACCTATAATAGCAAGCCGGCTTTAAGGACAAGCTATGCTATACAGTGTCTAGTGCATGAGAGCCACAGCAGCCTCCTGCACCAGAGGCTGGGTCACATGCACAAAGTGCTCTGCCTCCCTCTCCACCTGCTCCCGGCACCGGTGCAAGTCCTTCCCTTCCTTCATCTTCTTGACAAATGATACAAACCGCCTCCAGTTGTCTGCCTGGAACAAGTGGGGGTTCATCCTCAGGTAAGTGAAGGCACACATCTCCGGTCCCTCCGAGTTCCCATCCAACTCCAATCTGGAGGTCCTCAGTATCTGCTCGTGTGCGTGGTCATCATACCGGGGCAGTGCGTTTTCCCCCGCCAATGGAACCTGGGCTTCTCTGGTGGCCAGCGCAACCTGCCTGACCAGCTTCTCGGGTGCACAGAGCGCATCCTGAGGCTGCTCATAGTCGCGCATCTCTATACAGGTGAAGTTGAATATGGCGTTGTGGCGAGCAAGCATACGGGCAAGAGGAACGTACCCATCCCGGTTACGGGTGTTGTAGTAACCAGCAGTGAGCTCAGGGGCATGGGACCGGGTGCCATAGTGCCAGTGGATACCAGCGACCTTCACTGAGATTTTCACCCCCGTCCCCTGGAAGGTGGATGTGGCTGATGTGAGAATTCTCTCACCGTGGTCCAGGAGCAATTGGGAGTACCAGGTGAGGAAAAATTCCCCAAAAGGACTATTCCACCCCGCATTTTCACGGCGGAAAAACTGGGTGTCTTCTGGCCAGTTGTTGTACTGTCCGGCATCTCTAGGCCCGGTGCTGCCCCACTCAGGCTTACCCGCAGCTTCAGCCGCAGCCTTTAAGCTTGTGATCATGTACTGCATATGTCGCAGGTACGAGGGTATATATAGTGTCAGAAATTAGAACCTGGTTCAGTAACAGTAACCATATATATGAAGAGCTGATGCAACTCTCAAGTACCTTGTCAAAACATTGGAAGGCTCCAATTCCTGGGAATCTCCAAGTCCCATGCTGCTCCGGGTACGATGGGTAACGAAGCTCACCCGCTGGGCCCATTCCCACTTGAATTTCCTGAATCAAGAATTCCGACAGTGTTAAAAGAAACTAATGAAAAGAGAAGCATTCATCCATTATAACCGGAGTGCGTATTGCAGTGCTCTCTCTAAAACAAATCAACAGAATCATATATATGGGGATGAGTACTGATAGTAATTACCACAATGGTGTCACCAAGAAGATGCTTGAAGCTGTCTCTGAAGGCACGCATGAAATCCGCATAACACTGGACGGGAGTCCTGCCCTTGAGTCGCGGAAGATTGTCACAACCAAGTGACACATACTCATAATTCCTCCTCCCCCATTGGTCGGTGTAGACAAGGTCTGGGTCGTTGTTTATCTCCTCCAAAACCCACTTAGGTAAGGGAATTCTGTAAAACAACAGCACTGCCATTAGGAAAAAAATATAACAACCATCTATCTACAAGGGTTTTTGGCGGGCAAATCTAAAACTTGCTCCACCTTGACTCCATCATATGATGCTCACAAATCTCACGGCCTTACAAACTCGGCAGTGTAGGTTTTTTTTTTTAATTATTATTTAAAAAGATTTTAATTTGGAAAATAGGGCAATAGATGGAACTCAATCACTCAAATCAATCAATGAAGCAGAGAGAGAGAGAGAACGAACGTGCAAGAGTCGCCGACGTTGCCGCCGCACTGGTGAAAGGACATGACGGCCTGAACCTTGAGGCCGTGTTTCTTGGCCAGCTCGAGAAGCTCGGTGTAGCCACCCCAATTGTAGGCCCCCGGGGCCTCCCTCTCCACCAGCCCCCACCACACGTCCATCATCACCCCCTCCACCCCCGCGCTCCTCAGCGCCTGGAAGCTGGCGCTCATCGCCTTCCTCCGATTCACGCCGTTACCTGCCGTCACGCTGTCCAGCGGTAGCATCACGTACACCGGAACCCCCTTCCCCACCGCCGCCGCAGCCGCCGCAGACGTAGCCGTCGCGGACGCCTCCGTCGCCGCATCCGCCCGGATCCCTGCAGTAATCGGACCCACCTGGGCTGTCTCCATCGCCGAGCTCGTCCGAACCCGGCACCGGAGGAATCCCGCCGCCGTGGACGGCCACTTACACGCCGCCGACTTAGGCAGCTCCGCCGCCGCGTTGCCGGAGATAGCTCCAATCTGGTGCGCAATGCTGACAGCCATACTATTGAAGCGGCCGCTTCTCCACACAATTTTTTTTTAAAATAAATAAATAAATAAATAAAATCGAAGAATTCGAAACTCGAATTCGTAGATTTCAAGGCTGTCTGTTAGTTTGCAGATTCGAAGACAGTTCGTTGTTGTTCTTCACCGAGGAGGCGGGTTTGGGTTTTGAATTTGAGATGAAGCACTGAACACCTGCCACCTCTGCTTTATATTGTTCTTTCAAAAGTCCAAATAGTACGACTAGTTCGCTGTTGCCACGTGGTACGCCGCGTAAGACCCCCCCTAATCAATGGCTGAGATTTTCGCGCCGATTTGTTTCTTGTTTGTTTTTTTTTTTAAAATCATTTTATCCCAAATAAAAAATTCGAACGGTACGTACGACCATTTCGATGCTGCCACGTGGTACGCGGCGCGACCCGGCTAATCGATGGCTGGGATTTTCACGCCGGTTCGTTGCTTGTTTTTTTCTTATCTGTTGTTGTTTTTTTTTTGTTTAACGAAATTTGGCTGGTTTGCCGCTTTTAACGGCGGCTTCGACGCGTGTAAGAGCAGCAGCCGAGTGCCTGGAATCCAGGATATTGTGGCGAGTGACGGTGACACGTGGAAGATGATCTTGGACGGGAACGTTGGGGATGTGTCGAGAAGTTATGGGAAGTGTGTGGGGCCCAGACACCTGACGGACAACACAATTTCGATGAAAACCAAAACTGGTGGTAAGTTGCGTGGACGTAAGCGGGTCTGTCCTGCTTGGACCCCATTTGGGGGTTGCTTGCTTTTGGGTATGGGACGATGGCGAAGCGAAGGTCTGTGTCCGTGAGAGACGTGTTACGTGTGGCTGCGGTTCCAGGATGAGACATGGCATATCAGATATGTTCAATTAAATTAAGGTGGGGGTGTTGCGATAATACATGAGTTTCGGTACATATCGGGGGAGAGGTTTGGATAGGCACGAGTATTTGTACGCCCCCTTTAACACGTATTAGCTTCCTTCTTTTAAAAGTGTCAACTTGAGTGACCATTTCGTGACTCGGATCTGTGTTTGATCAAACAAGACAAATTAGACGTGAAATGTCAGTGTTTTATTTGTTTGTTTGTTTATTTATTTATTGAGCTTAATCGTATATATGCATCGATTCTCGTAAGCGGTCATATTATTAATTAGTTGCTAAGATGAGATGATTCCTCCTCTTTTTTCTTTTTTCTTTTTTGGCTTTTTGAAAAGAGGAACGAAATCAATCATCTCTCATAAAAATACGGATTTAAATTTTAAAATGAATGACGGTTTGTTGGTACCAAAAAGAGAGAAGAAAAAAAGGATGACTATTTTTTTTTCTTCTAAAGAAATGATGATTGTAATTATTGAAGATTAATTAATCTGTGGATATTAGAAAAATAGTTTTTTATGGGAAGTTCCAATACTTCAAGGAAGCAATGATTTATCTTCCACGCTAGCTATTTCAAGGAGCATTATTGAAATTAAAATAAACTTCGTAACTTAAAAATGGATGCTTTGTTTTTGTTTTTTGTTTTTTTGACTATCATTGACATGGAGTGAACGTTAAGTTCGAACTGTTTCCAGCCTGTTTCCATTTTTTTGAGATGACCATGCACAATTGCACATTGCTTGCTTACACCCCTAGGTCCCCCACTCTCTGCAGTTACTGCATCCTGTAGTACACGAAAATGACGTCTTTTTGGGGAAAAAGAAAACAAACATAAGTCTTTGGGAATTGATTTGAGCTAATTCAATGGAGACGGAACTTGGGGGGGCCATGCCCCCCTCCTCCAATTTTTTTTAAAATTATATATATAATATAAATTTAATTTATATATAATATATAATTATAATTAATTACTAATATAATTTATCATTTAAAAATATTTGTGATTAATATGTTACTAATTTTAATAATAATAAATAAATTATATAATTTTGAAAATTTATGTGACTTAATTGAGCTTTTTATGTTTTTATGTTATTATTTATGAGTTAGATGGTACAAATTATGAGTAAAATTGATTTTGTTTAAATTATTTTAAGTTATTTTTTAAACTAAATTAACGTTTTAGTTTGGATTAATTCGTTTTGAGCCAGTAGTTTGAAAGATTATCGATTTAAATGGATTCGAGTCAGTTTGATTCATTAATTTCTGAGTTCTTCAAAGTTGAAATGTCATAAAATAAAAATTAAATAGTATGTAAGCATATCAATAATAACATGTATCAAATTTATAATTTTAAATATTTCAAAATTCTATAATATAATTTATAAAAACAATATATCAAATATTAACAATTAATCTTAAACAAATAAGTTCCAAAGCATAAAAAAATGATAATATTATTTGATTCAATTCGATTTAAACAATGATTTTAAAATTCATAATTAAACTAAATCGATTTTATTTAGTTTTAGCGGATCGGTTTGAATGCTTTTTCGGTTAATAGCTTCAACTATAATGATAATTGTAGTTTTAGATAAGAGTTTATATTAATGGGGGGAGAGAGGAGAGGGTTTGTTTTGATTTTCTTATGCTAGGTCTAGATGTGTTATAGTGGTCAAATATTCACGGGTTGTTAGGCGTACTTGTTTGATAAAATATTAAATAAGGAATAATATTAATTAAGAAATAACAAAAATTTATTTTATCTATAATAATATTAAATAAGAAATAATTTTATCATTGGTCATAAATAAATTATTTAAATGGATAATTTGCTCCAATAGTCTTTGGACTATACTTTTTATCTTTAAAATTTTTAATTATTATTATTTTTTAAAAATTATAAAATACCTACGAAAGAGAACACAGAGATAACACCGCCATCCGCCACGCACGTGCCTCCAGCTTCCCCCTGTCAGTAGATTGCATCAATGCAACCGACTCCAAATAAGAGCCAACAATTTCACAAATTCAGATGGCACCCACAAACAAGGACAGGACAGGAATGATCCTCTGCAGTAGAGTAAACACGCGGTAGCTCAAAGCGACATCGTTTTGTATCAAAAGTGTAAAAAATAAAATAAAAAATGGTATCCCGTATACGAAAAATCCTTCCGCATCTGACATCTCTCTCTCTCTCTCTCTCTCTCTCTGACCCTCCACCCATCACCAAAGAATTCTGGGTATTGAATTTTCAAGGAATTTGTTAAGTTTGCTTAAATTTTGTTTTTTGCGTACTGAATTTGGATAATCCAAAACTCTGATGTATTGCATTTTGCTGAATCAACACATCTGCTTAATTTCCTATATATCATAATCCGAGCACTTTCCTTTCCGGAGCCATGACACTGGGAAGCAGAACATACGAACATAAAGCAGACTCGATAGAAATAACCATTTCTTGGTGTTTAATATAAAATTGGCGAACAAGTTAAAATACATAATTTTCACGTTTAACATTTATAAAATTGATAGAAAATGATAAATACTTTAACCCAAGAACAGAAGTCACATATAACATACTTAACATCCATTTTCACCGTATCTTCTTCTATTAAGGTAACAAAAACAAAGACTGATACATGCAAGCATAGATGCAAAAGAACGAAGTAAGATTACTTTTTAGAACACTGCAAGACCAATTCGCTTGACTCATAAAACCAACAGTGCTCAGCAACAAATCTACGGAGAGAGAAAACCGGTAGCGGCAGAGAAGATAGAGAGAGAAAAGCGGCGCCTCGAAGTGGGAGAAGAGCGGCAGCAGCGGCGAACGAAAACCATGGAAAAATTAGAATAGGTAAAAAAAATCATGGAAGCAAACAAGAAGAAAATTTAGGCCTCAAGCCTATTCCCTTCTTGCAGATTTGCTGAAGCCAAGCACTAAAGTGAACTCTCATCACTATATATCCTCATTTGAGATGTTTTGATTTATGGAAACTGCATTCCTGGACTCACTCGGGACTGGTCGAAATCAGCAGAACGCTAGTGAGGTAATCAATGCCTAACACTCAGCTAATCTGTAGGGGTTAGCTTAGCTGCTTAGGTGACACCCATCTAATAGCCCTGGGATCGATGGTGGCAGCACTGGAGACTAATGCCGCAAACACATGGTAGTATGTGAAACAAGAAACAAATTATGTACCCGAAGGACTTCACTTCTAAAGAAAATGGGGGTGTTGGGTGGCTAACAAGGGGGACAAGAAGCTTTGGTAGATTGGGATTCAGGTGATCAGAGACAGACGTCGCTAACAGCTACCTCTTGCCAATCATAAAGATTTTGTTATTTATCTGATGTTAAGTTTGTGAGGCAGCTTTCTAAAGTGGGCATGGCCAGCTTTGGATGGAAATAAGGGTGTCGAAGAAGGCCGGAAGGGGTTTATGTACGCGCTGTAAGGGATCTATGACAGGGACGAAGCTTTATAAAAGATCAGGAAAATGGGAACTCAACTCACTGACAAATGTTTTATGATGGACTCACAGCGGGAGTAGCAGGTGGAGGAAGGCTGCAGGCCAAGAAGGCAGGAAGCGTCTAAGGCTAAGAGTGGCAATGGAGTGCTGGAAGTGGCACAGAGAGAGAGAGAGAGAGACTGACTGTAGAGAGCTTGATGAGATATGGATGTACGTATTCTGGTCCATTTTCTTCTTCGACCACTCCACCTCTGCTCCTTAAATTACAGTCTGTACCGCACTCATTTATATTTATCCCGTCCTATCTTGAAGTGGCACACACACACACACACACACAGAGAGAGAGAGAGAGAGAGAGAGAGAGAGAGAGAGAGAGAGAGAGAGACACTGACTGTAGAGAGCTTGATGAGATATGGATGTACGTATTCTGGTCCATTTTCTTCTTCAACCACTCCACCTCTGCTCCTTAAAATACACCTCAGACCCGACTCACTATTTGATCTCGATCTCGACCCCCCTCTTAACATTGCTAACGTGGAAGTGTTCAAATCCGGTTACTACAACTATGTCGTTTTGTTATTAAAAAGAGTTTTACTAGTTTAATATACAGATAATAAAATTGTCATATTATAACAATATAGGATCCTAATTCACAGTGAAATCCTTGCATCTTATTACATCACAAATCCAAAAATGACATTTTTTAAAATATTTGGAATGTTAGGTATGTAGTTTGAAATTCGAATATCTGAATGTTAATGTATGGACATGTGGACCATAAAAATAATTTTTTTTCCATCCCAGGAAAAAAAACTCAAAAAATACCGCACATGGTACCGTACGTTTGGGATGAGGCCTTGGGCGTTACATGTCCATCCCGAAAGACATTAACTTGATACTTAGTAAATGGTAGAAAATATATATAAGAATTTGAGGTGGAAAATATGTGGAAAATAAGTGAAAAGAAAAAAAATAAAAAATGATTGTTTGATTGGAGTAAAAAAGATATAATTTTTTTTATAATTTTATTGAGAGTAAAAAATAAAAAAATTTATTTTTTTAAAGATCATTTTAACTTTATTTGCCAACACAAATGTTAAAGAAGATTGCTAGATTCACACAAACGTGACGAGGTCTTAGTGTATCTACATCATGTACATATTATTTATTCTTATTTTATGATATGAGTAATATATATATTTTGTTTATTTTATCACATTCATTTGTCATTCATATATCTATTATTTTAAATTTTATTTTTGTATTTTATTTATAACAATAAAATTCTTTAAATATAGAAATTCTTTTTTAAATCATTATTTTTAAACTATATTTTAGAGAAATTGTATAATTTTTTTTTTCAAAATTATAAAAGCATTTGAAGGGTTTGTTTGATATGAGTTTTAGTTTATGCATTTTTTTTGAATTATATTGAAGTTTTTGTTGAATTATAATTTTAAAATAATTAATGTTTGATAGGAAAGAAAATAAGGAAAATTTTTAAATATTTATTTAATATTTTCGATTAAATTTAATTTAATTTAAAAATAAAAATATTTAAAAATATAAAATTAATAATTCTTAAAAAGTATTTTTCTAAATTATATTATTATTATTATTAAATTAGAATCAAACAAGGGATCAGGAGATGAGTGTGGCAATTTTACTTAACATGTACAGACACCTCCCGAATTCCCTATCATCCAAACACGCCCTACAAAATGTACTCCAGAGCACCCTCCTTTGCCGGCGGCGCGTTCTCTCCTCTGAGGGCTCCGCCGCCACTGAGGGGTGTCGTGTTCGATATGGACGGCACCCTCACAGTCCCCGTCATCGACTTTACGGCCATGTACAGGGCCGTGCTCGGCGACGACCAGTACCGCGCCGTCAAGGCCCAGAGCCCTGATCACGGCATCGACATTCTTCACCATATCGAGGCGATGAGCTCCGTGGACCAGCGGAGGAGGGCTTTCGATGCCGTTGCCGATTTCGAGCGCCGAGGACTCGAGCAGCTCCAGATCATGCCTGGTGAGCTCATTTGATCTGCCGTGTTGTGTAACTGTGTTGTTTCATTTTTTCCCAGAAAATGAAACATACGCGAGCACCTAGTGTGGAAATGTTTGATTTACAGAACTTACTCCGTTTGATATGTACTGGGTTTCCATTAGAATTTGAACAAGATAAATTTCCAATTGGTTTGTTTGGTTTATCCATCTGCTTTTGTTTCCTCATTTCGTGTGTGCGCGGTTTTCAAAACAACGGGCCTTTTGTTTGTTTGATTGTCTGTGTGTTTTTGAGACAGAACTTTGTTTGATTAGTATCAGGTTTTCAAAGCAACAGACCTTTTAATTTAAGATACTTGTTTTGTTTTGTTTTTTTACTTCCAATTCTGTTTTTGTACATTTTTTTTAGTTTGCCTTGTTTTATACTCTGAATGGTATTGGATTTTGATTCTCTTTTAAATTCTTTTATTTCGATTGTTCTCTTTATATTATTCATCCATAGCGGTTGCAGTTCTTTACTTTTTTTTTCCTGGGGTGTGTGTGTGATTTATACTCTTTCTTCCTCTTCCTAAAATGTAGGTAACTATAGTATAGTGGTGTTCAAATACAAATTTATAAAAATTGATGAGCACAAGTTGAAGATGAGCAGAAAAGAGAAAATGAAATGGGAGAGAGAAAAAGAGTTGCCCATTTAGCTTCTGCATTGTAAATAGGAAGCAAAATTTCTTAAACTAATTTAGTTGCTGACCAGATGACTTTACTAAAAATTTGTAGAAGACAGAAGACAGAAAGTGTTCAATTTTTTCCCCACATGATTACCTTATGCAACCTTGTTGGCATTTAACACCCTTTCTGTATGGATATTCATTGTATTTAAATTGATTTAAGCTTCTATGTTTTTACCTGTACTTTTTTGGTACATGATTGACTTTTGCAACCAATTTAGCATCAGCACCCTCTTTTATGGATATACGTCCTATTCAATTTGAACTAAGATTCTTATTATAACAGTAGATCAGTATTTTGCAGGTGCAATAGAACTTTGTGAATTCCTTGACTCGAAGAAGATAAGGTAGATTTTTTCCCAAAGATTTCTGTTGCAGAGTTGCTGACCATAGTTTTATAGTTGTAGTAGTTGAAGTATGATATTATGATTGGTTGAATGAATTCCCTAACACATTGTGGCAACTTGAACTAAGGCATAAAACCTCTCTGTAATTGTAGTTACAGAATTTGATTGTTGTTGTCTTGTTGATTTCTTTTTAGCGGGTCTAAGAAGTTGAGCATCATTGAGTCTATTATTTCACAAATTCGTTACTGACATGAATGCCCGGGGATTGCAATGACAAAATCTTGCCATTTAACCTGTCAAGCTTTATTCCTATCAGGTCAAGAATTTTATTGCATCTGTGCTTGGATGGAGCTCAGATGGCATGTTCATCACTAGCCAAGTTTAGCTTCCAAGTGGGATAGGATTTTGATACCCTCAGCTTTGTTTAGAGCATCTGACTGATCTGATAGGATTTAGCTGGCATCCAATTAACTTATGCCTTTAATCTAATATATTTCTTTTAGGTTCATTATTGTGTTTATTGGTATTGGTTGGAATAAGTTTTCATTTAATTAAATTGTTAATATTTGTTATTATTTGATGTATGTTTAGTTGACTTTTAGGTATTTTCTGTTGTGTATATATATGAGTTTTGTAATCTTTCAAAGAATAAGAAATTATTTTTCCTATTGTTGAAAAATTTAGTGATTCATTGATATTGGCCTAGAAAAGATCATTTGATGATGCTGTCTTCAGTATGCTGAAAACAAATTTATAATTTTCTCAGAAGGGGTTTGATCACCCGCAATATTAGTGCAGCAGTTGATTTGTTTCATCGACAGTTTGGAGTGAGTTTCTTTGCTTAAATTTAGTTTTACTTAGAAACATCTTCTGACACAACACATAAGCCGGCTATTTTTTTTCCATAATTATTCGAGTTATATATATATATATATATTTTGTTAACTTATCATGATTGACCTGCAAATAAATTCATACGTTCACTAGATAGCTCTTTGAAGAAAGAAAAGGGTAGCAGTGCTGGCAGTAAGCACGACACATTGAATTAGGCACCTGCAGAAAGGTTCATAATTTTCCTTTTGTATTCCACATGTGATGTTCAGTCCTTTATTTATTCAGCTTTTGTTGAGCAGTTTAGGTTTCCAATTACTTGATGATTTTAAAAGTCCAAGTTTGGGATGCCGAAGCTCATGTTTCTCCATAATATAAACTTCTAGGGTATGTTTGATTATTCCATCTTTTTGTTTTTTGTTTTAGAATATAAAAAACTGAAAATTAAAAACAACAAATTATTGTTTTCATTCTAAAGGTCTTTTAAAATAAAAACAATCTTTTGTTGTTTTCAGTTTTCAGTTTTTTATATCCGAAAACAGTTATCATTGACAAACAAACAATCCCTTTCTGCACTGTATACCTTGAGGAATGTGAAGTATCTTTTGTTTGACCTTATACTTAAGACTACTCTTTAAGTAAACTTCTGGATTTGTTTGATTGGGTGGACCGCTCCCTCTATAGTCTAAAGATTGGACCAAGGCTTTAGAGTGCATTTTTGTGTTGTTATTTCTGACATTCTATGACAGGCGTAAATGTGCATACAAAGAAGACTGACGTGCAATTCTTGTCAAGTTAGCCCAATTGGTAATTTTGCTTTTGCAGACGTGTTTGATATGGGCAGAATAAAAATAAGACTACATTCGAGATCACGAATCTTTGAAAGATACTCACGTTTTGAAATTCTAATCCGTCATTCATTTGTTTATCAACCTGTCAGTAGGGAACATTCATTTATTCATCAACCTGTAAATAGGAAACTCAAAAAGATGAAAAATAAAACATCATCCAAAAGAATAGCTCGAAGCAATAGCTTACAAATATAAAATAAACAAATTAATAAAAACAATTAAGAAACCAACCTGCACATATCACCGTTCTTGATGTGATGATAGTCTTATAGCTGTATTGTTTGCAGAATTTCAATCATAAAGCCGATATTTTTAATTGTCCCTACTCAAGAGGCTTGACTTTCCTTCCTAGTTATTTGACTATGGGTTATGCACAGCTAATGTTTTCTCCAGCACTAAGCAGGGAATTTCGTCCCTATAAACCAGATCCAGCTCCATTACTGCACATTTGTTCGACCTGGAAAGTTCAGTCTAGTGAAGTAATGATGATTGGAGATAGCCATAAGGATGATGTGAGTTGCATATGCCCTTCAGATGTTTCTGTATTGCAGAGGGCCACTTTGTTCCAATTCTACTAGCAATTAAATGCAGGCATTCAAGTGCTTCGCCTCACCATACTTGTTTTGATAGTTCTCAATTTTGATGACGTCTTTAATGTATTTTCATATTATTCTTTGAATGCGAAATTGTTGTGCATCGTGAGCTATTTTTGTATCTACAGGTGGTTTGTGGAAAACGAGCTGGAGCATTTACATGCCTGCTTGATGAAAAGGGGAAGTACAAGATTTCTGATTTTGCTGATGAAGAAACAAAGCCAGATTTCAAAGTTGCTTCCCTCATCGAAGTTCAATCACTGTTGGAATCCAACTTTGATCTTATACCATCGGCTCTCAATGCCGCAACTGATGGTAAGACCTCGTTCCCACCTATCATGGAATTATGTGCTTTCTTTTGTTTGTGAATATTAAAACTACGACTGAACAACGTGATCAAATCTGAGATTTTTTATTTTATATTAAACATTTGGCCTTTTAAAATGAAATCTAGTTTAAGAGCTGCATTACGATAATAGAAATGCCACAATAATGATTGAGTGTGTTAAGAATGTGCTTGTTAAGGTGGCTTGATAAATTATAGGAATGGTTCTTGAACTTTATCACTTGTTTATAGATGATTACTTATTTTGAAACATGTTACTAATTGGTATTTTATCTTTTGAAAGTGATCTTCTATGTTACCTTATATTATGGATGAAATCTCTAAAGGACTTTTAGTGGGGAAATTCGCTAAAATTATTACTTTCATTACTAAAAATGTTTAGAAAGAAAACTAATTCGTGGAAGATTTTTAATTACAAAATATCTCATCTCTAAATGATTTCAAAGACAAAGTATTTCATTTCTAAATGCTCCTGGTAATGAAAATTTATCTTAAATGTTTTTAACGATAAATATAATTTCCATCTAAAAGTATTTGATGGCAAAAGTAATAATTTTAAAATATTTCTTGCTAAAAGTTTTTGAAAGACATAATTTACCATTTGAATGTGATTGTTATATACTTGCATTATTGTTTTCATTTAGGATGTAATATTTTACTGGTTGATTTGATGCTGCAGTCATAATAATATTTGTAGAAATGAACTTGGACCTCCCTTACACGTGTGACTGTCTGTTTTTTAGTAGATCGTCGTCATATGAATATCATCGCTATTGTGAAGAACTTATAGCTTGTTATGTAGGAATGATATGAAATATTCTCACCTCTATTTTCATTATCGCGCTTGGTACGACTAAATGAATAGAAATGGTTGATTTTCATGAAATGATCCATTTTCATTCCTATCATGAACCAGTCATTATTTCTCCCCTCTTATGATTATACAGAGGTCTGACACCCTAAAAATAATTTAACCTTGAGCCAAAATGCGGTTATGCGCTTTGTACGGCAGAATGGGAAAAAATTATAATACAAAGAGCTCTTGACGGATGTATTAGTGGCTGATTAAACACAGTCTTGTGTATTATTATGACGCTTGCAAGAATCATTTTCAATTTTGTCCCAGCAACTCTTTGGTTACTTGTCGTCATGTATGCAAATCCCATCCCCAGACACTAAAGCTTAGCCGTCAAGCTCCTCCTGGGACCTGCTGGGCATCAAAAATGTCCCACTCGCAGTCCCACATGCCAATGCCTTGAATGGCCGTCATCACTGTGTTGTAGGCCTCAAACATCTTTCAGGCACCACCTTGCAGTGTCGTGTTGTAGACCACCCCGCTCGGTCCTTGCTATCAGGCGTACATTTGTGGATGGATTCCTTGCTGATTGAGGGCTCTCCAGAGGGACCCATTGACCAGAAATGAAAGTTTTGCCGGCCACATTTGAGACCTTGTTAGGATTGAAGTTGTCCTTGTCCTTTGGAAGATGAACACAGAGAAGGGTGATTTTGCCCTGCCTGCACTTGCATCTAATTTGTCCTGTTCCGACATGCCATCAGGTTAGGTTTAAATTTTGTTCGATTTGCTCCGATTTGTTATTTTTAAACAAATTTAAGATAAAAAATTTTATTTTGATTTGTCCCCAAGTGTTTAAATTGATGGGTTGGGACGGGTTTGGGGCAGCTTAAAAAAATTATTCGAGCATCAACCCGTTGCCATGCCTAAGTGGAAGTGGGGAGATTTGAAGGCGTCTACTTGAGGCTGGAAATGAGCTTGGGTACTCGATGACTTGTTTCAAACAAATTAATATTATAGCCATTTCGTTGCATACGGTTGACGTGGCACTCTTCCCTATAAAATCCCCAAGCCCCACTCCCTGTTTCCACATTTTCTTTATCAAAAATTAGTAAAAATTGCATAGCAACAAGAGAAATTAGAGGAGAGACTAGAGAGGGAGGAGGGAGAGGGCAGAGACATGAATGATCAAAAGTCAGAGAAACTGATCCCAGCCCTCCAACTCCAAGATTGCCACACCGACGGCTACGATTCCATGAACCGCTTCGCCATGCTCCACCTTTCCAACGCCGCCGCACCCGATCCTTCCGCCGCGGATCACTGCCTCTCCTGCAGCGGCGGAGCCGGCAACAAAAGACGATCACCCTCGTCGTCGTCGTCTCCAGCCGTATCCGGCCAGCCGCAGCCCAAGAAGACCCTAATCGACTCGACGTACTCCGCCGCTGAACGCCGTCGTCGCCGCCTCCAGCGACACCGCCTCCGTGGCTTCAACCGGGTTTTGCTCCCCACCATCGCCGCCGTACCCTCCCAAACACCTCCTTTGGGCCGGAGTTGTTCCGGTTCCGGCAACCCCGCCGGGACCCAGGTGGCTCCGACGTCGCCGGAGTCTTTCCCGGGTTCTTTCTCGTCGCCGGGAAATGTCCTCAAATCCGACAGCAACGCTGCCCCGGCTACCCCTTCTCCGGCGAGGGGATCCTCGTCGCTCCCGCCTCTCCCGCCGCCACTGCGCCGCTCCGTCTCCGACCCGGTTAAGTCGAACCTGAGTCTGAATCAGAGTCAGATTCAGAACCCGACACCTTGTTTAGGACCAAGAACTCTGTCCCTCACGTCGAGCTCAGGCGAGCTGGTCGTGGGTTCGCCGGCGAGGTCGGATTCCAACAGAGACGACAGCCCCGGTTTTAAGGTTTTAACGATTTGGGTCTTTAATTTCACGTGAAATTTTGGGTTTTTTGTTTTAATCCTAAACCCGTCATTGATTCATTAAGAAGTGTTATTAATTTCACAGAAATTAAGAAGGATGAAGGAAACAATGAAGGAGATGAGTCAATGGTGGGAAAAACTCATGCGTGAAGAAGAAGACGAAGTAGAAGAAGAAGAAGAAGAAGAAGACTCTCAAATCACTGATAAGGTGATTAATTGTTTGTATGTACTTTTAGGTTTATTTATTTATTATCATTAAATTTTCGTAAGTATTGAACTTTCTTGAATGTGTTTTATTGCTGCTGCTGCTGCTGTTACGTTGTAGGAGGAGGATTTGACAGGTACGGAAACAGAGGAGTCTGTGAGTGTGGAGTGTGTTGGGGACTGTTTGGCTCTGCATTTCAGATGTCCCTGCAGCAAAGGCTATGAGATTCTCCTCTCTGGCAACAACTGTTACTATAAATTGATCTAGACTTCTTGCCCATAACTTCATATCACCTAATTCTTTAATTCTTGGGTAAAAGTTTCTTCTTCGGGGAATTCCCAGTATAGATTCTGCTTTGCTTTCTATTTTCCATGCTTTTTTAAAAAAAAAAATTCTGGTAGAGGATATTGATCCCAGCAGCTATCAAATTGTCGATCAATTTGGATTTCACTGTGCGTCTGTTGGTTCTTGTGTATTTCTTTTCTTTTCTTGTAAATAACCTCAGGAGAGGGGGAAAACTAAGTCAATGTACAAATTACAGGGTGTCTTGAGAGTACAAAATCAAGGCAAGGCTTAATATGAAGAACCGAAAATTTCATATGCTTATTCATATAAGTTCCTTCTCTCCAAGCTCATTGATAAATGATACGAGCGCCGTTGCCTTGGCCCTGTTGCGGCCAATTGGTCTGGCCAAACAGAGCTTAATCTGGTATATTTAACATTAAAGGCTCTCTCCCCACTTCTTGATATTTCCAAGAACAAGGGAGAGACCTCGTAGCAAAGCTGAGGTGATACGTGAGAGTCGTGAAACTTCTATTTAGCTGGCCTGGCAAGTGTTAATTAGTGCCCAATTGTTGTTGATTAGGCAGTTATCTATCCGAAGAAGCCATGCTTATCCATCCTCATGTCATTGGGAATCAATTTCCAATCATGCCCTCCAAAAAATAATCCTTCTGAATTCTTTATGAACAACATCAGTGTTGACGTTGATCCTCTAATTGCTATTAACCACCATGACTAGTATTGACTCATCAATGATTACTATTGAACCCTGTTTACAGTCATCATCTAAGGCCATAAATTACCATTGTTGATCATCATTGATCAATATTGATCAACATTAACCACCATCATTGACTGTCAACAACAATTAAGCATCCTTAACCAGTGTGTACTACCATTGACTGTCATAGAAAAGAGTGGTAATATAATTGGGCTTGAGAATCTTGATTTTATTATATTTCTATCTACCAAACATACTATGAAAGGCATTGTGCTTTTACATTTATTGTTTTGGAAAGTGAACTGTACATACGAGGGGTATTTAGAATTTTGCAATTTGATTTGGGAGCTAAATAATTTGAAGTTTGAACCAATTTCTTTAATCATTTTTTTCACTAAATTCTACTTTCAATTTGATAATATGATTACAAAACTAGTTTGTACTCTTGTTTCTACAATTTTTATATGGTTTGTGCTGCCAAAGGAGTTACATTGGAATCTTAGCTATTAAAGCCTATTAATATATTATATTTAAAACTATAAACTTATAAAAATTTAAATATAAAACATATTTTAAGAAACCTTAAATACGTTATGTTCTCACTTTCTCTCCCGTTGATGGATCGTGTGAATTGCAATGTATTTCTAAATTACACTAAAATCACATATCATAATTTGCAATGCTTGTTAGCTGATTCTAAGCTTGTTATGTTGCGTCTACAGAGGCTTTGGGATCTTTCTATGGAGAAGTTTCTTAAGACACACATTGGCCATGCCAATTTCAAGTATTGTGTTTCATCCGCTTTTTCTATGACAAATGGGAAGTATGTCGTTAGTGGTTTTGAGGACATTTTGTACATTTGGTAAATTCAGAGTAGAAGAGTAGTCCAGAAGTTAAAAGGCCACACTGACCCTGTGGTTGCTGTGTCATGTCAACCCTCTTAGAATATGATTGCTTCTGGCGCCATCGATCAGCAATGAAACAACATTAAAGATTTGGCCCCAGGATAAAAACTGAAATCTTTCTTCAGCTTCCTTGTCGCTTAGTCAGTGATGTTGACATGTACTATAAACTAACTGTCGAGTACTGAAAGTAACTGTTCTTATACTGTACTAATATAACTTTATTTAGTTGAGCCTTTTTTTATGAGATTACCATCCCATTCTATATCAACATATGCACATTTTTGTAAGTTTAAAAACTATTTTTAAGAAAGGTGCATATAGATCATTCTTAACATTTTTTTTACAGGTGAGAATTTTTTTATGTGAAAAGTTTTTTTTAATAATTTTAATTTAATATTATTTTTATTTTTTTAAAAATAAATTTTTTTATAACTTTTTTTACTAGCAAAAATAATAGTAGTAAAATTTAATTTAATACCCTCCACGCTTCACGCACGCACGCACAAACTATCCCATGTACCCGCACACCCACTATCCCATGTACCCGTCACACACACACCCACTATCCCATGTACCCGCACACCCGCTATCCCATGTACCCGTCCCTTAACTCCTAGTCTGCACAAATCAATGTGACATATGGTTTCTGTCGGTTACGTCCAAATCTAGGAAGTAGCCAGCTAGTCAGGTGAGGTGGACGTCACCGTCTTGAGGTTTCAAATCACGTGGCAGTGGGTCCTTAATATTGACGGTCGAGGGACGCGCGTTTGGCCACTCCATATGTCCCTGAACCTTCTACCCAGTAACATTAAACAGAACAGAACTATATCCCACCGATCGCCTACCTACGACAGCATTTAAGAAAAAAAAACAGCAAGCCCAACTCAGAAAACAAAATCAGCGATTGTATTCCCATCCCCCCCGTGTCTTCTCACGTCATTACAGATTCTTCGATAATGTGTGAGAAAGTGACATCTTTTGGACTGTTGCGTGTAATTGGGTTTATTTTTGAATATCTTTTTTGGTCCTCCATAGACCAATCGATGAACCATTCGAACTTAAATATACAAATTACAAACCCACATTGCAATTTGATGAATACGGCAAAAATGAACCACCCAGTTTGGTTCTAACCATCGACCAATATTCAATGCGCTGTGCTCTACACTGAGCCAATTCCCAAAAAATCTAACCATGATTTACCCAACAATTTCCACTACCAAGACCCCAAGATTCATTTTCCTGCCAATCCCAAAGCCCATCCTATACCCCGCACTCCTCCACCGGTTTAGGCCCGTTCTATGCTCCGATCGCCATAACCCCCCCACAATTGACAAACCCAGAACGCCCTCAAAAACCCATCTCCTAAAACCAACCAATGTGGATGTGGCTTATCAGTGCAGGGATAGAAAGGGTCCGTGTTCTGGCTCGGGTTCGGGTCATCCGAGAGTGGGTGTGCAGCCGATGCTGACTCTGTGTGGGTTTGGGTACTGGGTGCAGGGTTTCAGGTGTTTTCCATGGTTGGCACTAAATTTTCACATGGCCCGAGGCCTCGGCCTCTGCCCTTCAACGCTGCAGTTAGTGCAGAACTCTGGGAACCTCCCCATGGTGGCCAAGCCCTTTTATGGAGCCTTGTCTGATGCGTTTTACATTGGTGGTGCCCATAGGATACCCTACATATCTGTTGGGGGTGAGTTTGACATCTCCTTTTCAGTATGCTGAGCATAGGGTTGTTTTTAAATTCTAGGAATGTTCAGTCCTGTTGATGCTGCGTTTTTGTAAGTATTTACTTGTGTTTATAATCTTAAATTTTGAATATTACTGGTAGTGAAAGCGGTTCATGATGAACCCAGTATTATGTTGAATTAAACAGTGTAGTATGCAATACGCACACATTCAATATACCCTAAAATAAAATGACGAAACGGCAAAAACCATCAGTCTCATGGTCGTTAACGGTGGATGTGCCTGCCTGTATAGTCTTTTGATCGCTAAATTACTACAGTTTTCTTTTCTGTTATGCGATCTTGAGTGTATGTAAAGCATTAGAACTTCGGACAAGAAAGGCAACATTGTAATATTGTTTTCAGACTATACATTACTGCTGTGCCAAGACACTGCTGATATATTTGATTTTTCTGCTATTTCAAGCCATTCTGGTAATTCTATTAGTTGGTGGATTATTTGTTAATTTTGACCTGTGAGCATTGTTGTTAACTAAGAACTAACATTGAAACTCAGGAAAGATCCCATATGAATTTGATGAGCTACTAATAAATGTCATAATTATCAGCCCTTTCATGAAGCCGCTTACATCCACCAATTCCAGTCCTTTTGCAGGTCTTATCTTGGGGTCTTCTAGCATTGATCCCTGTTGCTGGTGAAGCCATACCTACACTTATGGCATGTATTCTTTTCAGTAACCTTGGAACATCCATTACCGAAGTTGCAAATGACGCCCTAACTGCAGAATATGGCCAAAAACACAGAATAAGTGGTTTACAATCTTACGCCTTCATGGCTCTAGCTGCTGGAGGGATCCTCGGAAACTTATTAGGTGGGTTTTTCTTACACAAAGCAAAGCCCATGAACATGTTTTTCATGTTTACTGGTCTTCTCTGTCTTCAACTTGCAATCTCCTTAACAACAAGAGAGGATTCTCTTGGTTTATTGCCCCAGACACGGAGCCAGAATACTGTGAGGAAATCCGTCTTGGACAATTTTAGAGTACAGTTTTCTAATCTTATGGTTGCGATGGGAGATAAAAGTGTCTCTCGCCCTCTTATTTGGATTGCAGCTTCCATTGTTGTGGTGCCAATCCTCTCTGGTTCTATTTTCTGTTACCAAATGCAGTGCCTGAATCTTGATCCTTCCATTATTGGTATGTCCCGGGTGATTGGCCAATTGATTCTTTTATCCACGACTGTTTTGTATGATCGGTTTTGGAAAAGCATTCCCATGAGGAAGCTGATTGTAATATTGCAGATCCTGTATGCTTCATCTCTTCTCCTTGACCTTGTTTTGGTAAAACAAATCAATCTTAAAGTGGGAATTTCAAATGAAGTGTTTGCCTTTTGGTTCTCCAGTATAGCAGAAACAATAGCTCAGTTTAAAATCTTGCCATTTCTGGTGCTGATTGGCAATTTAAGCCCATCTGGTTGTGAAGGAACTTTAACTTCATTCTTGGCTTCGACTTTATGTTTATCATCAACAGTGAGTGGTTTTTGGGGCATTGCATTGGGTAATTTGATTGGAATAACATCTAATAATTACTCGAGCCTGCAGATTGGGATATTGCTACAGTTTGTTGCAGCTTTGCTGCCTTTGGCATTGATATCTCACATACCCATGTCACACGTTTCACTATCTTCAGCTGAGAATGAAAGGAAGAGGAGCAGAAGTAAAAGAGCTCGAAAGAAAAGAAGGGTGGGAAGATTGGCGGTTGATTCGGTTTATGCTTGCCGGCGAGAAAGAGAGTATGATTCACTGAGATAGAATGCACTGCTTAAAGTTGGACAGATGAAAGGTTTGGAAGGTGAAATTTCAAATCCATTGAAGTTTCGTTGTTAATCAGGAATGTTCTATTGGCCATGAAGGTATGCGCTAAACACTTCCGCGAGAGAAGGAATATGATTCACCTAGGTGAAATATCCTGTCGAAATCAAAGTCTTCAAAGGTGAAATTTCGAATTTACTTCTAGTTTCATTGTTAATAGGCAATGAGAATTCTTCTAATTCCTGTTGGCCCTGTAAATATGCTTACACTTCGGTTGATGTTTGAGGCACTCTTGATTTGCTAACTCACATGGAATCATATCAGATGATAATGAACTACTGTGATCCTTGTTGGTTTGCATTACTTTCTAGGCATTTGAATCGCAGTTGGGGGTTATTTCTGAATGACCCAAAAGTTATTATTATTATTTTTTAAAATCCTGGCTTTATCCATCCAAATCTATGGATGTTGATGAAGCAGGAATTTTCCAATTAAGACTCAGACATGGGACCAAGGGTAACCATAAAATATGCTGCTGCGCTCAAATGCAAGAAATGGTTAGTGAGGCATCATACCCCAAACTTATAAACATACTCACTTTAAATAATTAATTTATAAATAATAATTTAATATTATAACAAAAATTATACTAATGTCCATACAAATAAACAGTATAAATATTTCTGTGAGTGTGCTTCATTGATTGAGACTCGAGAGGTGCCTGCCGCTTGGCCTCTAAACAGCATTGTTTTGAAGGCATGACTTGATGAAATTTATTCTTATCAAACCAGAGATGCTGGGACCTCTGAAATCAAAGAGCCCTAAATTAGTGTTCTTTAAGGCAGTCATTGGCTTTTCATGCACGCTTGTAACTCTGCTTGTCTCTCTTCGCCTTCCCTCACCGTTACATCCTCGATCTCATCTCCATCCTTTAGCCTATAAAAGGAGCAACGTAAGCGCAAAGAGGGAGTTTGGTTCATACCCACATCCATACATATTTATACACACGCCTACATATGTTCATACCCAAAACATATTCATATACCCGCTCATATAGAGATACAGATACAGAGGAAATTAAGGGGAGACTTTCAGCAGTACCACGAAACAATGAGTAGCAGCCTGCAAACCATCACCATCAATGATCCCTACATCGCTGCTGTCTCCATAATTAGCCATCACCTGTAACAACCATAATATCATCGCGTTGTCCATCTTATTTCTTCATATCAGGCTTGCTTATATTTTATCCTCTGCCACCCTTCATCTTCAATCACTTTTTTGTTCTATTTCCCATGTCATACATTGGTCAATCGGCATATATATTTTTTAGCTTGAACAAGGGAAGGATAGTCATCACCGTTGCTAGTGCTACTTGATATATCCAGAGTCCAAAATTGTAATTCAGGAGAATGTAAGAGGCTCCAAAAGGCTTAAAAGGGTTGTCCATGCACTGTTCTTGGGTTTTTCTAAATAAATTGAATCTAGTATCCACCTCATTTTAATAGGTTCATTATTTCTTCCATCTTCTTTTAAGCATGTGTTCAGCTCATGTTTGTGATTTCTGTGACATAATCATGCTTTCGTTTTATCATTTATAATATTTAAATGTGAGGGGTTTTAGGAAAGCTAATAAATAATAATGTGTCCCAAAAATTCAACGCATGTAAACCTTTGGGTTACCTTTCGCTATATCATTCAAATTCAATTTGGTTTCTTCATTGTAATAAATTGATTCTTACATGCTATATAAAAACAAATTAACAAGTAAAGATTTGAGACCCTTTAAATAAAATGCAGACCTTTGGAATAATTTTAATCGCCTAGACTTAGGATTTGAACATTTAAATTATATTATAAAAAAATTAAATTATTTTTAATATTTCAAAAATAAAATCTGAAATGTCAGGAAGAAATTTGTCAAAGAATGACTTTCAAATTTAAGAATATAATATAATTTTATAGATTTTGTTTTCTATCAAGGTCATTTTTCAAAGAATAGCGAAGCCAAAATATGATGGGTCCGATACCTACAAAAATAAATAAATAAATAAATATTATTACTTAAAAATATTTACGTAATTTTGTTTTTAAAAAAGAAGATTACACTGGTGACCCGGGGCAGGATGCACAGTGAAGACCAGGTGGACAGCCTTGAACATATACAATTCCCAGTCACTTTATCACACAATCACTTTATCAAGTCATTGCCATCATTAGATGGTGAGGTCCACATACTTTTAGAGGACAACAGAACCAAAAGCCATAATGGAAAAGAGCCAAATCACCTAGACAGGGCGAAATTAATTTGTCTGTTGCACTGGCTGCATAAAGGTTGCATGGGTGTCCTCCAGGCTCCACAATCCATCCCATGGGACACCATCCTCATTCATATCCTCTGGGAGAAGTAGCTCATTGTCGAAAGTGGGGTAGGAGATGCCCTGCTCCTCAATTGGGTGTGGGTTCGGATACATGGTGTTGCTAATCTCTTGCCTCAGTTGGGGTACAGTTAGTACTTTGTTGTCGCTTTGGTCGGGTAATGACAGAATTTCGACGTCCAATTGGTCACAGTACTGCTCTTTTTCTTGTAGTTCATGTTCCTGTTGTTTCTGCTTCCATTGTTGTTGTTGTAGCTGTTGCTTTTGAAAATTTTTCTTTTTTAGAAGGCGAGTTCTCTTCTTTTCAGAATTATTATTTGCAGTCCCCTTCGTCTGTCTCTTAAAATGAGTCCTCCAATAGTTTTTGATCTCGTTATCTGTTCTTCCAGGCAAGCTTCTTGCAATCGTGGACCACCTGAGGTTTTTGAGTTAGCTGATTAGTCCAGTAGCATATGATTAAGAAACAATGCCACCCAATCACGACAAGGATTAAATGGAAAATTATAGATGAATTATTATATATGATTGATTACCTATTTCCCCACTTAGCATGCTGCTCCAAAATTATGCTCTCCTCATGTGGGGTTATCTGGCCCCTCTTGAGGTCTGGCCTCAAATAGTTCACCCACCTCAGCCTGCAACTCTTTCCATTTCTTCTCAAACCTACAAGAGACCAAAACCATGTGGGTATATAATACGCTATCATATATTGGCCCGTGTGGTCGACCTTTTCCCCCCTTCCCTAGAGCTTCGTGCACTGGTTTGCTCATATATGAACCCATGGAAAAAAAAACCAGATCACATAATTAATCAAGCAGGGATAATAGGCATTTTACTCATACTGTTTCATATGTATGACAATTCCTGCTCTCAAAAACTTCAAACCCTCTCTCAGGACGCATTACACGATTCACCTAAGTTTTGTAATCTATATTTTCTTCTTTAAGAGATGAGTGAATAAGTACACACGTTATAAAGGGTATCAACATATGGGTATTAAAATACCCACAATTAATACGATAGGTGCAAATTACAGGTGAAGACTGATTTCAAGAATGAGCACCTGCTACGCTAGCCACAGAGCTCCATCTTCCGTCGCCATGCAGTTTGACATAATCAATAAGCAATCTGTCTTCTTCAGCAGTCCAAGGGCCCTTCCTCCACCCATCATCTATCACTCCCCACCCCAACCGCTGCCCTCCAGCCAACCCCCAATTTGTCATCTAACTACCCAAAAAACCGCTGCTTTGCTCTGTCTAGATAGTGTTTGTGTGTGTGTGTGTATATATGTGTGTGTGTGTGACGCTATTAGATGCTATATTGGTCCTTGTTGTCTTCCAGATTCTGACATTTTGGGTAAGAGTGGAGCCCTATATTTATAGCCTCACGGAGACGTCCCACTTCCTCCCATCTGGCATCTCTATTCCATGTAGTACCTAGCTCCCTGGGTAATCCTCCAAATCCCTAGGCATTGTTTACAAAGTCAATACTTCACTAAACCATTTATTATTTTCATCATTAGTTTCTGTTGTGGTGTGTTCTATTGGTCCACGACGCAGGGGCCTTCATCCACTTCAATTCTGAACTAATCCACCCATTTAGGGCTGTAATGTTGGAAGCCAAATGGGCATATGATCACGGAAGGAAATAACAAAATACAGATACATAGAATTTTTTATCATTCTAGTATTTTAAAAAATCACGATTCAATCCTACGTGACATTTTCAGATAAATTACTAGTCACATACTCGACATATAACATATTGTTAGCTTATAGACCAATAAACCCCCAAGGAGTTCGAAGGGCCTTTTGAAGGGCTCCAAGCAGGCATGTAAGAGAGTTTTTTTTTTTTTTTTTAACTTTTAGTAAGTACGTGTTTAAAAGAAAATTACAACTAAACAAACAACAACATTGGTTGCATACACAAATTGACAGTCATGATAGTGAGTTGTGATATTAAGTAGCTAACAAGCTGTTACCACTCAAGTTCAAGGGAGAGCAGCCTACCAGAGTATTTTTTATTTTTATTTTTATTTTTATTTTTGAACCAAAAAAGCATTCTTAAGGTGAGGGAGCTCACTTGCCATTACCAATAACAACATTCGAATTTTTTACTGTATAGTACTGTATCTATAAAACTACCTAGTTTTGAATTATTTTTTAAAAAATTCATACGGTACGATAGGGATACTGATACTGATTCAACTAAGAGAGGGATGGGTCAATGACACGTGTGCACTCTACGGCTTGGGGGTATGATGCAGCTGCAATCATAACAGCAGCAATTAACTAAAGCACGTTAATTAAAGCAGTTCCCACAAAACACCACCACACACCACATAAAAGTGTTAGAATATTTGTGGGTGGCGGTTGATGTTGACCTTAAAAAAAAAACACTGTGGCTGTGGGCTAGCTGGTTCCTTTGCCTCCCCATCATCTCGAGGAGGATTACGAATGGGATTCTCCACGGCTACTCTGAGATTGAATAGGACTCGTTGGATGCTAGCATAAATTAATTAATGATATGGGCCGTTCTGGGGGCATTTATTTATCAGATGGGGCAGTGGGAGAGGATGGGTTGTGTGACGTCAGCATGGGGACAGGTGTCAAGGGGATGGGTGGGTGTTCATTTACTGTATAGTCGTAGGATAAGGATGATTGTGTGACTCTCTGGAGGCATGGGTTGGTTTTTATGCTTATAGTAGCTACTGATATATTGACAGGTGTGTCATAGTAATCAGTAATCACCAATTTCAACCTCAATCATGAGGTCTCTCTCTCTATGCCTTGATGATAAGGCTCCACTTTTAGACCCTGCACTCTCGCAACTTCTTCATGAATCATGAGATTGTGCAATTTAATTGAATGTTTTTTTGGGTTCTGTCACTGTGTTTTTAGGTTGTTTTGCCTAGGCCGATAAAGATGCTACAAGTGAGTTCTCAAAGAGACATGGAACGTACAATTTTTATGGTTAATAATGTGTTATAGAACGTACCGATTTAGGGTATCGTGGTGGAGGTGTTATGATATGACTCATATAAAATTTAAGTTTAGATTTTAATTTTTATTTAAATCTTACCAAATAAGTTTTTTTTTAAATGTAGAGCCTATGATTTTTTTGGATTTAGAATCACCTTTTGAGTGTTATTGAACATTCATCGAGGTCTTGAAATCTACTTCTTCAGTTAATGAAAATTTCTTTATCCATGTCCTGATAAGTAAGAAAGAGAAATTCTTGAGTTCTATAAAATTGTCCATGGGACATGTATAACACAATTATAAGTCAATGTGTGGTAAATTATTATTCTATTTTTATATATTGTTTATTGTATTATTTAATAAATTAGTAAGTCATTATTTATCGTTTGGTTTGTGTAGTAACAGTAGTTGTCATTTATATATTTTACTATTAATTATAGTAATTTATTTCGGCATAATTAATCTTTTAATCCGTTCATAATTATATATTATAATTTTTAGTTTTTCATTAATTTGTTACAGCATTGATTAATATTTCCGCCAGCATACACCCAAGCAAATTGAAAAAGTTAAAGTATTTTTAAAACTGTTATGTACTTTATTTTTACATAGTGAACATTTTTTAACATAGGACATCTTTAACAATGCGGAGAATTATATTTCAACTTGTACTCCAACAGTAATTTATAAATTATCTTAGTTCTTATTTGAAAAATAATTTTCTAATATTACAAATTATATTAAAATAACAAGGTTGATGAGGCAACAACGATGTGGAAGGCAGGGAAGCACATCGTGGACATACCCCTAATGCTCAGCATTATCTACGACAGTTTCTTCGATAGCGGGAAGCTCTCGACGGCAGCATCCAGAGTTAGGAGGTAGCAGGAGAAGACAGCTGATGAAGATGAGACAAAGAGGAGGCAGAAGATGAAGATATACGACAGATAAGATTTAACAATAGATGATATCCTCATATCTACAATGGCAAGAGGAGGCGGCGGCGGCAGCAGCGTGAGGAGGCGATGGTAACAACAACGAGAGGAAGGAGGAGGCAGTTGTGGGAGGTAGGAGGCGAGAGATGAAGATCTACGATAGATGAGATCTAGTAACAGATGATTTCCTTAGATCTGCAGGAGCGGGAGGAGGCAATGGCAACAACGACGGAGGGAGGAGGAAGGATGGGCTGTGGTGTGTGAATACATGGAGAGAGGTGAGAGAAAATAAAATTATAATATAATATTATGTATATAATAAATAGTAACTCTTCATTTATGAAGAGTAACTATAGCAATATGTAAATGTAGAAAGTTAAGTAAAGAGTTTCTTGGAGCTCATTTTTAGCATTTAATTATCTATTTAAAAATAATAAAGAACATTAAAGTTGCTCTAAGGACCTATTTTTCTATTTTAACTTCAACACTTTTTTTATTTTTAAAATAATATTTTTTTCCCATAACATTCTTCTTCCCATCTAACCAAACCCATTAAACAAGCCCACTTCCTATGAACACAGAGTGCTGACCGCTACACACCCCCCATCCCTAACTGCAACTTCTCCCGTTACGAACCATTCATGCACACGCTCTTCATTTATAGATGTAGCTTCTTCGACATAGTTTGCGAAATCTGAATCAACAACTAGTGCCCCTGGTGATTCTAGAACCTTCACCTAAGATCTTCACCCGTGGGAGGTCCTCGCAATCGCCACTGCCCCTAACGGCAGTGAAAACCTAGTCGGCGCCTGCCAAAATCAGCAGCAAAGATTTTGAAGAGAAGGTTTTAGGTTGCCATGGGTAGAAAGGAGAGATGGGAGATAGGAAAGAGCATGAGAAGAGAGGGAATAAAATAGAAAAAATATTTTAAAAAATAATAAAATAATACATGAAAAATAAATAGTATTTATTTAGATATAAAAAATTACCATAATATTTTTAAATATAAAGAGTCAACTTATTAGAACATTAATTTTAAATTTAATTTTATATTTGTAGATAATTAATTTTTAAAATAAAATTTATTTTTAAATTTTAGAATATAAACACTAATATAAGAAAATGTTTAAAAACATTTTAAGTGGGAAAAGGTGAGGTCAGTGACGGATTTAGGGGGGCCGGCGGGTGCCATGCCCCCCCCCCCCATTTTTATATTTTTTATTATATATATATTTATATTAAAATTTAAAATTTTAATTATAGTAAAATATATATACTTATATTTATATGTGTGTATATATATAAAAATTTTAATTATAGCTATATATAATAATAATTAGTAATATATTTATATATAAATTTGTGATTTAAAAGATTATCAATTTAGATTGATTTAAGTCATTAATTTTTAAATTTTTGAAAGTTAAAATGATATAAAATAAAAAAATAAATAATATGTGTGCACATTAATACTAATATATATCGAATTTAGAATTTTAAAAGTTTTAAAATTAAATAACATGTATTAACAAACCATCTTAAATGAATAAATTTAAAAAACATAAAATAAAAAAGTAAATAATAATATTATTTAATTCGGTTTAATTTAAACCTCAGTTTTAAAATCTTAAAATAAATCAAACTGATAATATTATTCGGTTTCAAGTCCAATTAAATCGATTTTGTTTGATTTTAACGGTTTGATAAATTAAATTTGTGATTTCGGATGGTCGGTTTAGTTCATTTTTGGTGGTTTAGAATTTCACCTTAAACTTACATAATGTTAATCGTAATTTTAGGTAACAGATGTACGCAGTTTGTATCTCTCCCCTAATCGAACTTTCTAGAAAAAAAATATATTAAAGCTAACAGAAAAGTCATAAAAAATAATTTTTATAATCTCACGGCAATAAATAAAGTTAAAAGAAAATATAATTACATCAAATATACCAATAATCCTATATATCGTCCTTCTATCAAATCTTTATACACTAACAAAATAGGAGAAGAGAAACTGGAAGGAGGCGTTGGATCCACAGATACAACGCTACCGTGGTGGCCCAGATATATAGGGCGAGGATGAAGCCGACAAGGATGAGGAACCGCCGGCAAGGCCGAGGATGAAGCCGAGGGAGAAGGCGTTGGTTGGGGAAGACCACGTCCAGTTGGGAGCTGAGATGCGCAGGTTGAGTCTGAGTTATATATGTCGACGGATCTGCAGAATGAGGGATGGAAGAAGTAAATAAAGTTGTTGTCTGTTAATAAAAAATAAAAAATATCCATTAATTAAATGCCGTTGTAGATTTCATTTTTCACCATTAAGTTATATTTTTTTTTCAGCTTTCAAACACGTACGAGAAAACTGAATTTTTATGCATTTTTGCTGCCGATCCAATATTCTATTTCTTTTCTATTACGACCAAACACAAGGTAATTTTAATAAATATTTAAATATCAAATTAAAAACAAAAATCAAATTCTAAAATATATTATTTATTGTATTGGTGCGTCAGAGACTCAGAGAGTGAGTTGAGGTTGTCATGTCATTGGCTTTTATTTGGAAGTGGGGACGGAGACTGTGAATGCCGAATTGATGGCGTACTACGTGCAAACATCAAACACATCTTTTATCTGTTTATTTTATTTTAAAAGAACCCATTACGTGAAAACATATCTAAATGGAGGATCTCGTTTTTTAAGAGACATCATGCCCTAAAAAGCGTAGGCTCTGGTGGTTGGCAGTGAATTATTATATTATTTATTAAACTATTACTGAAAGATATTTTTATTTTTCATACTATTCATCTTCCACCCAAATCCCTCCCAATTATTATAATTAAAATGGATGTATTAAGAAAAAAAATCCTTGAAAACTTGTGTAAAATAATTGTGAGTGATGTTATGTTTTGCACTGTTATTTTATTTTTGATTTTCGAAAATTAATACTTAATATTTTTTTAAGTTATCAACGAAATTTTATTTTTTTTGTTTGATTGTTATTTTTTGCTTTTGTTTTTCGTTCACCGAAAGCTCGTGTAGGGGGTAGTAATCTCGTGCAAGGAGGGGGAAGCTTGTGCAGGGGCGTCGCGCCAGGGGGGAGGTCGCGCCAGGCGGCAAATCGGGCGCCGGGCGGGAGTCGCGCGCAGGCGAGCTAGGGGGGTTGCGTCAGCGGCGGCAGAGGACAGTGGTGGGCGGCGAATGGGTCACCGGAAAATAAGTGAAAACAGAAAACATGAAATAGAAAACATCAATAATGTGTTTTCATTTTTTTTGCATTCGAAAACAACTTGTTTTCAAAAATAAAAAAATAGGTACCAAACAAAAAAATAGGTATTTTCCGTATTTTAATACAGAAAATGAAAAACGAGTATCACCACCGCTCTTGCATTTTTAATGCTTTTTTATGCACTACTTGCTAGCGCAAAAAAGGTATGAAAAACGTATGCCTATTGCCTAATACAGAAAATTTTAAATTACATTTAAAAAGTATATTGAAAATATAACAAAATAACGAAATTTTGAATTGAAAATGCACAATATATCACTGTACATACTGCTTTTGGCCAGATTATGATGGTAAGAAATTAATAATTATAAAAATATTAAATATTATATTATATAATACTTTTTATCTTATTTTTTATATCAACCAATCACATTCATTTTCTACTTTTTTTTTTAACTTTTTCCTACCTTTCTGTATGACTATATCTGATTAATCACATGCAAATATGTATGTGTGTGTATATATAAGTTATCAACAAAACTTTGAAATAATCTACCTACTATAAAAAGTTTATCAATTAAATTAATTGTTAATTTTATAAAAATGATTTCCCATTATAAAAAGTTTACTGGCTAAATTAGGTAATTATTGAGATTAATAATTTTTTTTAATATATAAATTATCAAATAATAAAAACAGATAATATTTTATTATCTTTTGTATTTGATAAATAGATGTTTTATTATTTTTTTTGTTTTAGTATTAAAAGTCAAAATGATAGTGTTATTAATAATAATACTATAATATATGTATTTAATATTTCTTGTAAAAATAAAGAGTTACTGAGTTAGCATGTGCATTAGGAACAGAACGAGGAGGTTTGTGGGGGTCAATAATTATATTTTTTTTCGTTAAAGAGACTGAGAGGGTAAATTTGTTTGGGTAATTTTTTTTTTTTTTCAATTGAATGGATAAATTTTAATATAAAATAAAAAAATTCTGATCGGAGATAAATCTCCAAAGTACAAATTTTTCGATCAAATATATAAATTTCTAATATGTTCATAATTTTGTTTTTTTTAGCTGGGAGGGGGCACGGCGCCCGACTCAAGGTGCCAAGTTCCGACCCAATGCATTAAAAATTGATTGAACTAGTGAAAAAAATTATCTTTAAACTTCTCGGTTGACATAAATGACATTATTTTCGCTCCTCTTTATTAATTAATATGTTCAATACTCCACTGTACACACGGATTAATGCCGGGATATAATAAGTTGTTCTTCAAGAGAACTTTCTATCTCTATAAATATATATAGCATAATTCCAAAAACACACTCATGTTCCTCTCGACATTCAAAGAAAGATACAACGGTTTTCTTATTTTTATTTTTAAAGAGTTATTTTTTATATTATAGTATATTATTTTTAAATTTTGACTCTCAAGCACAATAAAACTTAAAACTTAAAATAAATTAAAGGAAAAAAATATTAATAATAAAAATAAATAAATAATATTAAAGTTAAAGTTGCAACAGCAATAACTTTTCATATATATATACATATATATATATATATTTAGAAATAAAATGAAGATAAATAATACACGGCTTGCTTGTATACAATAATGAGTTCAAAAAATCAAAGTGGTCGAGGAGAAAAATGATAAATCGATTTAATGATTGATTGAAAAATAAATAAAAAAAATGAATAATTTGATTTTTATTTGAATGGTTTGAATGATAATTTTGATTTTGATTTTTATGTGCGTGCGTGCGTGTGTGTGTGTCATTTTTAACATCTCTAAGAGCACTGACATTGGCTTTATCAAGTCAATGCCCAAATTTGATGAAGAAAAAAAAATTATTAATTTAGTGAATTCTCCTAAAAATATTCGCATCCGTTTCATCAAAACTCCATCCCGCAACATCATCCTTCCCACCGATCCAGCTTCCCCTAATTTAAATGGCATCGGTTTTTAGTGAGACCGATGCCAGTGCTCTAAGGATATCTTTTGTTTAACTTTCATCTAATTTTTGTTTGGTCTTTCCCTAACTTTTAACATCTCCTATTTTTATCTTATTTTTTTGCTTCACTTCTAGTCAGTGTGTGTTCATTTGTTTATGTTGTACGTGCTCAAACCACCTTAGCCACCATTAGATTTTTTTCATTCCAAATTTAAGTGTATTTCAAAAATACCTAATAATGGGAAAAAATAATTGAAACTATTTGTTTATTGTAATTTCAAATAAAATTCCCTAACACATACATGTACAAACTCAACCAATCAATCAGACATATTTAACCTCACACTTTTGGATGTTAGAAGTGTAGTTGAGCTCTTATGCGAATTGGCTTTGCCATTTTGTAGTAATTGTGTTTTTGTTTTTTTATTTGCTTGTTTTGAGTTAGAATTAATATTTTCGACCGGATAATTCTATCGGAATCAGAGTTGGATCTATGTTTTGTTCAAACATGTCACCATAGGCAGATCCAACATGTGATTGGGTGGGCAAATGCCCACCCTCAACTTATTGGTCTAAGAAAAATTATATATACATATTTTATTAGCATGTGATCAAGGTAAGCAAATTATTAGTATAATAATATTAGTAATTAATACATAATTAAAAAATTTATAAAAAAATTGCCCAAATAAAATTTATTTGTGAATTTATTCAGAAAATGATTGAGACTAATAAAGATATGATATATCCATTAGTTTATTTGTTGGCGATGTTAACATTAATTTTATTAATTGCAACCACTGTGAAAAGAGCATTCTTTTCTATGAATATTATGAAGAATTAATTACGCACTCGAATGAGTGAATAATAACTTGATTGTCTATATAGAGAAAAATATTTTTTAATAACATTGATAATGAAACTATCATCCAATTGTTTTAAAATATTCAATTGTAAAAGATTATAATAAATATTCTGTTTATTCTAACAACAAAATTTTATTTTTAATTTTTTTGTGTTATATATATATATATATATATATAATTTCGAAATTCAAATACAGGAATTGCTTGTCTAGATGGAATTCCTAAATCTGCCCCTACATGTCACCCCAACGAGGCCTCCAGCATGACTGCGGAAACACTACGCACTTTTTTTAACACTACACAAAACATGGCCTTGGACATTAAATTTTAATTTCTGATTATAATGACATTTATAATCTTTAATATTGTATTAAATATAGTAATTAATAATTAATAACATTTTAATTAGTACATTAATAAAATTATAATTAATACTTTAACTAAATTTAATTTCCTATTTTAAATTTTGAAATTTTAATTTCTAGTCAAAAATATTAACTCATAATTAATTCCTTATTCCCAATTATAATCATTAATTTATATTTAAATACAATAATCAATAATGAATGACATTTTAATTCACAAAGTTTTCAAAATTTTTAAAATTTTAATTTTCAAACCAAAGTTTTAATTCTCACTTCGGTTTGGAAATTAATGCTTTAATTTTTCAATTGAAGCTTTAATTTTTGTTTTAGTTCAGAAATTAATTAATGCTTTAATTTTCAACCGAAGCGTTCAGTCTGAAAATTAATGCTTTAATTTTCGAATCGAAACATTCGGTTCAAAAATTAGTGCTTTAATCTTTGAATTAAAGTTTTAATTCTCACTTCGGTTGAAAATTAATACTTTAGTTCTTGAAACGAGACGTTCGGTTCGAGAATTAGTGCATTAATTTTTGAATCAAAATTTTAATATTTGCTTCGGTTCAAAAGTTAGTACTTAAATTCCTGAACTGAATCTTTAAGTGTCGCTTCTCGGAAATTAGTAAATTTTAATTCCTAATTATAATGACTTTAATGTAGTAATCTTTAATTAATACATGATAAAATTATAATGACAATAATTGATGCATTGATGAAATTTATTTTTTAAAATTTTAGTTCCAGCAAAAAATATTAATTCATAATTAAGGAATATAAATTCCTTAATTATATTGTTGATTGATTACTAATTACGGATTGTAATTACAAACGGCATAAGAATAAAGAAACTGAATGAAATATTAATTTTTTGATTATATTTCTAATTAATTACTAATAACTGAATTAATTACTAATCCCTTAATTAATTAAATAAATACTATTTATAATTTAAATTTTAAATTTTAATTTATATTTAAAATTTCAGATGTAATTGATCCTGTCTCTCTCAGGAGGGAGGTACATTCGTTTTTGAACTACAGTGATAAGAATAAAGAAACTCAAGGTAAACTTCCTATATTTGCTCTTTGTGACCCGGTTAAGGGGAGCTAGATACTGGAATTTAATGCTAAAAAGCCATATCACGCTGCAAATTTTTAGTGAAGACAGACTTGTTTCGCTATTGCAGTTGGCATAAGTTGAAGTACTATGGCCTATGGCTCCATTGGATGCCAGAGCATGGGATTCTAGTGTTGGCTGAATAAGTGTAATTTGATCTGTGTACTTGAAAAAAAGAAAAAAAAAGGCCCTAATTTCAGAGAATATCAAATTTTAGTTGATATATTTTCTCACCCATGTAAAATCCTTGCTACTCCCTGCACAAAACACTAGAACATTTAAATCATTGTTTGAGATACACAACAATAATGTGTTCACCGGAACACTTTGCGCTTCACCCACTTAAAACGCTGGTAGATGATGTAAGAGTTCTTGTTATTGTCATGGGAGAGAATTAAGCATAATGGGCTAAACCATTAATCAACCAACTCAGCATCCACATTATAATATATTGGTAATAATTTTTTTTATTACGATTTGTGGGCATATAATTACGCAAGTTACCCATTGCCCTCTAAAACACGAACCAATTTATCTTCACAAAATTAATGTTACCCATTGCCTCTCTGAAATAATGTTTTCGGTTTTTTAAAATATTTTTATTTTTTTATATGAGTAATACTATATATAATTAGAATTGTGTAATTAATGAATAGCCATAATGACATGATAATATATCAAAAAAAAAATTATACGATACCATGAGAAGATTGTATAAAATATATTTTTTTTATATACAAGTCTATTTTTGCGCATCACGTAAATTTTGTACTTGAATGTGCCATAATAAATAAATAAGTGATTATGTAAAATTTAATCTTTTTAGAATAAGGTTATGTACAACTAAAATTATATAATTGATGAGTTAATGTGACAGTATATTAGATGGTTAGAGGGAAAAAAGGTAAAAGAAAATTTTTTGTACTACTGCATGTTCAATTAATGACGATTTTATGACGATAACGCCGAGGCAGTTGGACAAAACATTTTTTCAGATGGCCAAATATAAGTAGGCTGTTAAAATGAAGTTGGCATGTAGAGTTTGCATGCAATACAGTAAAAGCCAGTTTATTTTTGTTCCTCGTATACCACCCAACGTTAGACATAATCCCTGCCCGGAACCGCAACGAAATAATTAACCACACATACATCAAAATGATCAAATGTGAAACAAAACTTCAAACAACACTATAGCACGTATGATCTATATATATATATATATATATTCTTAGTGTTATTAACTCACTCACACCCTAGGTGTTTGGTCAGCTGCCCCTCCGGCTCGCATCGGGTCCACCGGAGGCATACCATCCCGATAACCGGGACTGTGATTGTGGTTGCCGAGTACACTGGTGTGAAGCGACAGGAGATAGAGCAGCTGGGTGAATGTTAGAATTATTGATAGCGCTTCCAAAACCTTCAACCTCCACCCCCTATGCCCTCCTATGTTGATCTCCTTGCAGGCCAAACTGTAGATCGAGTTGTAATACATATATAAGTAACCAATAACGAAAAAGAGCCTCATCATCAGAATAAATCAAACCCCATAGCATATTCAATATCAAAATTAATAATCAGAAGAAATGAAAATATATATATGATGGTTAATTAATTAATTATAAAAATACCCAAAAGAAAGAGCGGTGATAGACCAAGCAATGAGAGCAGTTGCCGCGGCGGAGGCGAGGCTGTCGTTTCTCCATGCCTTGATATGTTTACTTCCAATTAGTTTCGAGGCCACGCCGGTGACACCAGCCAAGAGAGAAAAGATCAAGAAGAATACAGTTGCCCCGTTTCCTCCAAACGCTGCATATATATATGCTCATCAACGTACAAAATGAAAATCGACGTCAATGTCGATCATAATATGCATGCATGCACACCCACTCAAGCCAATGCATATATTTTATTTTATTTTAAAGTAATATATAAAATGCTTCCCCGGCCGACGACAAGAAGTGATCAGGGGAACAATTAGTAATTAGCATATAACTTTTTTTATTTTAGGTATAATATATCTTACTTAAAGGATGCCAATTGCCAAAGGCCTACATATACGAAATGAGGAAAAAAAATATGATAAATAGTGAATGGTGTGTTCGATAATATGAATCTTACTACTTACATCAAATGATTAAGATTAACTTTCACTTAACGGTAGTTTTTAATATTAAATTATTACAATTAAATAAAAAATTAAACTTAAACTATTACATTCAACATTAATGACTCAGATTAACCATAAGTGCACATGTTCACATATCAGCTGGACTCATCATAAGAAAAAACACAAACATTTATACATAAATATTTCATCATGCATGCACGACCCATTATTGATAACGTAAGTAAACATATTTTTGTACATGATCAATCATGAATGGCTATAAACATACCGTGATCATGATTTTGACCGTTGATGTACCTGTTGAGACACCAGCTAGCGAAACCCACTTTACAAACGTACATTAAGAAGTTCAAAAACAATAGAGGAGCTGCCACATACTTTCCAAATGTGGAATTGCTCATTTCCCCCCCTTTCCTTATCCCCTATTCCCTTGTTTCTTCTTGTATATAAAATCCACAGCTGATAAAATGAACTCTAGCTAATAGCAAACCCGCTCTCCCCAAAATCCAAAGTAAGGGGATTAAGAAAAAGGAAGAATATGGTGTGATTTTGTACAGCTTCTTTATTGCTCTTTATTTTAAGGGGAAATAAAAAGTCAGATTGGACACCGTGAGGTAAGGATGCTCTATATATGTATATATATATAGGAGACAAGTGGAGCAGTGCGCGGGATCTGACACGTGTCGCGAACCCAGTGTGTGAAATGAGTGGCAGAAGAAGATGGCACGGCCGCCTTTGGGGTGCATATAACTTCCCCGGCCCGATCTCCTCTCTAAGCCATAACTAACTTACACCTTGACTTCTTCACATTTATCTCTACTATTTATTGTCACATGTAGTGACTTTTTATTTAATCTGGATTAGCATATTTATAATAACTACTTTTATTTTAAATTTGAGAAAATATTCGAGCCCGATTAATGAAAATGATTTTACATCTCACATGCCATCTTTATAAAAAATAATGCATGTCCCAGCTGCCTGAAGCCCCTCCCACAGCGTCCGGGACCGGGACTTTGTCTCCATCCCACCAACAGATGGAGGATTAATTACCGCCAGATTGTTGTAGCATCCCTTTGGTATATATATTGGTATCTTGACAATACCAAAAAGGGTCTTTACCAAGATACTCTCCCAGCGATGCATTCCCATTTGGTCTTGTCAGTTGTCTCTACTATTCCCCGTGTTTTTTTTTTTTTACCTTTTAGAGATTTCCCTGATGAGGTTTTATTGTAGTTTATTTTTAGAGCATAATTTGGTAGTTGGGTTTTGTCGATTTTTGGTGTATTGAGAAGAAGGGGGGGAGGACTCTTTATATAGGAGGACTCTTTGATCTTTGTCGATGTTTGGTCCGCTGAGTCTTAGCAATATTCGATGACTGTTTTTTTAAAAGAATAAACTTTCAATAATTTAAAATTAATAAATTTTTAAAAACTGTAAATTTTATATTTATTTTTATTTATTTTTTAGGTTCATTATATTTTATTTTTGAAAAAAATGAGATAATTAAATACATATAGATAGATGATTGAAAACATGCAAACTAAGGCATGAAACAAATTTGTTTATACATTTAATCATAGTTATCAGAATCAGATCGGACATCGACTTAGCTAAAGCATTGGATAGTCGGATTACTGGTTCAACCGTCGAGTTAATAGTTGAACTGATCATATAATTAATAATTATATATAAATATATATTAATAAAAAATAAATATTTTAAACTAATTAAAATTATACTTCTAATATAATACTATTTATTTTTAATATATATTTTTAATATAAAATTTTAATAAATTTAAAAATTTAATGCCATAAATTCATAATAAAAAAATTAAATAAAATTTAAACAAATGTTAAAGTAAAAAAAATCTAACAAAATTTATTCCCTCACAGATTTTAAAAGTAATTATATTTTAAAAAATAATATAAGCTTTGTCGGGCTTTCATGTGCCGTAACATTGACACACGTGTCCACACTAATAGTAAAAATAAGAATTACTGTAAAAATAGAGTGGAGTAATTTAAAATAATTATTTTAAAAAAATATTAAAAATCGGATAAAATAAAAATATTCAGTAACGATGATTTATTAGACACTCCATCCACCAACAAACAAGTCCCCAGGTAAGGACATTTTCGTCACATTGCCAGTTGTTCTTGTTCCAACCTCTCTCTCTCAACTGCTGTACAACACCGCCACGACAAACACAGACACCACCCCAGTTCTCTCTCCCTCTCTACGTGTTCTCAGTACAGGGACTATTACTTGTCGATTCTGTACACATCGTCTCCGGTGAGATCATAGAAACCAGAAACCGCCACATGAACCAAACAGCTTACAATTTGTTCGTATCGGCATAGAAATGGCCTCTTCTCTCTTCCCAGTCCAACAAGACCTCAATCTACTGCCGTCTGCTGCCGGCGGAAGCGGCGGGGGTGCCTGTGGCGCCATCGTTGTCGTCCCGAAAATTGAGCCCAAGCTCGAGCCTCTGGACGAAACGGAGCTCCTAGCGCTGCACCAAGGCTCGTATGAGTACCCTAGCTCCGGCGACGCGATTACGAGCCCTAGCTTGAGCTCCGACGGGGGCGGCAGAGGACAGTTGCCGGAGGACTGGGACGATGTGTACTCGGAGTTCCATCGGATTTCGGAGCTTTTCAGGTCGGCGTTCGCGGAATCCGAGGCGGTGGACCCGGATTTGGGCAATCTGGGCCGGGCGATCGTGGTGGTGCCGGAGGAAGAGGAGGAGGGGAGCTTCGCGTCAGTGGTGGCGCCCTCTGCACCTGCTCATACGCCGTCGCGGAAGAAGCCGCATCAGCGTTCGTCGGAGCTCGTCCGCGTCGCCCATCTCGCGATTGCCGACCAGCGCTACTACCGGAGCGTGGTGCGGAAGACGAGGATGGTGTACGATTCGCTGCGGATTTGCGCGGTGGTGGAGGAGGAGAAGCGCGCGAGGATGGGGATGGGAAGCGGCCGGCGCGCCAGGGGCGACCTCCGTGCCGCCTCGCTCCTGCGCGAACGAGGGATGTGGCTGAACCGGGATAAGCGGATCGTGGGCGCGATCCCTGGGGTTGACATTGGAGACCTGTTTTTTTTCAGGATGGAGCTCCTTGTCGTTGGCTTGCACGGGCAGGCTCAGGCTGGGATTGATTATGTGCCCGCTAGTCAGAGCTCCAACGGAGAGCCCATTGCCACAAGCGTCATCGTCTCCGGCGGGTACGAGGATGACGAAGATGGTGGAGATGTGATCATCTACACGGGGCAGGGTGGGCAGGACAAGTTTTCAAGACAATGTGGTCATCAGAAGCTGGAAACTGGAAACCTCGCTCTGGAGCGGAGCATGCGGCATGGGATTGAGTTGAGGGTGATTCGTGGGTTCAAGTACGAGGGCAGTGCATCTGGTAAGGTTTATGTTTATGATGGTTTGTATAAAATTCTTGACTACTGGTTTGATGTGGGGAAATCTGGATTTGGGGTTTACAAGTATAAGTTGTTGAGGATGGAAGGCCAGCCTGAAATGGGCAGTGCCATCCTGAAATTTGCTCAAAACCTTAGGACTACGCCCTTGTCTTTACGTCCAGTGGGTTATGTTAGCCTAGACGTTTCAATGAAGAAAGAGGGCGTTCCAGTGTTCGTCTTCAATGATCTAGATCAAAACCATGACCCCCTGTATTATGAATATCTTGTGAAAACTATTTTCCCACCTTATGTCTTTCACAGCAGCGGCAGTGATAGCGGATGTGCTTGTGTTCAAGGCTGCACTGATGACTGTTTTTGTGCTATGAAGAATGGGGGAGCAATCCCCTATGATCAAAATGGGCTTCTGTTAAAAGGCAAACCCTTGGTTTTTGAATGTGGCAATTTTTGCCAGTGTCCACCGAATTGCCGCAACCGGGTTGCCCAAAAGGGGGTGAGAAACAGATTAGAGGTGTTCAGATCAAGAGAGACTGGTTGGGGAGTGAGGTCCTTGGATCTCATTCAGGCAGGTTCTTTTATCTGTGAGTATGCAGGGATTGTCCTTACAGGAGAGCAAGTATCTGTTTTTACAATGAATGGTGATAGCTTGGTTCACCCAAGCCGGTTTTCCAACAGATGGGCAGAATGGGGGGATTTGTCTCAAATTTATGCTGACTATGTACAGCCATCATATCCTTCCATTCCACCTCTTGATTTTGCAATGGACGTATCAAAAATGAGGAATGTGGCTTCATATATCAGCCATAGCTTGAGTCCTAATGTACTGGTGCAGTTTTTGCTCTATGATCATAACAACATCTTGTTTCCTCGCCTTGCGGTCTTTGCAATGGAGAACATCCCTCCTTTGAAGGAACTGAGCCTGGATTATGGAGTACCTGATGAGTGTACAGGAAAGCTACGCATCTGTAACTAAGTCCTCTTGGGAGTCTACGTAAGATTTACATGGTGCTTTTAGCGCTATGTGACAAGATATGCTAAGGTAAGACCAGCAGCTTTTGACAAACCATCCATGCTACAATTTTGCAGTTTAAAATTTATATATCATTGGTATTCTACACCTGCTTTGTATTTGCTATATTATTGTGGATGCTTATAACTCACTATGCCAATCAGGGACAGATCCATTGGTGTCTTTTGGAGGGTACTTTTATTTTATAGGGTTTATATGCTTTATGTCTTGTTCATCATTTTAATTTCTACAGTGATACAATTTAAAGAGCTATTTATGACATTCCCCTGCTCCATTCTTAAGTGCTTCCTGGATCCAAATGGTGTCATGGTTTATCTATGGCCTCTCTTTTAGGTTTTACTCTTTTTAGTATTCAACTAAATAATTAGGAATAGGGATCATGGTTCAAAGTCTCGGACGATTCAGAGATATCTCGGACGAGTCTTCACGGGATCGGAGCTTCCCGATACGAGATCCAGGCCCGGTACGGACTTCTCGCGCTATTACTGTATCTTGTTGGTCTCGGACGAGATCTCGTCCGAGACGCATCGAATCAGCCGAGATATTGATGACACGTCTCCTCCCATACGAGATCTCGTCCGAGATTGTCGGGATGTGGCCGATCGCTGCGGCGTCGCTTCCGATTGCCGCGGCGTCGTGCGCCGATCTTCCCTGCGTCGTGTGTTGCTGCCTATCTCACCTGCGTTGTGCGTCGCTGCCGATCTCCCCTGCGTCGTGCGTCTGCCTCTTCTCCCCTGCGTTGCTTCGTCGTGCGTTGCTGCCTCTTTTTCTTCTTCCCTCTCGCGATAATTGGTTTATTAGTTTTTTTATTAGTTTACTTTTTTAAAAAAAATAGTTTATGCTACATAATAATAAACTTACTCTAAACCTGGATTGAATTATGTTTTTTTAAAAAATAAATAAATAAATAAATTATACCATTATATTTTTTTTTGTATTTTTCTTAAAAAATATGATATTAATTTAATAAAAATTATTATAAATATAGAAACTAATTTTATCAATGATTATATATTATAATTTTATAATTTTTTTAATAAATTATAAATCATATAAAATATAATAATATATTTATTTTAATAGTATAACAATATTTTCACATTCTTTCTTTTGTTTGAAATCATAACATGCAATTCAAATCATTTATTTTGTTTGTTTGATGGTTCTAATATAATGATTTGATTTTTTTTATTTTTCTATGATTTTTATTTATTTTTTTGAATATTATTTCATGCCTAAAGTTGTATCTCGTCCGAGATGCAACGAGTTATCCGTGACCGCGCCGCGACGACGTCCGCGACCGCGACTTCGAACTATGATAGGGATTCATTGGTTAATGTCAAATGTCAATAATAAAGTTTGTTATGATCTTGGGTCTAGTCTGACTCAAGGACATCTATTGGGAGAGGAGAATCATGACTATGACCTTATTTTGTGTGGGTGTTGTTATTTGTTTTCTTTATATGTATATATATACAAAAGTAAACATAATGTGTAAAAGGAATTTAATATGATTATTTAAAAATAGAATATAGTTTAGTAAAGAAAAGGGCATGTGTTCTTGTTATTTTCATCTTATCAATAAAATAATGTATTATTCAAAAAATTATAAAATAATTGCAAATCAAAGCAACCCCTAGGTATGCTTTTTCCCGTGATTTTGCTTATCGTTAATCCTTACACCTTCAAGTTTTGAGTTCTGGTCGAATACGCTCATACTTGCTCACCATCTGGGATCAACACTCAAATTTCTAGTTCTATACTAGTTCTCATGATTTTGTTTATTGTTAGTTTGTTATCTCTTACTAAGACTGTAAATGAATCGAATTGAGTTTAACAGTAAGTTGTTCAAGCTCATGATATTATTCCTTAACGAACTGAGTCAAACACAAATACTAAATTACTCTGTTTATATTCGCGAATAATTTATTAATATTCATAAATAGCTTATGAATACTAATTCACGAACAGTGTTCATGAATATACCGATATACTTATTTGCAAATATTATATTTTTACTTTGTTCATGAATGTAATTATTAATATTCTCGAACATTATTCGGAAACATATGTTTATGAGCATAAATAAACTGAACAAAGCCTTATTTGTGTTCATTTGTTTATATTCACGAACAAAAAAAAAATATTCACAAGCATTACTTTTTATAAACAAATGAATATAAATAATTTTTTACCGAACCAAACGCGAGTTTGTTTGCAAACGTATGATCTGTTTATAGTCCTATCTTTTGCACATTTAAGTTTTGAGTTCTGGTCAGGTACTTGGACACCATATGTAATTAGCACTCCAATTTCTAGATCAACAGTTTTAGTTTGTTTGTCTTTTTCCAGGTTTGGAACAAAATAGTTGTATTAGTTGAACAAAAGTATCGAGTTACTATGAATTTCGCTTGTTTATAGTATAATGTTTGTGCATAGGTTGAAGTAGGAGTTAAATTATTGCTTCAAACTGTAACATCTTGATCTTCCATGAAAATTTGAAATGATCCTAAATGCTTGCTCCATTAATCCTTTTAAAAGGACAAAATCTTTTGGCTACAACTAAGAGGGTGTTTAGTTTGTGTTTTGGTTTTATAACAATTTACTTTTGGAGTTGAAGTTTCAATTTTGAATTTGAAAAAACAAATTATGTTTGAGTTTAAATTTAGAAATAAAGAAAATAAAGGAAAAAAATTAAATCACATACAAAAATTGAGTTATATTTAAAAATAAAATATAACTACTTTATTCATATTAGGATTTGAATAAAGTATTATTTTATTTAGAAAACAATTGTGTCAAATAGGATTTGTCTATTGGATTATGTTTTTGAAAATAAAATTCTATTTTAAAAGCGGGCAATCAAGTAGTCCCAAAGGTCCATTTGGCTAAATTGTTTTATTTTCAAAATATGATTATTTTGAAAAATTGTGTGCTCAGATGAATTTACATTACTCATAAATATTTTTAAATTCATCAGGCCCACTGTTTTTAAAAACAATCATGTTTTAAAAAATAATACCCTCAAACCAAATGAGCCTTTAGGTCATGTTTGATCAACCCAAATTATTTTTTAAAATATAATTATTTTTAAAAATTATAGGTCCATATGAATTTTCACTACTCATAAATACTTTTAAATTCATCATATCTATTATTTTAAAAAATAATAATATCATACCAAACGGATCCTTAGATTTTTCTCTAAGATATGCTCAAATGTTGACTTTTGAATGATTTGTCCAAAATCCAAACACCTCCTTCCCTTCAAATATGATTGCTTTTGGTGCCTTAGCTGCCTGTCCAGATTAGGATTTGGCTCTCAATATTATTCTTGCTCTCAATTAATGTTTGACAACCAATTACCATTTTGTGTTAGACAACAATTTCATGCAATTACAAAAGTTAGCGTAATAACCCCCCCTTTATAATTGTTGGGAACACCCAGCATCATAAAAGTTCAGTCTTTCTCAAGTTGTACTAGAAGTATATGGGTGATGACACCTCTCCCAGGGTTTTCAACTCCTCTCCTGGATGACCTCCCCTATATAACAGTTTTCCTTGAACTGTTGCTTCTATACCTCAATATAAATATATGGGCAAAGATGAGATGAAGGAATTACTTTATTTTCAGGCTTGAGGGGGCACCGTTATAAATAAACTGCGTCTATGCTGCTTATTCTTCTTTTATGCCTGATCCAGCTTTGCATTTTTTTTATCCATACCAAAAAAAAAAAAAGTTACGGTTCTATCATCCTCTCAAATTTTCAATAAATGTCCGAACTCAGTTATCATATATCTGGATAAGGATGGGGTTGTATTAATTCCATTTCAGACATTCAGTGAAAGGAATCCTCTGTTATCAAAGTAATCCTCTGTTATGTTCAGAATCAAGGGAGTGAATATAATGCCTTCGCTCTATTAAAATGTGAATAGAGTGCATGTGGTTGGGTTTGTTGTTGACATTACTGAATCGAATTATGTGCTTTTGCAGATGGGAATTGAATTTGCATGGAAACGCTTTGCAGGGCTCTTGCTTCTTTCTGGACATCATCTGTAAAAAGAGGTGCTGCTAACATGAAGGTTCATCTTGACTATCTCTGGACCTCATTTTCATTTAAAGGAGGTTAGTGTTGGATAAGGAAGGGCATGAATGATCCAATTTGAGAAAATGCTGAGATATTGATGTCTCTGTTGTGACTTTCTGACCATTTTGGGCTTCAGAAAGAAACCTCCTGCGCAGTGGTTGTGGCCTGTAGTTTTGTGCTTCTTGTATGGTTGTACGTTTTACTGGTGGATAAGCTTTTGAATGAGTATTGTTATTGCCTCACACCCAAAATCATAGAAAAATTAGGGAAAATTGGCGTGGCAAAATTTAAGAGATCACAAAAAAGCATAACGTTATCTGAAGGCCATTACTGTGTCAAATCAGTTTTTCCTAATTTTCCTTGACTTTGTGAGTTGAACCACTGTGTATCTTGAGCTTGTAAGTATGAAGTGCAAATGGGATATGAACTCTTACAGGAATTGCATTAGTAGTACATGGTCACCAAAAGAAAAAAAAAAAAGAAAAGAAAAAAAAGCCGCCCCAGAAATCCATCTTGGATTTTAAATGCTTTTATTATGCCCTGCTGAAGAAGTGGGTATTGGCAAAAAAAGGGCCGTTTTTGTGTTACATAGATTGAGGTCTTGTAATATTGCAGTGCAAAGTTCATGGATAATATGCAAAACCAGTGGAAGGAAATGCAGGAGATGGATAGGGTCGAGCTTATTTTTCCTGGTAGTTGATGCCCTTCTCTGAAATGATCGAACTCTAATTTTGCTTTAATACAGTTCGCTTAAGCCTTTAGGTGTTCAGAAATGAAGGCTTTTCTTTGATCTGAGGGCGGAATTTAGATTATCTAGAAGGGTTTGGGTAACAATGTTCGAAAATGTCTATGGCTTTATTATAAATGTTTTTAGAAACAATGGAATAATTATGATTGAATTATGGATATTGCTGAATTAAAAATAATTTTATTAATGTAATAACATTAACATTATTTTGAGTATAAATAGTACATTTATTTCTTAAAATTTATTTATTTTAAAAAACTTTTTTGACTTTTGATTTTAATTTATATTTATTTCTTACAAAGTTATTTTTTATTTATTACAATCAATTAAACTTATATATATATATAAATATATATAAAAATTATTAAAAATAAATAATGAACCCTCGGAAATTTATTATTCCTTTTCTAGTCTTATTTTTATATTTTATTTTAGAACATTCAGATTTGATATAATTAAACTTTTTTTATAATTTACAAAAAATTATAAAAAATATCTATATCAAATTTTCCTTACTAAAATTTGAGTCCAACTTGCTCCGAGTGAATAAATTTTCAATAACTATAAAAATCATAAATACATTCTTCTTCTAATTTTTTTAATTTTATGATAAGATATTTAAAAATTTGCTAAAAATGCTCTAAAATATGTCAAAGTACCTACGATATTATATTTTAAAATTCATAGTACAATATTAACCATTAAAATTTTACATTTTATTTTTTTTATTCTCGTCTTATTTTGGGAATAATTTTTAAGTACCTTTTTTTGTTGCCAAAAGAATTCCACTCCACAACCGCAAGGCACATTATAGGGATGAGGACAAATGCAAAGAGCACATGATACAATCCCAAATTTTCAATAATCTTCACACGAGGTTTGAAGATTTGTTTGCGGGCAAGACGCAACAGTCAACACGAGTTTCCTGATGAAAAACGTGACGCTTAAGAGGCAGCAGTTAAGTTCTTTTCCAACTGCCGCTGCCTGGCTCGCTCCATCTTCCGTTTGCGCCATTCCTCTAGAGCTGATGAGGAAATGTTAAAATCACTACATTAAGTACAAAAAAATTGTATTTGTATTCATCTCCAATAGGAAAATAACACAGAATAAACATCACCCACAAAAAAAAAAATCAGAATAAGTAACACGTAAAAGCATATAATAGAGGATGTTATCCTCCACATCAGAGATGTTACAACAATAGTAAGCCAGAAAGAACCTACATTCCTCAACCAAGTTTACAAAGAAATACACATGAACACATAATAAATCAAAAACTACACTAATCACGTAACATTACAAAAAGGTATTATTTGTTGTGATATGTATCATGCTCGCTCAGAAAAATTGAATCTAAATTATTTTTTTGGAGAGAGAGAGAGAGAGAGAGAGACCTCTTAGGCTAGCAGCATCATTACGAAAATCCTTCAACCTTTTAGAAAGATCAACAGCAGCCGTTTGTTTTTGCTTTATTGTGTTTTTCTGTGGGATCGCCTGCGGTTCCACATGAGATTGTTGCTGAATTTCCCTCACCTGTATATTCAGAAAAATATCGCACCATGCATGGAAAATCACTAAATGAATACTTTGGCCAATTCAGCATTTCACTTTTTATTATTTAATCCAATCACAAAAATGTAGGGAACCGATAAAACCTTAAGTTCTGTTTGATTGTATACATACAAAATGATTTCAAGTTTTCCACTAAAGCTTTACCGGAAGTTATCAACATAGACAACAATTTTATGCAATGATGATAATTGGATGTGGTGGCAATGTTGGCAATGCGCTGTTAAGACTATATACTAAACATAAGAAAGTCAATTCTAATTTTTCACTAAACTGAAAGCTTAAACATCATATGACAGAAAATAGCTTCCTCTATTATGCATGGTAAAATATCCATCGTTGATAGAGTACTAATTTTCTCAACAATATTTTTTTCCCTTTCATAGAAACTATTTTACTTTATATTCTTCCAAAAAGGTATTTTACTTTATATTCATGATGTCTGTTCAGCCAAATGTTTTGCATCAATCATAAAAATCATAAAATTAAAAGCATAAAATATTGACAAATAACTTACTTTTTTAATCAGTTCCAAGGGTTCCATAGCACGACGAATCTCTTCTGATTCCTGAATGTATCTTAGATGATCTGCATTTGAACATGTCTATCGTGAAGACATTTCTATATATTATCAAGCCGCCAACAAAGATTGAAACTAGAAGTTACTCATATGATTAAAAATCAAACAAGCCCAATGATTTATGCCCAGAGAATAGATATTTACAATTTATCGAAAAATTTATAGATATATTTTTAAGCATTTATTATTTGTTGATGTCTTACGTTAAATTCAAATCTTTTAGAAATAGAGAGTCAAATGTTAAATTTTAGCTGGCTCTTCATCTTACTATCTACATTTAAAAATTATTAATGTTTTTTCACAAATAAAAAGTCATTATTCACTTTCTATATAATATTATATTATTTTCATGGTTTGTCCTCTCCACCAAATCATTATATCCTCCCTGTGGTTGCTACCTCCTCCACACCTTCACGGTCTACGACAGCAAGGACCCCCCCACATGTAAACACAAAACAAAGGGGGAGAGTGGTTAGCTACCGGAAATTAATGTAAAATTAACATGAAACAGAATAACTGGAGATGACACTTGACAGTGGTCACTACTAGATTAAATTCAGGTTGCTTATATGTCAGCTTTCTGTGGACTTAATAGAATTTAGAGAATGTGCTGAGACTACAGTAACAGCACGATATTTATTAAATTATAAGACCAGTTGAACTTTAATTGCTTGAAATTAATATGGGAAATATTTGAAAGGAAATGGGAGGAGTCAGCTTAAACTATATAATTTTCAAGATTAGCATATAAGTTTCCATAAATAGATTTATCTTTTAAAATTAAGAATACCAAGAAGAGTGTTTTAGGAGTCAATCTCACCACCCAGATTTGATTGCAATATATCTTATTAAATCATACAAGTTTTGAACGTCAAACCCACAGATTAGGGATTGAAACTAGAAGAAGACAAATTAACACATACATATTAATGACGGAAACATAGAGACTGCAACTCATAAGAAAATTTAGTTATCTGAAAAAAGCACCTACACCTGGTGAAGTGAACAATTACATAGAGCATTAAACTTTATAATCCATTTAGTCAATCTGCTGCTGCTGCTTAGAATTTTATCCCAGTGCAACCGATTGTTTTGCATCTGGGTGCAACTGAGTATAGAAGCAGATTTTGATGATAATAAAACATGCGAAACTAGGACACCATTTATATGATGAGAAAAAGACAAATAGAGAAGACCTATAAATTTAGGTGCTAAGGGAGACGGAATATCCAAAAAAAAAAAACTATGTGCATTTCTACCAAGAATAAACAAGTCAAGATTTTAAAGGTGTGGCCTTTTTCTATGGTCCACTTCACTATAAATTAATAATTTAAGTAGGTGAAAATAAATTATCTATAAAAAACAGGCACCACTTTTACACCACAGAGATTAATAATGAAAAAGAAATTTTGTATTTTTCTTAAATATTAGTTGTGTAATTGCTTGGTAAAAGTTTCATCATAAACTGCCCGTTATCAAAATGAAGAAATCCCACAAGCACAGTCAATAACTTTGACAATGACAAACTGAAATTCAATCCAATATTTTGAGGTCAATTATATAGATCCAAAATAAGACATGTTGGGCTGTCGATATTTATCCTCCTATGTTTTCATTCGTATACTTAGTGATGTTCTCTTTTACACATTGGTGTTGATGTTTATCCACCAACCTTTTGCATTCCCATCCTTTGCTATGTTCTTTTCTACATTGGAAATATCTTTATACTTTCGTAGCACTTGCATCCAATAAAAACAAAAACAAACAAACAAATAACACTGAGATTGGATGACCTAGTACTAGGCAAAAAAGGCAATTATAAAATCTCCGACTCTACATCTTCCTTTTTTGGATAATGTGTTTGGAAATTCAAGGAAAATCATAAATATACAAGACACTTGAAAGTAATAATATTTAAGGTAAAGGCCAACATGACATTGTTTTGGAGTTTGTGCTGTTCATTGAAGGGTGGAAATGATAGAGAAAGACCAAGGCATGATGTCAGTAAGGGGCAATATGACATCATGTCCATAGTTCCCTCATAATCTGCAAGTTTCCGAAAGTTTTTCAAAATTTGAAAATCAAAAGCAAGCAGGTCCAATTATCATATATTCACAAACTAATTAGATCTTTGATAATTTGATTGAGGGTAGTATGATGAAAATAGAAGGGTTGTCTTTCTCATAAATCACTATTACAACTTCTATTTCCATTCCCTCCCCCAACACTCTCCTCAATGCTAATTCCTAAAGCAAACCAAGAGCCCAACAATACAGCAGTAATGAGTAATTTGTAGCCACCTTGGGCTAGAGATCACTAACAAGAGCTGTACTTTAACCAAAATCTATAGCACGTGAATTACACAGGCATAAAATTAGAAAACATGCATAGTACATGCATTCCATCCCATCTCACAAGAATAATACCCATCGGCCCTTCTATGAAAAGCCCTCTTATCATTTTTAACAACCTTAACAACAATGGATAACAAGCATTCCTCAAACAAATTAACACACCCATCAATTTAGAAACAGCATAAATCTTAATGTATCACCCAATAGAATGATGATAGTAAGCAAAACTCGACTGATTTTGCATGATTGCTCAACAACTGTTACACACTGCAAATTTGGTTGTCAGAAAAAGACAGTAGTAAATCAGAAAACACTACATTTATGCCAGCCCTTCCCTCCAAATTAAAACACCCTTTGCCATTAGAAGAAAAGCCCTCCACCATTTTCTCAAACTTTACACCAATGGATTATTCATTCATTCACTCCTCAACCAGATTAAATCTTGTAAAATCACCAAAAAAACATGTTAATAACAAGTAGGACTATCCTGATTTTGCATGATTGTCCAATACCCTCTTAAAAACCGCAACTTTGGGTGTCAGAAAACAGAGTTATCAACGACATAGGATCATTCGTTCGTTCGTTCATTAACCAGATTAAATCTGGTGGAATCACCGGAAAGGGAGATGATAACAGGTAGGTCTGTCCTGATTTTGCATGACTGTCCAATACCCATTAAACGACACCAGTTTGGGTGTCAGAAACAGTCATTTACAACAATGGATCATTCATTGCTCAACCAGATTGAATCTTGTTCACTCAGAAGCGCGATGATAACAAATGGGACTGTCCTGATTTCGCATGATTGTCCATTACCCATCAAACACCGCAGATGAATCATCATTTCGCTCGTTTGTTCATTCCTAGGCCAGACAGTATTAAAAAATGAACCAAAGCAGGACCACCCTGACTTTCGCTTTCGCGTGATCAATCAAAAGCTCAGCACCCATCAGACACAAGTTTATATGAAACATTTGTGGTGGAGAATCAATCATAGAGTAAGGGACGAACCTGCGTCAGGTTGATTAGCCACCAATCGGCGATTAGAGGCCGCGGAGAGGAAGCCCTGAAGCAGGAGAAGGGCGACGAGCAGATTGAAGAAACAGACGACGATGGTCGCGTTCTTGAATGAAAACCTCATTTTCCACGAGTGTAGTCCTTCCATGCTTTTCCTCTTCAATGTTTCTACTTCAACACCCACAGGGACCAAAAACAGTAGCACCCTGAAATCGGAGTTGGGGTGGGTCACAGGTCAACTGGGTGCTGGTTGCTTGCTGGGGTCTCCCCTGCTCCTCTCATTTCTTCAAATCTATAATAATACCATTTAAAAGTTAAAACTGTGTTCTATGAAAATTAAATAAATCATATTCCAAGTTTGTTTGTTTATTTTGTTTTCGTTCTTTTTTTTTTTTCCCAACTATGTAATTTTCCTGCTCATTTACTAAACACAGTCACTTAAACATTTTATTAATAAAAAAATATTTAATATGGAATGTAAATTATTTATTACTTTCCCTTTATGGTTATCACTCAACATTCCATTTTCCAAACCCACTTCCTTATTTCCATGTTCTTCCCATGTCTCTTTCACCAGCTCTGGCAACTTCTGCGTCACCCTCTCTGGCAGCTCCTTCTTCTTTATCTTCGATCACTTCTTCTTCACCGCCTCCAGCCGCTTCTTCACCAAAGTCCTTCTCACGGCAACTTCTCTTCCCGCGATTTGATATATTTCACCTCCCCAAGGTTTGATATATTTGATCGAAGTTTTTATTTTTTGTTTTAAACTGTTATAATTTGTTTGTTTGTTTAATTGGTGATGTAATTTTCCAATATATGTAGTATGTTCTATCACACTCCCAAATCATATGAGGCTCGGGACCAAAAATGTGATTTTATCTTGTTCGCGCGCGAAAATGCAAGGAATTGGTGATAAACCTTAAAAAGAGACTATGACAAGTGTTCTTTCAAGATAAACCAACTAGGATATTTGTACATTCACATATCATATAAAACCAATAGAATACATTGTCATTCAATAGTAAAGTTATATTATCAATCTAGTATAATTTTCATGCAGTCTTGTTCAGATAACAAATAAATTGAACTAATGTTACATATCATTATAGAAAAATAAAACAGGTCATTACATTAGTTATAAAATAACTAACAATCAGTTCCTGAGTAGTCTCTAGCTAATCAATAATGTAGGAGCGAGCATAATTACTCAACTCCACACTAATGATACTTGACTCACTGCTCCACACATAATTACCCTATGGGCTACGGCCCAAACTAGACCTAAGATCCCACTTGAGATGTATGCTTCTGTTAGTATAGTTGTTAAACTACTTACATAATTAATTTTACAATCAAACACATTCAAACATATATCATGAGTAAGCATCAATGGAAGAGATTATAAATTAATCATAATTTATCCAATCATTTTATAACCATCCAGAACAAGATAGCATATTCCAGAATAAGACCAATTCATAATTCCATAACATCTTATAGCTTAACTAATCATCAGTACAAATATCAATAAACTCAAACTCCTTGGGTTTGTCTAATGTAATGTTTCATGCTCTAACTCTTTAGATTTGTCAACACACCAATTCTAGTATTAATAAACTCAAATCCTCTTGTCAAACACACCAATTCAAATATCAATAAGCTCAAAAGCGATGCTCATTCGAGACATTTAGCCACCTACCATACATTCGATAATATAACACTAGGTATTATAAGGTTTTATAGCTCACATATATAGGTATTAGACTTATGCGAAACTTTGAAGTTTAACCAATACGAAAGAGCCAAAAAAAAAAAAAGCAATGCAATTGGATTGTTAGTTGACTACATCAATTAGCACAAATCATTTCATAGTCTATTGAATTACAAATCAAACTACATCAATTTATGTAGTTCTAGGGCCAAAAACATGCCAAAATTTCAATCCATCAAATTTCACCAACCGCCCCCCAATCTGCCCAACCACTGCGCCGATATGCTCCTCCCTGCACAACCGCGCAACCTTTGCAACCTCGCTCGACCCTTTAGTTCCGACAACAACACCATTTGGTAAAAACAATTCTAGTAACAAACAAATTTTGAATGCAAAATTCAAACAATTTTTCAGAACAAGAAATCGAATACAACACCAAACGTGCTTTTCTGTTTTTCCTGTTGGCTAAGATTATAACATTTGCAATCATTTATAATGGTGTTACTCAAAATACAGCTCTAAATATTTGGGCATGGCATTCCGCAAGAATCGACATTGTGGCATGTTCCACCAAAAAAAAAAATCCAACCGATGTACCCCCTCGAATTCCAGTGGGGGGAAATGAAAACAAAACTGAGTTCGGGTTGACTGGGACAATAAAGAAAAATGAAGTTGGAACCATTATAGTTCATCATGCATCGGTTGTTCCAGTGGCAGATGGACTTCCGGAACAGCATTCTCATTGAATTGAACAAAATGATTACCCTCTTGGGCAGGTCTCTGTCCAATCCCTGCTTGTCCAACCATACCAGCTTTTATCGCAGCAGTAACGGTTCTCTGTAACTTGAGAAGCCCAAGGCGTTTAGAAACCACATATAGAACAGCACAAGAGAACAGGAAGAATCCCACAGCAAGTATTATCCTGTCCAGACAAAAATATAGAATAAGCTCTTGCAAATAAAATAGCTTGTCATTTTAAAAAAGGGCAATACGAACCAAACAAACTCAGAACAATTTAGTGAAATAAAAAAGTGGCATGATAATCACCGTTGGATTTGTAAGGCATATTATATTCACCACTACATCATTCTACTAAAATATCCTAAATTTGTCTAGCATTACCTTTAAAAAAAACACCCTAATTTTATTCTGTACCTGTCAAAGATATCTTCACGTTGCATTGTGGAAAGCAAATTCCGAGTCCGCATTAACAAAGAGCGGTGGCCCTTATACTCACTTTCAGCCTTTCGTAATACATTTGTTGAGTCCTCTGCACACTCCAGCATACAAATGTAACATTGTATTAGAATAAATATATTTGTCTGCATGCACCTTTATGCGTTTACTAGGTTTACACCAATCTTACTTATACATGTAGCTACCATTTATTACTCGATAATACATCATAATATTCCCTCTCCCAGTATGGTAACATACACGAGACAATTTATGCTACCTACTATGCCTTGGATCTTTCTTCCTCTGGAGGCACACAAATCTGTCCCAACTGTACCAAATATGCGGTCGATAATTCCTAAGATTAACACTGCAACCCTACACATAGCCAACAGCCTCTGAGGGTTGCCAACCACATCACAAACAAAGAACAGAAAAGAAAAAAAATTGATGTTTCAAATAAATATTATTTTAATAAACTACTATGCAAGCTTTAGCCTAAATTGCATATGAGAATATCTGGAGTGAAGTATATCCAGCTCTAAAAGTAAGTCAAAGTGTGGGGGCTACTCCCAATTTAGAGAGTCAAGACTTTTAGCAGCAACCTTCTTCAAACTCTGTTGGCATCCTTGGTCTTGGACGAAAGAAGGTTGATGCAACATTCTTGAACAGGAGCTGAAGTTTGGTATGAATGATAATAACCCATACCAAATTTGGATGTTCTAAAATAGGATTGAATCACATCAATTGGGTTTAGACAAAAAGAGAGAAAAAGAAAAAAAAAAGCTATTGCAATCTTATCCTCCAGTGACTTGCATGAATAATAAATCCGGCTTCCTTATCCCATGAACGTAAGCATCTTGCCAAACCATGTAAATTCCTCTTTTTTCTTTAAATTTCTTGCGTGTTTGTGTTTACAATCCCAACACAAAGACATACTTATGTTAGGAAAGTTAATGTTTCCTTTCTTTCTAACAACCTTAATGTCAAGAAAGTATCTCAAATCACCTAAATTCTTCGCCTAAAGCTGTTGGTGCAAATATTGCTTCAGGGACGCAACTCCTTAAGGGATGCAACTCCTTAATGTTATCACTAGTTAAAACAATGTCCTACATGAAGGACTAAGAAGATACATCCTGTCTGAAAAACACAACATGAACATTTTGAGGGGCAAGCCAAAATTACATACCATAGTGCTAAACCGGTCAAACAAGCATAAGGAGACTGCTTCGAACCATATAAAGGATATAAGGATACCATAATAATAGTAGGCAAACTAGGAAAGAGGAAGAAGGGGCGATAGGAGAACAAAAAAAAGTAAGGTTCATGGTATGATCATTTTTGTCCCTTGTGAAGAAGTACACAAACAATGCATGAGAGTAACATAGGTAGCGCTTGGAAAAAAATGGTCATAATAGTTAGCTCAATCACTGAAAATGCATAATAATCACTAACAAGATCATATAGAATGGACACAAAAACTTGCTCATTCCCCTCATTGGTAGGGGTTGATCCATGAGATGATGTCGTCAGAATTATGTCTTGGAAGATCCACCTAATTAGAGGGTTTTTTAATATAAAAATACCCATTTTGTATTTTCACCTAATGTGATCTTCATTTGTCTCATGACATTGTCATAAGTGTCTATCCTTCTTTATTTCATTTAAGGCGTGGAATCTTAAAAGAAGTGTTGAGTGTCTTGAGACACTCATTCATAAGCATACAGGGTAATATTAAAACTCTTTACAAAATCTGCCCTACACTCAATTTTGATATTATTTCATGATTTTCAGAAAACAACATCTCCACCTCAATTTCTCTATGGCTGTCATCCTTGATCTCTCTTCTAGTTGTCATCTTCAATCTCTCTCCTTCAACATCTCCATCAGCTGCTGTTCCTTCTCTTTCATCCTCTCCCCCGTCCTCCACCCCTTCCGCCAGAAAATCACTACTGTACTTCTGCCGCCAGGCAGGGACCTCAAGATTCTCCTTCACTACACCTTAAGGTTCTGCAAGATCTATGTCTTGGAAGCCCTATTTGCCTACCTCAAGTAACAGTCTCCTCGCAAACATGCCCAAGGCACTATGCATCAGGCGAGCATCAACAGGAGGTGGAAAGTTGGCCAAGATCTATACCAATTCCATAGTCAGCTGTTCCCTTACCACTGCTGTACATGTCCTGGTGAATAGAATAAATCTAGATATGTTTTATTTTGTTTTTAAAATTTTAAAATCTTTTAATGATGAGAATATTTTAGTAATTTAAAAAATAATAATCATTCCATTTCCATACACACCAAGCAAAATTTGATTTTCTCAAATTTCATTCTCATTCTCATATCAATATCATTTCATTAATGATTTCATTCCCTCGTATTTGATTTTCATGTCCTAAAAATGCACTTAGAACCATGACTTTTATAAGATGAACCTATGCGCTACTGTACAAAAAAAAAATTAAAAGAGCATACTATGCATTCCATGGATAGTAATCAATAAATTTGGGGTTTTTTAATACAAAATCAATGCCATTATGTTGAATGCTTATGAGTCAATTGAGCTAAATTTTAACATTGGTGTGGTAAAAGAAAACAAGAACTTACCAAAAGTCATTAGTGTAGTTGTACTTCTTTCCACCTCCTGCACAAAAATAAAATACAAAGAAACCGAAGAAAAAAGAAAAAAAACATGAAATTATGCAATTGGCATCAGTCATAAAAAAACGAAGAATGAAAGAAGACATGAATTGTAACCTGAACCATCAGTTGACGAGTACGACGAAGGCTATCAGTAATGCTTTCTGCAGCAGAAGTCATTCCAGCCTTTGTCCTAGTAGTTAGATAATTATTAATTACATTATATGATTATAATAAGCAACAGATCTTGTGTATAATAAAAATTCACATGAGAATAAATTGGGAATGAGAATCAACATTATCTTGCTGAAAGCAAATACACACACACACACACACATACTGTAAATTTCGCCTGCGAATTGTCGACTCCTCTCCGCCTCCAAGAAGTAGTTCTCTCTACAATGAGTGAGCCCCCGCATCAGAATCATATTTCATAGCATTTCCCATGAGACTAAAATTTTTAAATACAAAGGAAAAGTAAATAGTGTTTGACTACTCCCTTTAAAGATTAGACTAATGTCAATTTCTATTTTGCATATTATATGCCATATGGTAAACACTGACGAATGAACTGATCCAGGATTGTGACTTATGATCTGTCTTTTCCTTTTTAAAACTTTCTTCTCCCTGAAAGATAATTAACATGCTAACATCCTAAAAATACAGTAAATGTGTTCCTGGCCACAAAGCCATGCTTGTGAATTCCATACTAAACCAAGTTTCAGTAAATAAAGTGTCACCTGAAAGAGCCCAGCTTATTACCTCTTCTTGAGCAGCTTTCCTCATGTTTGCCTTCGCTTGCAAATTAGCACTCCTTAGATTTGAACGCAAACTAATAAAACCGAGAAAGATAAAAATTCAACACCACACAATACCGCAACACTTACCCACTCCCAAACTACTGAAAAGGAATACAAATTTACAATGGCAACACATATTTTTCGACTGATCTCATGAAAAACACAATTCGTAACATATCAAAAAGTCCTAATATAATTTCACGAGCCGCCACCGAACTATCGAACAGAAGTTCAATGTTACAAGTTAATTGTTCATTTTACAACGAATCTCAACAAAAAACAAAAAACAAACAAAAACAATTTGTTCAATCACATATCCAAAAATCCTAATTTTTGTTTCTGAACTCAACAACACTCACCCACAACTAAACTGCTGAACCAGAACACAAATAGACAAATAAATTGTTCATTTCTAGGCACATCTCAAGAACACAACAAACAATTTGTGTAACCAAGCCAATAGAGAGGTCCATTACGCACCTCTGGTATCGCTGCTTCCACGAATCCAAAACCGACAGCGCGGACTGAACTTTTTCATCGGACGGAAGCTGTGGAGCGAGAAGATCGAGCTCGAACTGAAGAGACGATATGAGAGCCAAGCCGTCCTGAGCGAGCGCGTTTAACCTCTGCAGGGAATTGACCTCCTCGGACGCTGTCTTCGATTTGCCGTAAGATTGGATTGCGGTGATGTGTTCTTGGGTTCGAGCGTAGGCCTCGCACCATTTCTTCTTCGCTTTATCGACCGCTTCTTCCACCTCGTCCATCGCCTGCGAAATCTAGAGAGAGAAGCTCTAGACAGAGAAACTGATCCGTGTTCCGTGGCAATCGCCGGAGAAGAAACGAAGGTAACCACCACATTTAAATTGTATTTTATTTTTTCGAAGGCCCCAAAATTTATTTTATTTTCTCAAAATCTATTATTTTATCAAATGATGCTTTTTTAGTAAGCAGTTTAAAATTTTAAAATTACCGATAATAACCTTCCACCCCGCTACGCACAGGAGGGAGCGTGTCCCGTTCAGGCCTGGGTCTCCACCGCCGGTGGACCACCGCAGGAGGGGAAACGGGATTCGGGATTGGGGAGGGGGGCGCTGCATAGGGGGGCAACGGGATTCAGGATTGGGGAGGGGGTGGAAGAAAGGGGTTGATGCAGGTGGGGGGCGACGAGATTGGGGAAGGTGGTGAGGAAAGGGATTATAATTTTTTTTAATATATATTTTTTAAATTATAATATAAATAAAAGAATTATTTTTATTGATTTTAATTTATCAAACACTAATTATATGCTTTTAAAATTTAAAGAACTTTTAAAATTATATTTTATTAAACATTCACCTGTTTATTTTCACAGTAGCTTATTTTTCTTAGCACAGCTAAAAGCAACTTCTTCTAAAAGCACAATATTACCAAACTAAGTCATATGTGAGCTAGTTTTTTCCCCGTGAGTTTAATTACAGCATCTACGTCTCTATTTTCTTAAATACATTAAATTTTTTATTTTATTTTTATATAATAAAATAATATATTTTAAATAATTAAAATAAAAAGTATCAAGCTAAAAAGTATAATTTAGATAATAAATACTAAATCTCTAAATATAGATATTCACTATAACAATTCTATTTTTAATCTTCAAATTTTATAATTTAAAGGATCTGATATATTACAGTTTTTATTTAAAACTTAAAATTTTTCTAATTTTTTTTAAAAAATATTTTTTTAAAGTGTTGTGGATGCTCTTATATGATTTTAAAAAATAATTTATTAAAAAATAAACAAAATCAATGAAAAATGCTTTCTTAATTCAATTTGTAAAGTTATTTTCTAAAAATATATATTCTAAAAATATTTATTACCTAATAATTACTTTTTCATTTGCAATTTAACAAACTCTATCTGAAAAAATAAAAAATATTTTTCAAAAACTTTTTTTAAATAAATAAACCGAGCATAAATGACTACTATAGTATATGAAACTATTAATTCAAAATATTTATAATAGAGGATATTAGATAAATTCCAAAACTTGATCAACTTTAAAATTTAGTTGCTTTCATAACAAAGAAGAACAACATTATGTATAGATTAAGCTAAGTGAAATTAATTATTATGAATTTTCCAATCATAATATTTCAATCTATTTTCTTTTTTGAACTCTTTCATTACTAATCAATTTTAAATTTTAATCAATCAAATTTTATTTCCTAAATAGTAGTACACAGTCAATTTAAGTATTCATTATCTTTTCCATGTGAAATTCATATTTGTCCATTAAAACACTTTACTACTTAAATTACGCTTAGTCAAATAAATAATCTCATGCACTTGTGGTTATTTATTTAATTTACATAATGGTGAGCAAGTTTTTTTGCCGTTGTTGGAAAAGAGTATTGTTGGTATTGATACTAGCTTAGTAATTGCTGATTTAAAGTTTTATTTTTTTATTTTTAAATAGATTATTATTGTGTTGTCTTGGCTTATTTATTATTTATTTATTTTTATTGATTTGTTTATTTACCCTTAATTGGGAGGAAAATTGTTCGTTTTGTTTTGCTCATTATATTTTAGGAATACAATTCAAATTATAGATAATACATTATTCGGTCATGAGTTAAATAAAGCTTTCCACACATTTATGGGAGAAAGGGAAGTATAATAAGTTTAGAGATAGCAGCTAAAGTATCGGGAGAGGAGCAACATTAACGCACATTGAGGGAGTATTCAAAATTGTATGTTAATGGAGCTTCAATATCGATAGGCCTACAATTCAAGCTAAAAATGTTGAAATCAAGCATGTATTAATCCATATGGTTCCACAATTAGTATTTGGTGGTATAACATATGAAAACCTGCATGCACATATTTTTTACTTCTTAGAGGTATGTGACACCATCAAATACAATTGTGTAATTAATGATGCATTGAGATTGTGATTGTTCCCATTTTCATCAAGAGATAAAGTGAAGGCATGGTTACATTTTATGCCAGAAATGTCATTACTATGTAGTCATCACGCAAAGATTTTTTGCCAAGAACTTTTCCCCATAGAGACTGCAAAGTTGAGGAATAATATCATCAATTTTTATCAGTTAGATGGTGAGTCATGATATAAAGCATGGAAGATGTACAAGGAATTACTGCGAAAATGTCATTATTATAAATTACTTGCATGATTGCAAGTTCAAACATTCTATAGTGGTTTATGACCAACTTATAAAAATATGGTTAATACAATTGCAGGAGGAGCATTAATAGACAAGACTCATAAGGTTGCTGATAAGTTGTTGGGAGAGATGACTTCTGATGCTTACCAATAGCCCATGGAGAGGATTGTGTTGGTAAAAATTTCTGAAGTATATGAGGTTGATGTCAACACATCAATTCATAAACAATTGGTAATCCTAATACAAGAACAGTGATAGCTACGGATGAATGTTAATAAGTCTATTACTAAGTGTGTAAATTATGAAGGAAACCATTCTAGTTTAGATTGTCAAGTGGGAAACCCATTCACCCAAGAGGGTTATGGACAATCTAATTATGATTAAAATAATCCATAATCTAATACTTATAATCCAAGGTAGAAAAATTATCCAAACTTCTAATGGAGCAATAATTAAAGGCAAGTGAGACCACAACAGGAGAAGAAGAGTCCACTTGAAAAATTGCTTTTATAAAATATATAGAAGACAAACCAGAGGATGAATCAGATAGAGCAAAGACCAATGTATGAACAAGATATAACAGTATATAAAGAATACAAATATTGTCATTCATAATAACAATAATTTTATCCACATAAGTTGATGAGATCCAATATATAAACTATTCACGATGAGTCTCATTTATTCAGCTCAATAATATTGTTACAAACCATGGGAGCAAACAAAGGTTATATGGTTAAGGAGTGATAAGAAATATGCAAATCCCAAAGTTCAAGACTCCAACCAAGTTGCATTTGGGACTGATTTATAAAAGGAGGAAACAAATGAAGTTGATACTTCCAAATTAAAAGATTGGACAAAATGAAAGAAAGAGAAGTAATGGTTGAAAACCACACTCCTTTCAAATATGACCCCTCAATTTCTTTTCTACAGTGACTAAAAAAATGAGATGATGCACAATTTTCTAAATTTTTAAGCATGTTCAAATAATTGTATATTAATCTCCCTATTATTGAAACTTTTGAGCATATTCCCAAGTATGCAAAATTTTTGAAGGATATTATTTCCGAGAAGAAGAGATTATATAAACATTAGAAGGTAATGTAAATAGAAGAGAGCAATGGGATACGACAGGAGAAAAGTTGCCACAAAAACTTAAAACTCTAAGAAGTTTTGACCATTAATTACACTATAGGAGATTCCTATTTTGTAAAATCATTATTTGATATTAAAGCCAACATCAATTGATGCCCATTTTTGTTTTCAAAAATTTAGGGTTTGGAGAAGTGAAGCTCACAACTATATCATTGTAGTTGGCTAATAGGTCCATAAAATATCCAATAGGGTTTATTGAAGATGTGTTTTTTTATAAATAAAAGAGGGCTAATTGAAGATACACTTATGAAGGTGGATAAGTTCATTTTTTCGACTGATTTTCTAGTCTTGGTTATATATTAAGATAAAGAAATGTATCTTATACTTGATCAACCTTTCATTACAACTAAAAGAACTTTTATTCATGTGCGATAAGGAACATTGGTATTGAGAGTTAGTGATGAAGAGACTTTTAATGTTTTCTAATCTATATAAATGGTTCTTCAAAATTATATTCATATTTTTAAATTTGCAACCATGAAAAAGATGGTAAGTTGTGCATGTTGAGATTATCACTAGAGAAATACTTTACTCACCCCACAACAGATTTAATAGAAAAGAGGTGAAGGAATATAAAGCATATTTAGAGGATATATTATTATTTCTCATTATAGTTAACCATTTTTAGCACTTCAAATAATGAACCACCAAAGCTTAAGCTTAAACATCTGCTCGATAATTTGAGGTTTGCTTTCTTAAGGCTTAATTCCACATATCTTATGATTATCAATAACAATTTGGATGTAGTAAAAGAAGAAAAGCTTATTAGAATTTTAACGGAGTACAAAACAGCTTTAGCATGGACTATATCCAACATCAAAAGAATCAACCCAAAAATATGTATTTATAGGATATTGATCGAGGATCAATACAAGCCAATAATGCATCCACAAAAAAGACTTAATCCTTCAATGCAGGAAGTGGTACGCAAAGAAGTACTAAAACTTTTGGATACGAGCATCATATATATTGTTTCAAATAGTCAATTAGTTAGTCATTTTTATGTGGCTCCAAAGAAAGGAGGTATCACCATGGTTAATAATGAGAATAAAGAACTAATCCCAACTAAAGGATGAAGGCCAGGTATCGATTATAAGAGGCTCAATGATGCTACACAAAATGTCACTTCTCTTTGTCATTTATTAATTAGATACTCAATAGGTTGGGAAGATACACTTATTATTATTTTCTCCATAGATATTTGAGCTATAGTTAAATAGCTATCACACCTAAAAAGTATAAAAAAATGACCTTTATCCTTATAAAACTTTCACGTGTAGGTTTATTCTCTGTAGTTTATGCAATGCACCGATGATATAACAGCTCAAGTCTTCGTATACAGATATTGTTATACTTTGGGCCAGATCCGTATAGCTATTGTTCTTGGCAGGGTCTTGGCTCCCAAAACGCGTCTACATAGGAAAGTTATCCACGCCATCTTTAAGGCATGCTTCATTTCCCTTCCCAGCCAATATAAAACTTGCAAAGCCTAGGACTTCATAATTCACCCCCCTTAGGAGGCCCACGTCTTCATGGGAATGCCACATCGACTTGAGCCCCAGCTCTAATATCATCTATAACAGCCTAAGCCCCTATATACAGATAATGTTCCGTTTTAGGCCAGGTCCGCATGGCTTTTATTCTTGGCAGGCCCTTGGCCCCCAAAATGTGTCTGCATAGGAGAGGTATCCACGCCCTCTTTAAAGCATGCTTCGTTTTCCTCCTGCAGTCGATGTGGGACTTGCAAGGTCTAAAACTTCACAAACCACATTCCAAAGTTGCATGCATGATATCTATTTTTCTTACATGGTGGGGTTGTTTCTTGAAGTATTCATGGACTACTTCTTTATCTTTGGGGATTCTTTTGAAAAATGGCTAATCAATCTTGCAGAGTGTTGAAAAGATGTGAACAAACTAATTTTGTGCTAACTTGGGGAAATGACATTTATGGTGGAGCATGGCATTGTACTTGAGCATTATATTTAAGCAAGAGTTATTGAGGTTGACAACCTAAAGATTAAGGTAATTGAAAAACTTTCACCACTGACGAATGTGAAGGGCATTCACAGTTTTCTTAGACATGCAAATTTTTATTATAGGTTTATTAATGATTTCTCCAAGATTACAAAACCTCTTTGTAATTTGTTGGCGAAGGATGTGAAGTTTGATTTTTCTAAAGATTAACTCTAAGGCTTTGAGACTTTAAAGAGCAAACTCACTACAACACTTATTATTGTATCACTAGATTGGAGCTTACAATTTGAATTAATGTATAATGCAAGTAGTGATACTGTAAACGTTGTTTGAGGTAACGAAAGGATAAACTGTTTTATATTTGTTATAAGTAAAACTCTTATTGATACATACACAACTAAATTATGTTACTATATAAAAGGAACTATTAGTAATTATGTTTGTTTTTGATAAATTTCATTCTTACTTGATTGGTTTAAAGGTAATTGTTTATAATGACCATTTTGCTACAGGGCATTTATTTGCCAAAAGATGCAAAATCCAAATTGACACGATAAATTCTATTAATTCAAGTGTTTAACTTAGAATTTAGAGATAAGGAGGGAACTTGAAATTCTGTTCCTAATTACTTATCTAGAATGAAACTTCAAGAATCAAATGTGGAGCAAAAAAATTAAATTTAAGCAAATAACATTTAAGTCATTACCATTATTAGTAATGCATCTTATAATTTGAAAATTAAATTTGTTAATATATTTTACGCTTCGGTAAGCTCTTTCTAACGAATTAATCCTCAAATCTCTGTTTTGAGGATAAATCAGGGTTTGATCATTGGTTCAACTCAACTACAATGATTACTCCTTCCAACTAGACCAATTTAAACTAATGCCATGAAGTGAAAGAAAAATAATAAAACCAAAAGAAAGAGAGTTGCTAGTATAAATTTCACCAACAATAGCCATGCACAAAGGTGAAGAGAACCCAATGCATGAAAAACAACTATCATTATATCAAATCAAACCCTTAAATCTTACGAGTTAGGACTCGACCACATCACTGGTATCATAATGACTACACCAAAACCGATGATTTGTTCAAGAATTCCTGTGATCTCATTCCAGATCACCTTAACAAAAAGTCTAGAGTTCAAAACCAGTAAACATCCACTACTTAAAAACAGAAGGAAAGCTAACTTCTTTCCCAACTCAAAATTTAAAGTCAGTTGTCCATGTGCCCTGGACGCTAGGGTGCTTGGTGACGTGTCTTGTCTTCAGCTTCAACACCTTTCTTCCCAAAGCATTCCTTAGTCGGATTGCATGTAGGAGTATTTCTTCTGGAGACAGATTCCTTACACATATAACCCGCTCATTTCTATTCCCTGTGTAATGTGAAGAAGAAAATCTTGTAAAGAGTTTTGAGAGTGAGATAGTGAGAGAGTGAGGGTGCGAGAGAGAGAAAGTTGTGTCATACTGAAATGTCCCTTCAGATGTGGGTGTTGACCACGAATGTGTTCAATAACCACCTCTAGTTGAGGATTTTTCTCTTTAAATGCAGGTAAATGAGACTCCATGAATGCCCTGCCAAAGTGAAAATTAATCCATTAGGCACTACTTGAGAAAATAAAAGGTGATAAATGGAATTTGAGATCTATTCATGACTAGCAAACAGGTATCATTTTTGACAATCTATCCGATCCCTAAAAAAGGAAATGATTTTCCTCTTTGGTACATCAAAAGTATAAGATCCAATTAGCCATAAATGACTGCATCTGAGTAAAATGTCGAATATCAATTACCCAAAAACAAGAGACCTACTACAAGCACCATTCAAATGAAGGGTTCCACATACAAGTTGTAGTCGATCATCTGACAATCATTAGCAGCGACTACAAATAAGATTGAATGTTTCTGAATTTAAATATCTGGGACTATTGGACGGACAAGAGGACATTAAGCTCCTGCTGCAATGCACCATACCATATGGCAACAAAGACCAACATTTCTTTGAAGGTAAAGACATTTTACGTAAAAATAAAAAAAATTGACAAAAATAATTGCTCAGCATCAAAGACTTTTAGGGTTTAGACTTTTTCAACAATAAGTTAACCAACAAGCAGATTAAGACTTAAAATTTCACATGCAGAAAGGATTACCATTTAACACTTTGTGTGTGTGTGTGTGTGAAAGAGAGAGAGAGAGAGAGAGAGAGAGAGAGAGAGAGAGAGAGAGAGGCTAGCATAAGGAAAAGAAGCTAGCTGATCAAGTCTAACTTTTTTATATAAGTATTCAAGTCTACTCTGTTACTGGGATCAGGGCAAGGATAATACACAAAACATATATTCAGTTTGAAATTGAATTCCAGTCCCTAGTACTACACAAGCCTTAGCGGCTTAGCCTTTGCCCCCTACTGCACAAATTCTGAAGTTTCCAAATGGCAACAAAATAAAGAAAGACTTTTAAAGTGTTCCCCAAACCCAAATGGAATCACATTTAAGAAATTGGCAAGTTTTGTGAATCCTACAATCAATGACAAGTGCTTCTTAAACACAAACCTGTAGATAGTGGCTTAGCCTTTGCCCCCTACTGCACAAATTCTGAAGTTTCCAAATGGCAACAAAATAAAGAAAGACTTTTAAAGTGTTCCCCAAACCCAAATGTAATCACATTTAAGAAATTGGCAAGTTTTGTGAATCCTACAATCAATGACAAGTACTTCTTAAACATAAACCTGTAGATAGTGGCCCAATGTAGTACAAAATGAGCAATTTGCAATTAAGACCCATATATAAAATTTGAAAAGCTCAAATGCTGATGACTGAAGAAATGACAGAAACAGAACGAAGCGGGCAAATTGACAACAATAAACACCACAGAGAAGAGATTTCAAATCCAACTGATGATTAGATTAGAGAGCAAACCTCATTCCCCTGCTACTTCCTCCCCAATCAGAGTAGCTCACTATCAGCTTCTTAAGCTGCCACATCCCTCTCAGCGCCATTTAAAGCTTCAACTTGACATAGAAACAAAAAACAAACAAAAGACATAAATTCCCGCTTCAGCCATAACAATCTTAAAACTAAATAAAACAAAAATTGGTAACAATCAGGACAAAAAAATCAAATGAGATGTTGGAGAACAAATCTGGGAGGCAACAAAACAACAATCTTTTGAAAAAATCAAGACATAGCATCAGACACCAAAAAATGAGGGTTCAGAAAATCTAACAAAGAAAGTTTACCTAGGGTTTGAGAAATGAGAAAGTATTCAGCAGCAGATGTGAGTATTAGACCCCATTTGTCCAGACTAAATAATAGTTGATATATCATTGTTTTGCTACACTTATTTTTATTGTCCCTTTCTTGCTAAATAAGTATGTTTATCATTATCATTGTTATTACTGCTATTATTATTATTGCTATTGTTGTCATTATAGTTTCAACAGTCAAGACACTATAGCGGTCATCAGGTCAGAGGTCAATAAGTCAAAGCTAATACAGTGAAAAGTTGTGGAGTTACTGTTTATTAAAAGCTTAAACCAAATATTGCGTTACTGCAAGTTTAAACATTCTCAAATCGCAAGTTTGATGCCACCTTAGAACCAAAAGTTTGATGGCAGCTTAAAACCAAAAGTTTGAATAAAAAGCCTTAAAACCAAAAGTTCAATGCCAAGTTTTAAACTGCAAATTTGAATTAAGCCTTGACCGAAAGTTGCTTTATTCTAAAAGATAAAAGAGAGCCATTTCTCTTGCGTAGACCTTGGGCCAATCTCCTTTCACAAACCATTCTTGCAAGCCCAAGTCCATGGATTGTATTACTCTATCATTTTAACATAGGATTATTGTAAACATATTGTGTTAATTAGTCTGTGGAATATTGTAAGTTACAAGTTTGCAACTAAATAGATTTAATTTTCAATTAAATAGTATATTTTTTAATAACATATTCCAACACTTTCCCACTTGTGTTTATAAAAAACCGTGGTGGGTATGAACATAAAGAAAGATCTCTGGCCAAAATAGGGGACACTCATGCATAACAATGGCATCAATGGCTTGAACCATTGGTCAACTCCAAAACAAGTAGTGTGCTAGATCCTTCCCATTTACAAAGAAAGAATTAATATATGGGAGAAGGAAAAGAAGATAGATGAAAGCATTAGAGAGCAGTTGCCATTTAATGTTACCTGATGGATGGCTGACCACGCCCTGTTAAAAAAATTATGTATTCTCATTGAAATCCACTAATGTGTTAGTGATTAATACAAACCTTAGTAATTTATCTCATGGATATTAGGTGCCTCGTCTCATGGTTGGATCCATGTCTAATTAAACTAATTTGGGTCAATTATCTACCCAAATTAGTGTTCATTGGTCCAACTAAAATTTTCTCCAATTCTACTTTTTTTAGTACTAGAATGAGCATGATAGCATAGGTTCAATTAAAGTTTTCAACAAGCCTCACACTAAGTAAGGAACTGAGTACATATATATTTATCCACAATGAGTAAGAATCAATATATATTACCCGGTCCTTAATTATCCTTTGTTTTATTGCATGCATAGAACCATACGGTATGTTTTCTAAACTGCCTGCAAGAAAAAGGGGCAGGGAACAGAGAGGACACCCAAAACCAGGCCAACTTTCAGCCTTCCGCGGCCATCCAGAAATTACAACCTTCATGACCAACCTCCATTCTGTCCAGCGCTAACCAGACCTCCTGGCTGCTGTCAAAACCAAAAGGGACCGCCAAAGTCACTGCCAGACCATCCCGCTGCTACCCAATCAAGACCAACACCCCCCTCTTTGCTGCCAAAACCGGAAATCAAAACACAACAACAGGATGACCTCTTGGGGTACCCCTGTTGGTGAGGGACAACAAAGAACACGGGAATAAGAAATGATAATGCGACTAGAGAAATCCTATGATGGGATGGGTGACCGCGGGAAGGCTATACCATTGGATAATAATGGTACCTTTCTCAGCGGAATGATAGGGCCAACGAATAGGAGGGGACACTAAGGGGAGGGTGGGGGATGGGTGAAAAAAAAAAACACAACGACATGATGGAAGAGCCAGCGGCAGGAAACACGCAGAAAGAGGAAGGAAAGAGTACGGCCCAACCTTTCATTCCCAAAACCTCACCAAAATCTCTAAAATTCTAACCGAAGATGAAGGAGGGTGGATTAAAGTGAGTAAAACCAGTTTGATTTCCCAATTCTACAACGAATTAACAAGAACACGAAATCCCCGATTTCGAACAACCAAACCCTACTTCAACTGATTCCAGATTTCTACTCCAAATTCAAGAAGATTAAGGAAAGTAACACACATTTAAGCCTCGAATAAAACCAGTTTGAGTTTAAAACAACAAGAATCGTAGAGTCATGGAGTTGTAGAATCAAGAAAAGGAGAAATGGAGATGTTCAATCCTACCCGGTTTTCAATAGTGAATTTGGGGAAGGATGAAGGGGCGCCGGCGATCGCAGCTGCTCCAGCGAGGGTCCGTCGAGCACTCCACGAACTCGGACGAGCTCCTGTCTCTCTCTTCCCTTATCCGATATCGCACTGTTATGGCGACAATGTTACGGCCGCATATACACACACCCCGATCGTGCGAGAGAAGAAATTTAGCAAAGGCCATTTATACAAGCCGCGGTGCGTGCACAAAGATTTTTCGTTTAGCGAAACTTCATTTTGTTTTTCATATTTTTTAATGAGTAATTTTATACGTGTTTTATTTTTTATATTTAAATTTTATTTTTTTATTTATTTGTTAACATTAAAATTAAAATTAAATTTTTGCTGATATGTATAGTACTATTACATTTTCAATTTTATAAACCTACCATCCTGCCTAAATGGTCAAAGGGTTGATTCATAATAATAAAAAGAAACTATAACATAAGTGTTATCTTAATGCATCGTTTGTACAATCATATAATGGTGTTTCTGTTTATTCTTCTATAAAATGTCAATTTATTTCAAATCAAATCAATTATATATCAGGTCAATCATAAAATGGTTAACATATTTTATATAATAATTCATTTCAACTTTCACATACTTTCATGTTCAAAAAGCAAATGAACTAATACATCATATGTCATCACAAAACCATGAGTCAAGTCATTTATAACAATCAAATGATACAACTGTCATGTATATGTTGTGATATCAACAAGATAATAATGCATGATGAATATGAATACTCGGTAAGTGATTTACAATTTCACATCACCCTACAGACTCAATAAAAACATAAAATCCTACGTGTTAAATATATGTATGTGTCAACGTAATGTTTCAGGCTACTAATCCCAAACCAATCACATCACATCGGTTCAAACATTATACTTTTAAACATAATCAAATAGTGGTAGTAAAACTAGTGTACAATAATAATATTATGTATCATTGATGTTACATAATTTGTTTATCACTTTAACGACACTGCACCATCCTAGATTAGCGAAAGAGGTGGAGGAGGGGGAGCAGAAAGAATGAGATAATAAATTGATGAACCAATCATGCTCTATCATATCAATTACAATTTTGTTTAGTAGGTTGCATATATTTTTTAAAAAGTGTGTTATTTTAAACCGATTTCAATAACAATTGAAAAAATATTAGAATATGATGGAGGTGAATAATAAAATAATTTGTTAAATAAAATAATATTAAATATGTCTAAAAAAATTTAAGTTAAGTTTAAAAACAAAAATAAGTGAAATTTATTTTCAAAAATAAATAGATTTTAAAATCTCGACCAGGCATAATTTTTAACTTTTTAAAAATATAATGTTACATATAATTTTTAAAAATTATAATCATTCACAATGTGAATTTTCTTTTGGATGCGCCTATCATTTTTATCGAGAATAGAAAAAAACCGCTTCCGTGTCTTTCCTTTCCTACCGACGGTCCAACATCGCCGTCGCGCGGTCCATTTTCGAGCCGTTCTTCACACTTCACTTGCCACTGAAACCAGCTCTGCCCAGAACCTTAAAACCCTAGAAATCCAACTAAAACCCCATTCCCGTTCAAACCTCAACCTGGAGACCCAACCGACAGCGTTGTCAATGTCCACAACGTCGGCCCCGCACCAATAATGCACTGGCTAATGATGACCAAGACCGCCGCCGTTTGGCTCCCGACATGGCGTCCTTTCGGTCTGCTGCTCTGTTCCCGCACTCTCAACTCGAAACTGTACAGCTCCTCGTCGCTTTCGCGGTAACCCTCTTTTCTCCATGTATGCATTCGCGGTCTGTGTGGTGGTTTTGAATGTTCAGTGTGTGTCGGGGGGGCTGCTAAATTACGATTCCCACATTTGGATAGTTGTTTGTGAAAATGTTTTTCCTTAACGTTTCATCAAACGCCGTGTAGATGGTCGCTGATTGATGTTGCCACTGAGCTCATAAATACATTCTAAATCTGGTGATCGAAGCATCTTATGTTTAAGCAATTTTTTTAAGAACAGTGACTCGGTGATTGCCTTTTGTGACACTGCTCTGGTTAACGTTTAATATATCGGTGTGTGTCGATATTTTGCTGTGTGATGTTTCTATCAAATTATTATTTTGACATTTTATGGGATTATTACTAAATTTGGACGTAGAAGCATCTATGGAATAGTTGCAAAGTTCGCATTATGTTTTTATGGGATCGAACTAATGTTTAGGCTGATTCCCCCCACTCTTCACACAGTAATTGGCAACTCGAGGGGGCTTGTTCTTTCCAAGAGGAGAAGGCAGCGAGAAAAACACCAAAAGGGGCGAAGAAATCCAAGGAGCTTAAAAATGCTTTAGATGATAAACACCATTCTCACATAATTTGGTGGAAAGAGGTGCTAACAAGTAACAAAACTGCAATTATGTTATATGAGAGTTTTATTTTTTTCTATTTTTTTGTTTATACGACTCAGTGAGATCTTGTTGAAGTATTTAATACTTTTTTGAAACTTCACTGCAGAGAATGCAAATGTGCAGAAAGCCTTCTACCGTCCAACTCGTTAAGAGGCTCACATATACAAATTTGTTAGGTTTGGATTCAAATCTAAAAAATGGGAGGTAGGATTTTGTGCTGTTTTTTTTATAGCAACCCTTTCTAATACATATTATATTATTTTACAGAAAAATTCAAATAATATGGTAACTTGTTATTACAAACAGATGATATTGGACTTGGATATTTTTTAAAGAATGTTTCATACAATGTGCATTTAATTTGACATCTGGATTGCAGCATGAGTGATGTAGAGGTGAGGATGATATCCTAGAAGTCTCGGTGCTCTATTTAGTGACATGACATCATCTGCAGTGAGCAGAAGACTCACATAAGTGCATCAACAGCAACATGATTTTTAAACAAAGAAAAAACATTATACTAATCTGAAAGGATTTATACTATTATCATTATTGGCTCTGTACAGTTCTGCTCTTTTCTTTGGTGGATGCAAGCATGTCCAGCAAAAATGTTTTCTCTGCTCTGTAAATATTTCCTTGTGGATCTTTATTCATGAATATCTGTGTCTGCTTGTTCAAAACACCCATTCATGTTACTGTTGTTATTATTATTATCATCTTTTAAATCCAATTAATTTGTGTACCCATTGCATTGCTCATGTAGTTTAAAAGAAGGGACTCTGAACTGGGAGGTGTTGCAATTTAAGTTGAGATTTCCACGCGAAATTTTACTTTGTAGGGTATGTTAAATGCGTCTCTATTTTACCTTTGTTTGCTTTATTGGATTATTAACACAATTAAAGGATAATTAATCTGGTTCTCTTACTGAATTGATCTGTGTTGCTTTTGTTATTATTATGATAGCCTGCACCTTATAACAATGGGTTCAGATGGCCTTTGCTTTTTTCAGGTTGGTGATTTTTATGAAGCCATTGGAATTGATGCCTGTATTCTTGTTGAATATGCTGGTTTAAATCCTTTTGGAGGTACACGTGTGGATACTATTCCAAGAGCTGGGTGCCCTGTCATGGTACTAGACTTAGTTTTTATCGATGAAGTTACATATTTTTCTCTGGAGACACCACTAGTTTTGAATCTACATACCAAAGCTGAAAGTCTCCTATTACATTATAACTTAATGGAAGGGTCTAGAGTTTCCTAGAGCTGATAGTATCAGATGAAGTATAATTATTACTTCTAATTGGTAAGCCCAAAGAGAAGATAATGTTTGGAAAAAAGTATTCGTTTATAGGAAAACTATCAAATTGGCCCCCATACGCAACATTATGGACCAGTTTAGCCCTCATACTCTCATAGTTAAAACTTAGAAGTGCAGGTGCACCCAAAGTGCCAAGGAACCTTGGGACTAGCATAAAACGCAATGCAAAAGTACACACTTTATCCAAAGAAAACACATACTGTATAATTTTTAATATGTATATCATGTATACTTAAATTTTGATTTATAATAATTATAATCGCTAATACTACTGAGATTTGGATTGATTTCTTATATATTTTAATTTCTAGCTCAAAAATATCAAAACATTATTGTTTTGCTTCTAAAAAGTTAGAAAAAAAACTATATGTCCAATTAGATCAGGCCCACAAAAGCACACTAAAGCGCAAATAAAAGCACAGTAAAGTGTATCAAAGCATGCACCTCATCTTCTATGCTGGCCTTTTCCAAATTGGATGTGCCTTGGGCCTAGGCACGCCTAAGCCCGGGCCTAGGAATGCTTTTGATAATTGTGCCTGATACTAATCTCGGTGGCAGTCAGGCCCAAAAACATTCAATCAATGTGGTTCTTCCTCGATGGAATTAAAGATGTTCTTGTTTATCAGTATTGACATTGAACATTAAGCTCCATATGGACCATCTATGTGACAGCTTTTGCTACAGTGGCTGCATAGGTGGATGTATTTTTATAATTTATGACTTAACATAAAATCAAAACCAGTAGTCATGGCCCATGGTGGTAAAACTTGTATTGTAGGTGGTCCACATGAAGCTCAATGGTCCAACTGTCCAAGTCAGCAACTAAAAAAGACTCATCAATTCCGTCCATGAAAGGTCACATTCAATTTGGAAGTGCAAGGGCTTAATAGCTCACAAAGTTACTACTAAGGTTAAACTGGCCTGGCCTGTTGAGCATAGGGACTAGTTTCATAAAATTTCCCTATTTATACAATCAAGGAGCTTGGGGAATCAGTAGTGTGTTTCAAAGAATTCTGAAGCAGGAAAGTATATTTAGGGATAGAAAATATTATGAATTGTGAAATGGGTCTTATATATCTCAAATACTTTGTTCATCACATTGTAGTAATACTACAATAGTATTGTGTTTCCCGTTCTATGCACTTACAACTTGTATGAGAAAATTTTTAACGTTCTATTATATTCAGTGTTATATTTGATCAAAATGATTTTTTCTTCCTTTGTGGCAGAATCTACAACAAACATTGGATGATTTGACACGAATTGGTTACTCCGTTGTAAGTATAGAATTCACGAGTGTACCTTTTAGCCTGATACCAGATCATTATTATTATTTTTTTTTTTGGAAATTCTGAATTGACACATGGTTCACAATCTAATTTAAATATACCTGTGAGAAATATTTATATGATTTTATGAAATGAGTATTCTACTCCTAAAATGGAGGATAATAAACATAAATTCACTCTTAACGTGATAGCTAGATTATAAATTAAGGTTATTATTATTATTTTTAAAATCTGAACAACCCTTGGTTCACAATCTAATTTAAATATAGCTGTAAGAAAAATCTATATGATTTTCTAAAATGACCTTTATAATCCTAAAATTAAGAAGGTTAATAAACATAGGCACTCTAGATCATATTTCCAGTGAAGAACTAGGATTTGAAATCTGTTGTCCTTCTATGTAGTATCTGCCACTATTAAACTGAGGCACTCTCTCGGTCATCACTTGCAGTACATTTTCCTCTCCATTAAGCAACTCAAAAATCTGTGTTTCTTCAATCATTTCCCTTTTTCTGTTGAAGTCATGGCTTCTTTGTTAAAATGTTTTTTTTTTGGTCCTTGTAGTGTATAGTGGAGGAAGTACAGGGACCAAGCCAAGCTCGTTCGCGTAAGGGTCGTTTTATTTCTGGGTAATCACATCTGCAGATCTGCTCTGTAATGTCTTTACTTATTTTTGGCCATTCTTTGCTTTCTTTTTTGTTGTTTGCATGCTAAATGAAATGGTTAGTAAAGCTTGTTCAAGTGATGGGAAAGAAATAAGTTGTATTGAAGGGCTGTTATAAATTAAGTCATTTCAAAGTTTTGTAACCTTTTTGTACGAAAAAATTATATAGTATAATGGATTCACTAAAATGTAGGTATAATGCGTAGAGGCTGGCTAAAAGTTTGAGTTTCTAGTATTTTTTTATTTAATCATTGCTCAGCAGCCAGCTTCATCTATTCTCACGTGGGGGCTTGGCCAATCTGTGGCATAAACTTCTGGAGGGTATGGGTTTGGACCCTCCATGCATTTCAAGCTGATCAAGGCTTCTCCTCAGGTTGCACAATGAGTATGGTGCTACCATGGTAGTTGGTCATGTCTAGGAAAAAGATGCTAAAACGTAGAAGGCACTTTCAAGTGTTGGACCTTTATAAATGAAAATGTGTTTGATTAAGTTTTTTGCTGCATTTCTCTGGGATTAGAAAGTTAAACAGTGTGACTTGCTGTATTGTTTTATTTGTTGAACTGACCTATATTCTTAGCTTCTTGTCAAGATTGGTGCATATGTTGTCCTGATTCTTTTATCTTTATTCAGCCATGCACGTCCAGACAGTCCTTACGTTTTTGGACTTGTTGGGGTTGATCATGATCTTGTTTTTCCAGAACCAATGCCTGTAGTTGGTATGATCACTTTACTTTGTGGAGTTAAAAGGGTGTTAGACTCAGTACTCTCTCTCTCTCTCTCTCATCATGTTCTCTTCCATTTTATTATTATTGACATTTCATTGTGATTTGTTTGTAATGGAATATGTTAATGCCTTGGAAGTTAGTATTATGTGATAATTGTAATCTTAATTTATATGGTTACCTGTAAAATTGATTTTAATGTGCTTGTGGATTGGGTTAAATAAAGTGAATCCAAGAGTAGGATCATCTATCCAACTACTAATTGAGATTTTGATATATTACAGTTTTCTTTAATGAAAAAAATCTGATGTATTAGCTATCGTCGATACTTTTACCATGAATAGCTACCTGTGTTTGCTAAGGAAGTTAAATACCTAAATACCTTATAGTCCTTGTTTTAGGCCTGATTTCAGTTTTTGACTAGAATTGACTCCATGCTCGCCTGCCATCTGTCACTAGCTGATAGCTTGAGTGAGTTATGATCAATGATTTTTATGCTAAGATTATATGTATACCTGATGAATGGAATGTTCATGGTTCTGGATGGGCTTGGTTTTATTCTGTTATTTGAAAAGTATTTCTTATATCATTTTAAATTTTTTATTTGTTATGGACATTGCTTTCTTTAGTACAATGTCGTCTTGAGTAGTTTTGTGTTTATATAATGATGTCACAATTTTAGATTACTTGTCCATATGATAAACATGACTTGCAGGGATATCTCGCTCTGTAAAGGGTTATTCCATAACTTTCATCCTTGAGACTATGAAGACATTTTCAGCCGAGGAAGGTCTAACTGAGGAGGCCTTAGTCACCAAGCTTCATACTTGCCGATATCATCATTTGTTTCTGCATAAATCTTTGAAACAATGCTCCTCAGGTATACAAAATATTTGCCCATTGAAGTCCATGCAACTGTCAATGCATAATACTTATTTGTTTGTAACTTGTTAGTCAAGAGTTCTTGGGCCTTATCATGCATTTATTGAACTTTAAAACTTGGTTTGTATATTTTTTTTTTTGAGATGCTCAATATTGTTTGATTAATATAGAGGGATGGATAATGTCTGCAGATAGCCAAAGTATCAGACTGGAGCTCGTTATTGTTCAAATAATCATTTCATCTTTTTTTTTATATATATAAGTAAGAAAATTTTATTAGAAAATATTTGTATACAAAGATTGCGCGAAGCAAAAATACAATAATAAGCTCGAAAAGAGCAATCATTAATAATATCACAAAGGAAAAAAAAATGGTACATGTCCGAACCAAACATTTACTCCCTCAAACAAAAGAGAGAAAATTTAAAAGCATGCTTCTTCCAATCATCAAACATACGCACATTTCACTATCGACAAAGATTCCAAAGAAGAAAATGAGATACAATCAGCTAAACCACTGAATGCTGCCTCACGCCCTCTATCCACAAATAATGCTCTAAGAGACAATGACATTCCCCAATGAAGGCCAAACAAGTTCATGATCATATCCCAAGCATACAAATAGTGAAAGAAAGATGATTTACGGACTCCATTGAAACCCTTTACACATGTAATACCAACTAATAAGAGTGAGACCTTACTTTCGCAAGTTATTAATAAAAATCTTGTTAAGCACCACAGTCTAAGAAAAGAAAGCAAGTCTAGATGGAACCTTTGCTTTCCACACATTACGCCAAGAAAAACTCTCTGACTGGACAAGCATAAGAAGAGAGTAAAAACTTATAACCAGGTAGCCTTGCTCCCGATTGTGTTGTCAACACAGCTTATCCGCCGCAAGCCTCGCAAGAAGAGTGGAATACACCATATCAAAAACTAAGGAGAAAACCTTTAATTTTCAATCCTAAGCAGCTTGTGAAAACATTACCTCCCATTATATGGTAGTACCCCAAAGACAATGAAAAGTCAGCCACAAAACACGCAAGCAAATACAATTATGGATAAATGAACTTCAGGTGAGATTCACCACACCAAACATCATCCCAAAAGCGAATAGAAGCATTATCCCCCAACTCAAGCACTACAAATCAATAGAAAGAATCCCACCACGTGCGGATGAATTTTCATAATCCTATGCCATGAGGTCCACGAGACATCAAGGAGATTCAATCCCTACCAAAATCCCGTATTTTATTGTAATCGCCTTTCGCCACAAGACCTCCCACTCCACCCCAAGCCGCCATAATCATTTCCCAAGAAGAAAAGCATTGAACTTATATAGTTTTTTAATGGCCAAACCGCCTTGAAAAAGAGGACGATGCACACTATCCCATTTAACCAAATGAGTTTTAGGCACTCCCACATTGGATTCCCAAAGGAAATTCCTTCCCTCTAGTTTAAAACCAGAAAATTGAATTACTCCCCTCCGAACGTTGAGCTAATTTATTTGTTAAGAATAAAGACAGCCAGGGATTTGTTTAACATAGATTATACAAGAAGAGGCTAATAATATACTGAATATCTCTATATTTGTAACCAGATAGCTTCTTTGGTATAATTTGATGGACTTTAAAGCATCATTGGAGTGCCTTCTGTCTTTTTATAGTCACGTTTATGGTGTGATACATCAGTGTGTTTTTGCAGGCACCTGCCGTTGGGGGGAATATGGTGAGGGAGGGTTGTTATGGGCAGAATGTAGCAGTAGAGAATTTGAGTGGTTCGAAGGTGATCCTATCACTGAGCTTTTGGTTAAGGTAAATGCTTCAGCCTTGTAGACTGGTGGTTCTGCTCATTTTTGTTCTGTCGTGCTAGTCTTTTAATTAAATATTCTTATTTTTGTTTAAAACATGTAGGTAAAGGACCTCTATGGACTTGATGCTGATGTTATATTTAGAAATATCACCGTTCCTTCAGATGGGAGACCTCAACCATTGACCTTAGGAACTGCGACACAAGTTGGTTAGTTCTATAATCCCATTTTCGCAGTTGATGTAATGTAAGCAATATTGTAAATCATTTCTGTTTCATGTGTTTGCATTCCAGGTGCCATACCAACTGAGGGAATCCCTAGTTTGTTAAAGGTGTTGCTTCCATCTAATTGCACTGGACTACCTGTCCTGTAAGTGAGAAAATCATTGCTATCATAGTTTTTTTTCTTGTCGTGTATTAAGAGTTGTATAAGGGTACTATTTATTAATCTTGAAGGAATTGCCTTGAATTCTTTTAATGTGCTGCGTACTGTCAGTTATTTTCATCATCAGTCTAGTAAACGTGTATAAATGTTCGAGCACAGAAAGGCATGTGTATGTCTTTCGATGGAACTGGAGTTAGGCTCCTGTTGCTTGCTTCTTTGTCTCCTGAATATTGTACTAATGGTTGTTTGGCGTCCTAAGCTTTTGGTAATTTTTCAATTTACAGGTATATTAGAGATCTTATTCTTAATCCTCCTGCTTATCCAATTGCCTCTACAATTCAAGGTGTGCTAAATGGGCATTTTTTTTGGTTTTAAGATTACAGCCTATAAAATCCTTACGAAATTTCTGCATGACATCCACCCAGTTATTTTTATGGAATTCTGCCATTATCTGTGGACTTGTTTTAAATTTTTTTACACCGGCCTGCATAGAGAATATTGTTATGAATATGTTTAATGATTGTGCATTTTGTCTGGGGTACCTGTTTAATGGACCATAGAAGCTATATTCTAGTGCATACTCAAAGAACATGCTATGCACTTCTAATATCCCGATGTTTCTATCGGACTATTTATCAAAGTGTTATTATTATTATTATTATTTGGAAAAAAAGAGAAATTTTTTAACGACCACTAGGAAAGTGACAAAAAGTACTAAAAAACACAACCCATAGTAAGGAGATAGATCAAACCTCTCATCCATAGGAGACACACCCACATATATCAATAAAAATCATCTCCCCCTTCATGTGGTAGACGCCTTTTTAGAGTTCTTAAACACTCAGCAGTTGTGTTCAAATTGCCAAAAAAAATCACTGAAGGGACTGAATGCAACACTGACTTGGCTCGCCTTTTTCCTTGTAGCCCATTCCATTCCTCAATTTCAGGCCCTACACCTCCCCTGCTAACCCACGCCAGCCCAATCACAATGAAAACAAAACTCCACACCTGAGCCACCTAATTGTAATGAAAAAGGAGATTGTCAAGTTGTTCCTTAGCCCGCATTTGCACAGTGGACACCAACTTACAATAGCTAGTCCTCTTTGCCGGAGATGTTGTATGGTAAGAACCTTGCTCTAGGAAGCCCCCCAGGCAAAAAAGGTTAACTGATAAGGGACTATTTATCATATTATTATATGTAGTTACTGTATTGTCAGTGTATCCTCTTGTTTCTTGCAATATGTTTGAAGTAATACACTAAAATTTTCAAGTGCACGAGTGAATTTATACATGCTGAAAAAAGTTTGACTGATAAAATGCTGATGCAGACAGTGGATAAATATATATTTTTTTGTGTGGGGGTTCAACTGAATGGAATTGTGCTAATTATGTAAATTTATTCATTTTATATGCTTAATTTTGTGACAATTTTGAGCATTTAGTTGCCTTTTTGTTTGTTTCTTTTTGTTTTTGGTTATTTGCTCACATTTATCTTATATTTTACCATGTGGTTAATTTTCTATAACTGATTTTGGCAGCAACATGCAAACTTATAAGCAATGTATCTTGCTCAATTCCAGAGTTTACTTGTGTGTCCGCAGCAAAGGTATATATATATATCCAATTCATTTCTATAGAACTATTAATGTGTATTGCTAATGGCCTGAACCTGAAATGATTTAATATTGCATGGACATTCAAAAGCTCAGTAAGAAATTATTTGGCCTATTTTGAAGTACAATTTACATTTTGTTTCATATGATTCAATTCAATTAGATTCAGGATCTGGTGAGATTCTTTAAGATCAGCTTTGGGGGCAAATGGCCTCCAAATCGGGAATCTAATTGAATTGAATCATACAGGTTAAAATTTGAGATGCCTATTCTTATTAAAAAATGATTTGCCTGATGATTTAAATGTATGAAATCAAACTCTATGAATCTAACCATTTTTTGTACAATTATAACAATTATGAGTAATATTTGTCAACTCTAAAACTATGCATACCACCTTTAGATTGGAGGACAGCAGGGAACATGGGAGGAAAATCTAAGATAATTTAAAATTTATCTTTTTTCTAAAATGAAAACACCTTAATTACTACAATATTGGCGGATAACAATTGAAAAGGAATTGCTACTAAATCTAGAGCCTTAATACATTACAATACATTTGGGTGTTAAACTAATGACGGCTTTCTAAACGTCCCAAAAATAGGAACAGCCTTCATCAACTTGTTAAGGTGATTTACAAGTTGTGTTCTGTTTTTTATGGAATTACTTCTATTCCCTTTTTCCTATTGCACAGCATGTACATATGTTTTTAAGTTTCTTATTCTTTCAGTGCATCTTTCTTCCCTAAGTTCTTTTTCCTCTGACCATTTTTTTCTCAAGAAATCTATATCTACTGCTTTCCTATTAAATTTTTTCTCACAACATTTAGTTTCTTCGATAGGAACTAATAATTTATAACATATTGCCAAGGCCCTGATTCGCTTAATGTTGCACAGCTTGTCAAGCTTCTTGAGCTGAGGGAGGCTAATCACCTTGAGTTTTCCAGAATCAAAAATGTACTTGATGAAATATTGCAGTTGCACAGAAACCCTGAACTTAATGGAATCCTGCAGACACTTATGGATCCTACATGGGTGGCAACTGGAATTAAAATTGACTGTGAGACCTTAGTAAGTGGTAACAGATTGCTTTCACCTTCTTTTAACGATTTGTAATGATTTTAGGTTCTTTTGATTATTCTCCTATAAAATTTAAAAAGCATGTTTATTGGAAGGGTTAGAGTGTTTTCAGGCTTTGGTAGACCTCTGTAAATGAGAAAATTGAAGAGAAGATAAAGAAAAGTAGAATAGGATTAGTAGATGTAAGGCAGGAAATTTGAACATGCCCAGATTTCCAAGGATACTAGAAAAAATTATTCCAGTTACTCCCTTTATGCGGAATGCGAATGTTTGATGATTGGGAGTGGCTTGTCGTGTTTGAGGGGGGGGGGGGGGGGGGTTTTTTTTTTTTGTTGTTGTTTGAGTGTGTACTTCAACTTATTATTTTTGTGTCTTTCTAATAAAATTTCTTTTTTTTTTAAAAAAATTCTCACTGAAAACAATTGTACGACCGAACATACAGATCAGCTTCCCCTGTATAGAATGACATGCAAACACTTTGTTCTTGTCAACTTCTTCTTCTGACTGTCCATCAAACACTTTGTATTTGTAAATTCTTCTTTGATTGTCCAGTTTATTGCACTTCTCGTAGATAAAGAGTACCTAATTAAAAGATATTCACTATTGCCTTGAGTGATTTGTGTCATCTCAGCTTTTTGTGTGCAATTGACTTTTTGTTCTGAAAATGTAGTTACTTTGGCTGCCCGCTCAGCATTGACATAGCCTATAAACAAAGATGATTTGATGGGAATAAAACTTGTCGCCTGAATGTGTTGCCTTGGGGATACTACTATTTAGCTTCTTTTCTTCAGTTAAGAATTATTAGTTCTACTTGTTTCTGTTGGAGATTCTAATATAAGCATCAGAAAGAGACTCTGTTTGTATCCCATTATTTGGTTGGATCATTAAATGTGTTTTATTTTCCAGGTGAATGAATGTGAAAATGTGTCGCATAGAATTGGTGAAATCATCTCCCTGGATGGTGACAATGATCAAAGAATATGTTCCTATCCTTGCATTTCAAATGAGTTTTTTGAAGATATTGAGTCTTCATGGAAATGTCTCGTGAAGAGGATCCATGTGGAGGAAGCATTTGCTGAGGTGGAAAGGGCGGCTGAAGCCTTGTCTTTAGCTGTAAGTCCCCATATCTGAAATTTTCATGATGAAAAAACCACATTGCTGCTGAGTTTTGTAAATGTATTCCAGAAGACTATACATCCATAGTCCCCATGCCATTGATGATGCTACATGGTTTTGTGTCCTCAAGTTCGGGAATATTTGAAGTATGATAGGTACACAGCTTGGAAAAAAGAGAGGCTAAAATAAGCTTATATATATTGATGTACAAAAAACGGCAAACCTTGGCGTAACAGAGTTGCGGTCTCGTATGGATGCACACATAAATCCTAAAAATAAAAATTCTAAAATTGAAATAATTCACTTGAACTTGAGCATTGATGACTTGTTTAGATAGTAGAGTGGAGTTGCTGCCTCAGCCCAAAAAAAGACATTTTAATATATATATATATATATATATATTTATACACATATATATATTTATCACAAGAGTCCTTCATGCCTATCAGTCAGCTTCACGGGTCTTATTTACTTGAATCTGCTTACCCTATTACACCTGCGATCGACAGGCTCTGATACCAATGGAGTAATACATATATATATATATATATATATATGTGTGATTAACGATATAAGGCTATATTATGGAATTCTAAACGGATATTGAGACTACGTTTTAAAAAACTATAAGCCCAAATGAATTTATATCACTCATAAATTATTTTAAATTATCTTTATTTATGGTTTTCAAAAATAATATCACCATACTAAAGAGTCTTTAGTTTTTTTTTTCTTACCTGGAGGTTAATGCAAAGGTGTTTTGCATGGAATTGTGTAAGAAGAGAGTGTAAGATTGAAAGAAAGATTAGAGAAGGGAGTCAAAAATAAATCAAGTTGTGAGGGCACTGAATGGGCCTTTGGGAATGTATGTCAAAAGTTGCCAAAAGTTTAATTTCTTTTATGGTTATGCTACCTTTGCATGGTGCTGTTGGCAATGTATTGTTTGCATTTGCATGACGTATTTATATTAATGCCTATGGTACTTTAACATTTGTATAGGTTTCTGAAGATTTCCTGCCTATCATTATGAGAGTTAAGGCTTCTGTAGCCCCGCTTGGTGGTCCAAAGGGAGCAATAGTGTATGCTCGAGAGCATGCAGCTGTTTGGTTCAAGGGAAAATGTTTTACACCTGTCGTATGGGCTGGCACCCCTGGAGAAGATCAAATTAAACAACTACGACCAGCTGTATATTCGAATGGTAGAAAGGTTGGAGAGGAATGGTTTACTACCACTAAGGTGGAGGATGCACTAATGAGGTGTGTTTTAAATGCAATGGGACTTGTTTATCCCTTTTGAAATACTTGGCCTTTTTGATGTTGTATAGGTTTTGCTGAAGTGAAAGTAAGAGAAAGAATTATACCCTTCTATTTGTGACATGGTATTAAAGCCCTAGGTTTTTGCTTTGGGATGATTTTTTCTTCTTTGTTATCTTCTTCTAGTGGTCCTTATTGTTGCAAATCTCAGTTACAATACAATGTTAACTATTTTTAGCGACAATTCTAAACTCTCCGAAGAGGTGTGTTTTAAATGCAATGGGACTTGTTTCTCCCTTTTGAAATACTTGGCCTTTTTGATGTTGTATAGGTTTTGCTGAAGCGAAAGTAAGAGAAAGAATGATACCCTTCTGTTTGTGACATGGTATTAGAGCCCTAGGTTTTTGCTTTGGGATGATTTTTTCTTCTTTGTTCCTTCTTCAAGTAGTCCTTATTGTTGCAAATCTCAGTTATAATACAATGTCAATCATTTTTAGCGACAATTCTAAACTCTCCAAAGAATCCTGTCTTGTCCAGAAAATTGGACTCAATAGGAAGAACTATCTCAAATGGTTCCAATTTAGTTAGATATTGTTTAGATCTAGGAATATGTTTACATTTTTACTCCTACAATCCTCTAGATACGTATCATGTAAGAGAGAATTATTTCCTTCTGTTTTGACAGTTATCACTTTTTGTCCCCTTTCTAGTACAGGTATCATGAAGCAAGTGCCAAGGCAAAGGCAAGAGTCTTGGAATTGTTGAGGGGACTTTCTAGTGATTTGCAACTGAAGATTAATATCCTTGTATTTTCTTCCACATTACTCGTAATTGCGAAAGCATTCTTTGCCCATGTGAGGTAGCTAGCTATATTGAGTTAATTTGTAAGATTAAATGCATGTACTTTTGTGAACTTAACACGACTTTTCATTATTACATAATTAAATGCATGTACTTGTGTGAAGGTATTTTTATTGAACAAGTTTATTTTGATTTTGTTTAATAATATGTATAAATACATGGTATCAACTGGTGGAGCTAATTTGCTTGTATACAATTATGCTATATTTGTTGAGTTATATTGGATGTAATTGTATTATATATTTAGTACAATATTTTTTGTTTATAAGTAAGAGAATTTATTCATTATGGAATCAGAAAGCACACAAGGAGGGATAAATGGGGAGAATACAAAAACAAAAATAACAACCCAATCAAAAAGAACAACCGTCCACCATATCTCAAATGGAAGAATAACACATCCCGCCCGAAGCATACAACCAATTACCTAGAGAACAAAAACCATTATAGTACAATATAATGGTTTCGTATTAGATTAGACGATAAATTATGCAATATAAATACAGAAAAATAATATATTTTATTTTTATTAAAATATCAACATTCAATCTTATGTAAATATCCGGTAATTAATTAATTTTATTGAAGTAATTATCATTAAATAATGTTTAATTATATATATAAGATAATTAATATTATTAGGTAAGAATTAAGTTGTATTTATCATAAATAAAAAATTGTTTTATATGTTAAATAATAATATAATAATGCAAAGAATTATATATATATACATATATATTAGAAACATATAAAATAAAACCTTTTAAGGTTTTAATTTGATACGTTATAAAATATATTAGGATCATTTTATTTTATTCCATAACTGTCAAACATGATATGAAATTTTTTAAAGATAATTTTATACTAATTTTTCTAATATATTGCCTCAAACACAACATTACTTTCATGTTTTTTTTTTTTTTTTTTTTTTTTTTTTTTTTTTTTTTTTTTTTTTTTTTTTTTTTTTTTTTTTTTTTTTTTTTTTTTTTTTTTTTTTTTTATAGGGTTTTTTTTTTTTTTTTTTTTTTTTTTTTAGGGGGTTTTTTTTTTTTTAAAATTTTTTAAAACATTTTTTTTTTATTTTTTTTTTTTTTTTTTTTTTTTTTTTAATTTTTTTGTTTTGGGAAAAACCCTAACCAAATGATTACAACTTAGATGATATAATTGCACACATAAATATGGGACATGATATTTGAAGCATGAGACCGAGAATATATACAGTAATCACTAAAAATTTACTTTCAGTTGCTTTGCTTGTTAGTATTGTATTTATCTTATTAGTTAGTTTCTTTGATTATGTATCATCATGTGAGTTCTTCCAAAATAATTGGCTTTTCTTTTTACAATTTCATGAGTACCTGCTATTTAATTTTGAGTAACTGGAATGTCATGTTTTTATGCTGCTTTACTAGTGTTCGAAGACAACTTATCAACTTCTAATATTTTTTCGTTGACATTGACAGTGAAGGGAGAAGAAGGAAATGGGTTTTCCCCACCCTTTCAGAATTCCATTGTTCCGAGGTACTGGTATTACCTGATTCATTGGACCAAGAAGCATCCATTAACATATGTATTCTTCCATCTGGTTCTTCATGTCGTTTCTTTTAATGTTTGGCCGTCAAGATGTATATGTTTGATTTCTTTTTCTGCCTTTGAGTTTCTCTTTTTTCTTCTCCAACCACCTCTCAACAGTTACACGACCTTCTTTACAGACGTCTTTGAATCAAGTAAGGATGGAGATCCACTTTTAGATGGAGGACTTCATTCTCCTTGAGAAAGTCATCAATAAAATTTCTGTCGTTTCATCATTATCCAGAAATACCTTGCTATGGCAAAGGATTTGTGTGCTTGGCATTTTTATTATTAGGCCAAATGCCCAATCAAGATTCACCTATGAAGACTTGGAAAGCCTTATCTGTCTGGCCGTGAATTGTTAGGGCGAAATGAAAAATAACTGGCAATGATTGATGGGCTGTTTTCATATTTTAATATCTTGCGTAACACATGCGTGTATGTATTGCAATTGTTATCATAAAAGCATTGTTATTGTGTGTTTGTGTGAATGCAGAATAAAGGACCATTGGAGGGGGATAAAAGGATGAAGATAGCTGGCTTATTACCATATTGGTTTGATGTAGCTCAAGGCAGTGCTGTTCAAAATACAGTAGATATGCAATCCTTGTTTCTTCTGACTGGACCTAATGGTGGTGGTAAATCAAGTTTACTGAGGTCAGTCTGTGCAGCAGCATTACTTGGACTTTGTGGATTGATGGTGCCTGCAAAGTCAGCCCTAATTCCTCATTTTGATTCCATTATGCTTCACATGAAATCTTATGATAGTCCTGCTGATGGAAAAAGTTCATTTCAGGTAATATTTTTGTGCAACTACTTTTTGTTGCTTTCGTTAAAACGCTTTTTCATCTGGAAAAAGAAATTGTATCTTTGGTTTATTGTCTCAGATTGAAATGTCCGAGATTCGTTCTATTGTTACAAGAGCCACTTCTAGGAGTCTTGTCCTTGTAGATGAAATCTGCCGTGGAACAGAAACTGCGAAAGGGACGTGTATTGCTGGTGGTATTGTTGAAACTCTTGATAGAATAGGTTGTCTAGGAATTGTGTCCACCCATTTGCATGGGATCTTCTTCCTGCCACTCAATACAAAGAACACTGAATACAAAGCAATGGGAACCAAGTGTAATGATGGCCAAACAAAGCCAACATGGAAGTTGAGGGATGGAATTTGCAGGGAAAGCCTTGCCTTTGAAACAGCTCAAAGAGAAGGAATTCCTGAAGCAATTATCCGAAGAGCTGATGAGTTGTATCATTTAGTTTATGCTGAAGATTCATTATCTGAAGTGAGCAGTAGAATACTAGAGGGTTCTAGTTTTGAATCAAATGTAAATAGTTCAGAAGACACTTATCATGTTGGGATGATTGGAGCAGCTTCTCTTCCCAGAACTGAATCAATGAACAAAATTGAAGACATACAGAAAAAAGCTCAGAGTGCCGTAGCTCAAATTTGTCAGAAAACTATGAGAGTGTTTCTCATGCAGAACAACTTGTCAGAAATGGCAGATGTCAACTGTGTCACTATCGGTGCTAGTGAATTGCCACCCCCGTCAGCAATAGGTGTTTCAAGTGTCTATGTTATGTTCAGACCTGACAAGAAGCTCTATGTGGGAGAGGTAATGTGTTCACAAGATTTCATCCTAGTTATTTACAAGTAATCTCGCAAATCAGTTAGTTACTCAGTGATGTAATGTGAAGCTCTATTCAGTGATCTCGCAAATCAGTTAGTCCCATTGTTTCGTTCCACATCATTTTGGTACCGGGGGATTGGATTTCGATGATGAAATGTAGACAGACGTACGGTTGGGTACATATAGGCCTGATGTGTTTGCTCTTCATACACACATCAATTTATGAAGTTTCCTTCGTAGTTATTTGCTTTTTTTCATAAAATGTTGTTCTGGTAAAAATGCCGTTTTCTGACCTCTGCTGCTTCATTGCACAGACTGATAATCTTGAAAACCGAGTTCGTGCACACCGAGCAAAAAAAGGAATGCAGAGCGCTTCATTCCTTTATTTCCGAGTCCCAGGGGGGAAGAGTTTGGCCTGCCAGCTGGAAACTTTGCTCATCAATCAGCTTCCCACTCAGGGCTTCCATCTTTCCAACGTGGCTGACGGTTTGCACCGGAACTTTGGAACTCAGGCCATACGTTGATTAAATTATTTCCCCCTGCCAGCGATTTTGTAAAAGTCCCTTGTAACCTAATTAGTTAGGCATGTGTTTTATGTAAATTGAGTGACTGGGGGTTGGAAAACAACAAGATGTACAATTATTGGCCGCAGCGATTTTGGTTTTTTGATGTAAAAGCTGCAATAGACCATTTGTGTCGCGCCGTTGAAATGGAAGTGTAGAAATTTTGTGGCGACAGACTGTGTAGCTCAATATAGCAATTCTTTATACTTACTGTAACGGTAAGCTAATTTTCTTTGGATTGATTTTTGGTTCAAGGGTAAGTTGAAATTTTTTATTAATAAGAATAGATAATTATTTTTTGCATTTCGTATATTTATTGTTATAAATTCATGATATATTTGTGTTCGCAGTCCCATGTGGATTTTTGCAGCGTTGTGCGGCTGCTGCACATGTGCAATAAATTTGTGTTCGCACGAATCACACCGTATAAAAGTAAGAGAAAATAAAAATTGACACACTATTACAGAGAAAAGTTTATGTGATTTAAAAAACTTCTTATGTATACGAATATAAAAACTTCAATATTTAATTATACCATACAATTTATTAATTTAATAATTTTCTCACTCTCTATGTTTCTCTCACACCTCTCTCCCAAATGGGTACTAGATGGATTTTACAACCTCCTTGCATATTGGAACTACAAAAGACAAGAAGGCCAGCCCCTATTTTTGACAAAAGCATGTCAAGCTGTCGATTTTGGACAGCTGCCTCTTTTTGACAATGAAGTCACATTCTTTGACAATCTCTCACTTTACTGATTTCAAGTATTTGTTGTCTTTCGTTGTAATAAGTAAAGGGGTGGTACATAGATAACTACAATTTTGGAAACTAGAATATTACCTGAACAATTGCCACAGTTGGGTAGAATGATTGTTGCACCAAAAAAAAAATGAAAAGGATATTTATAATAATTAGTATCACAATTAAAATTGTGTGTCGGATATATCATTTACAATTTGTATATGGGAGGATAGTAAGAGATCTTAGGTAGCTAGGTTACCAACCCTGTTTTGCAAACTACTACTGATCGGGGAGCCTAGCTCTCACCTTGTAGCCCTTACTTAACATATTGTCTATATGTAATCACAAAGAGGAGTGCATTGCTCCTGGCAGACCTGGACGGTGGATCGCGCGACGGCCATGCACTTCTTAAAGCAGTCCGTGTAGCAGGCACTATCTACGTGCGCACCCTCCACAACCTCGAAGCTCACACATGCAAATGCCATGGCGATGAAGAGAAATGCAACAACTTTGGAGCAAGGCGCCATTGTCCTTCTGTCTCTTTGATTTCCTCGCTGCTTAATTTTATGCCTGTAATCGGATTCCTTGTGCTACCCTTTCTCTGGCAAGGAGATGATGTTGTTGAGAATTTGGGTTGTGTATAATATATATATCTGTGTGTGTGTGAGATGTTGTGATTTATTTTATAAGGTAAGAAAGATGCCTATTCTTGGAGACAGTCAGTTGTGATGTTTGGGGTGAGGAGGAAAATAAGGAAAAATCCCAAGTCTGGTATAACAAATTCAATGTGCACATGACATTTGGGACATTTGCACGCGTTTTAACTAGACATGTTTAATTTGGGGCAATGCTTAGATAATAGCTCGTTATTATTAATAGTTAATTTCAGTTTGATCTGAGACTTAATAATATAAACTAAATTTGATATGTGCCACTCAAATTAATAAACTAATTCCACAAACATATACATGATTTAATAAAGTAAAGTTAATAATAATAAATTATTTAAGCCTTAACGGTTAAAAAATTATAATTATATTAAAACCGTAAGTATCTTTAAACGAAAGGCGATTATTGATTTCGCGCATGCACCATCATATATATAATTCGTCACGAATGAGTTCATCATCATGAGAGGTCCAGAGAACATGACGAGTAAAGGAAGACAATATTTTTAGCACTGGAATGATGATAGCCGCCGCCGGCCACAACCACAAAAGAAACAAAACAATTCAAACTCGTGACGGGTCGACTCATCAAACGAGCAAGAAAGAAGGTCATTCACCCAACTGGCCAACTCCCATTAATAGTCAACATAAACATGCCCCTACATAACACGGACGTTTGTTGTTGTTGTTAGTTATTATTATTAAATTTCAGTGCCTAGCTAGTGTTCACTGTACGTGGTGTGTGTGCGAGCGCTCGCGTGTGTGTGTATATATATACACATACATACATATATATATATATATATATATATAAACAGACAGTGCAGAGGTTTTCTGGGTGCAGCGAACTAATAAGCTCCATCCATGGAGACTGCTGCTATTGCGACTGCTTCAAGCCCTCGCACAGGTTTCATCAGCAAGGTATTTTATATATATATATCAACTAACTTGTTGACGATGGAGGATTGATCTGATCCTCTGCTGCTGCGCATGCTTTTTCAATTCAGAAATGCAAGAGAAATGGCTCCGCGAAGATCGTTTCAGCTGCGGTACCGCAGCGATCTTCGCGACCTCCTTCAACCACCGGCTCAGTTGAGTTTCTTTTCTCTTTTATAAATATCTAAAATGTATCCAGAAAAAAAAAAAAAGTAAAATATATTATAGCAAGTTGTGCTATATATATATAAAGTTTGATAAATAATATACAAATAATGAAATTGTAATAAAAATAGGTTGTAATGTTATGAATTTAAAATATAGTTTTATTGGATAAAAAAACATATGATATATATGACGTACAAATGCATGGAATAATTTGAGCTAATAAATATGTATTCTTATATCAATTCGATGACTTTGTTTTTATTTTTCAAAATTTATATCATCTTCCATTAATGGTTCAATTGGTGTTTCGTTTATTTTTTTGTGGATTACGTTTTTTATATATATAATTTTGGTAGCAGGAAAAATTCAAATCAAACACTTCAAAAGTGATACATAATTTTGATAGAAGGCAAACAAACGAAATGATTCTTACTAAAAAAACAATGATTCTAATTGAATTTAAATTATACATTTCCAAAAAGACAAATCACAAATATCAAAAGAAACATTATAAAATAACATAAAAGTATGTCATATATCTGGAAGCCTGAATATGCATTAGTTCTTCAATTTATAATGTCAAATTTCATGCAGTCAAATTTTGAGCAAATAGCTTTTATGTGATGGAAAATGAAAATCTAGGACTAGGTTTAGATGTTTGGATTTTGATTAATTGATGTCCTTGCCCTTCTTGGGGTACTGGATCAGTTGTTTTTTTCATCTTTTCTTCTGATATATGTGTTGAATTTTCAAGGGATTGGTTTAATTGTTGGGAGTTTAATTAATTGATTGTTTCAAAGGTGAAAACTGCAATGACTGTGACTGAAAAAATCTTGGGTAGGGCTTCTGTGAAGCCCCAGGTCACTCCGGGTGAGAATATTTGGGCAAATGTTGATGTGTTGATGACCCATGATGTCTGTGGCCCGGGCTCCTTCGCAGTCTTTAAGAATCAGTTTGGTGAAAATGCAAAGGTGAGCTATACCTGTTACATTATGTGGTTGAAGGTGTTTCTGAGCACAATCTGTTGTCTTTTGTTTTGACATCTTTACAAACTCTTAAGATTCTAGTTATTGCTAATTTGTCCCACGTAGGTATAAGATTTTAGTTTGGATATGCCTTTTGATTGCAAAGTCTTTCAAAAAGGACAAAAGGGCCCAAAGAATTAATAAATTTGACAGCTAAAAAAGTGGCTCTTTTTTGGAGATTTTGGAAAGGCTCTCCGGAAGCTGTTGTTTTTTTTGGTCAAACTGGTTTGTTTTAAAGCGGCTTTTGAAAACTTTGAAACTGGGCAGCAGTGTGAGGCCATCTCTCTCGTGTTCAACTTGTCAGTTACAAGTAGTGCTGCTCATTCCTCTGCTGTGCACAATGGGCCGGTCATCAGATTAATAATATAATGAGCTTCACATGTATATGGCACCATCTTGGATGCCTCAAGTCTAAAGCACTTTTACATGGATAATACATAAACTTTGTCGCTGTGCCTGTACACCATTATGGGTGGCTATTGAGATTTTATACTCTAAAACTTTGTACATCATGCTTCCCTGAAACTAAAGGTTTGGGACCGTGAAAAAGTTGTGGTTATACCTGATCACTATATATTTACCAATGACGAACGTGCAAATCGTAATGTGGACATCTTGAGGGATTTCTGCATGGAGCAAAATATCAAACACTTTTACGATATTAAGGACCATAGTAACTTTAAGGTATGACTTTTGGATCATTGCTTTAGATATTGATTGCTACCTTTTCTTTTCTTTTGGTCTTATATGACATTAAATGCAAAACTCCTAACCATGTTTTTAGGTAAACCCAGACTATAAAGGTGTATGCCATGTTGCTCTTGCTCAGGAAGGCCATTGCAGGCCAGGAGAGGTATGTACCCTGTATTATATTGTTTACATTTTACAATAATAATTGAGCTGTTTGCATTTGTCACCAGGTCCTTCTAGGAACAGACTCTCACACATGTACTGCAGGAGCATTTGGCCAGTTTGCCACTGGAATTGGAAACACTGATGCAGGTTTTGTGTTGGGCACAGGGAAGATCTTGCTGAAGGTCTGACAAATGTTTTAATGTTTGAATTATCATTATTTTTACTTAAATCGCGTAACAAAAAATAAATTAATCATTATCATATTCATACAAACCCCTTTCAAAAAAAAAAAAAAAAGGAAATAGCAAAGTATGACAGGGGGATATTTGTCTTGTAAGCTCTTAAGTGTATGTTTTGGATCATTCAATCACAAAATTTTTGCTCTGTTTTAACGTGTTCAAACGTCACACATCCACTTCCCTAGATAAAGATTCAACCAAACTGTAACATCTGACCAAATGAAACAAACGTTGCTCTCAGACACCATTTAGGCTAAACAAGCACTTGGTTAGTCAATTTTTATGGTTTATAGCTCATTGAGATGTTCGAATTTTGATATAATGTGAACAAAATTAAATAATGGAGAACAGGTACAGCATAAAGTGAGCTATTATGCTCTGTGCCAGTTTGTATGAAATATCTGTATTCTTAGATTTATTATCAACCTACCATTACTTTCTTGCATATGTTTCCATACATGACTTTGTTTTTGTTTATCATTATTTGTACTCTGGCATTTGCTAATTATGTATGTAATCTGTAGGTTCCCTCAACTTTGAAATTCATCTTGGATGGCGAAATGCCCAATTATTTACTTGCAAAAGATTTGATTTTGCAGGTAAGATGTATTCAATTTGGAGACCACTTGATTCTTGTTTAATTGGCATAAAAAGTTTTTTGTCACAAAAATAAATAAACTATGTTGATCTTTAGGTTGTTCTACTACTGTAGGACCTGTCGAGTTTAGTGTTATTCTTCTGCCTAAGATGGACCTATATTTTACATTTGTGACTTAACATTGCAGATCATTGGAGAAATATCTGTTTCTGGTGCAAGATTCAAGTCTATGGAGTTTGTTGGCACTACGGTGGAAAGTTTAACTGTAAGTTCATATAGTGCACCATCATTCATCAAATTTAAGTAATGTTTAATGAAACTTAATGGAGATGTGTTTTTACATACTGGAAAGATGGAAGAAAGGATGACAATGTGCAATATGGTTATTGAAGCTGGTGGCAAAAATGGTGTTGTCCCTTCTGATAGGACAACGGAAAAATACCTTGAGGTTAGTAAGCCTAACATCAGTTTATAATTTTTGTAAAATTTGCTTCTCAAGCTCTGTGGAATTTCTAATTATGCATTATTTGGTTCGCACTGCAGGATAAGACCTCTGTTCCCTATGAACCAGTTTACAGTGACAATGAAGCAAGGTAGATAATGTCTTCTTCTTCTTCTTATTGGATTTTATTTATTTATTAATTATTTTATGAAATTGTACTGCTGTCTATGGTGCTAGAATTTGCTACCTTATTCTCTTTAACAGATTTTAATCCTTCTATGTATTGGTTTTTGTTTAGTTAGGAGAAGAGGAGATGCATTTCCTTGGTTGATTCTTGCTATCTATAATATTTTAAAATTTGTGCATTGAAATGTTTGTCATAAACTTAAAAGATTTAAGTTTTCACTTTTCCCACCTTGTTAGATTTGCCTCACCACAATTTTCTGCAATATTTCTCGGCAATTTGGGAAGGTTCAATTTCAAATTTTGATCATTAATCACTTAATGACATAATCAATTTAATCAGATGTTGGACAAGAAAATCATTGTTCCAGAGTGGAGACTAAACATTAAAAATTGAATTTTAAACATTGGCTCACCACATTTGACAGTAGTTAAGATTAGTATGTGTTGAAGATCTTAATTGAGATTCAACAATAAGCTTGATACATTGAATCAATTTACTCATAGATTTGAGTGATCGATTTTCTAGATATGGATAATGAAATTTATCTCACCATAATCAAGCAATTTCAAGGAAAAGTTATCAATAAGAAGAAACCTTAGTGGTTCCAATTTATTCAATATTCAAAGATTATTCTAAAATTGTAGCCTAATGGCTTTAATATAGGTACAGGGATTAAATAATAAAAATCCTAAGACAAAGACCTCTCTGCCCTTAAATAAATAAAAATAAATAATTAAGAAAATGAAAGTAGGACTAGGTTGCACGGTTAGATGCTCTGGACGTCTATGTCTCGACCACAAGAATGTCAGCCCGTTGAGTTTCGGCCAGCGTGAGGAGTATTGCCCAATTGTGTGTTTTGGCTTATTGGAGAGTCTCGAGCTTGGGAGTTTTGGCCTCAGTGGAGTCTCAGCTGCCACAGCTAGTTGTTCAGGGATTATTTAGAAGCCCTTCCAAAAGCTTGAGATGCAAAACTGTAGTTTCCTCATAATAAATTGGAGAGTTGATTCTTTTATAAGCTCTTACAAATTGGTCCTTTTGTTGTGTGTTATTATGTTCTAAAAATGCTGTACTGTTTATCATTGAATTCTGCATTCATGTTTCAGATTTTTCTCCGAGTACAAATTTAATATTTCAAAACTAGAGCCAATGGTAGCAAAGGTAAGTTGATTTTATATTGATTCACTCTTTCTCTGAAACCTGAAATCCAGGTCAACCCATACTATTATTACTAAGTTTCAGATTTGAATTGTCCAGTAACATGTTCATTATATTTGTTGCAGCCTCATTCTCCTGATAACTGCGCTTTAGCAAGAGAATGCAAAGATGTGAAAGTTGATCGGGTATACATTGGATCTTGCACGGGTGGAAAGACTGAAGATTTTCTAGCTGCAGCTCAAATTTTTCATGCATCAGTAAGCATTTGTTTCTTCACTTGTTTGTTGAATTTATATTTCATTGTTTGTTTAGTTTGTTCCCTTCTCAATTTTTTAATGGCGAACAGTGTACATGATGAATACAAGATCAAATACTAAGATAGCTAGTCGAAAATGTGGAATATATGGGTTATAAATTTCAGATATAAGATTTCCAGTTTCAATACTAATGTAAGAATGTGGCAACTGTTTTTTTGAGGTGCATTTGTTATATATAATAATGGCCTTTCCTTGGGCCATTTTTAAGTTACTGTTCTGAGGTTTTCTTTTGGGAATTTTCTCAGCATTCGTTTTCGATTATCAATTAAAAAATTGTATGTTTTCTCAATCTTAATTTTTACTATTTCACATGCAGGGCCAAAAAGTCAGAGTCCCTACTTTTCTGGTTCCAGCTACACAGAAGGTTTGTCCTGTTTTTATTGGTACTAGCGTGTTAATTTAGCAGTTCGTACTTCAAATAGGACATGCTTGTGATTTTAAGTGGGACATTTTAGGTTTGGATGAATGTATATTGTCTTCCAGTACCCGGGACTGGTGGAAGAACATGCTCCCAGATATTTGAAGAAGCTGGTTGTGATACTCCTGCTAGTCCAACTTGTGGTGCTTGTATGGGTGGCCCTAGAGACACATATGCGCGACTGAATGAACCACAGGCAAGTTTATATTCTGACCATATATTTTCATGTTGTGTTTCACTTTGGGTGTGTTGAAGCATAATCTTCTTTCTTTGAATCTTCTCATGTATAAAATGACAATCAACCTCAATATATTAAACAATAAGTGCATATTTAGTACCCAGAGATGAAATAGAATAAAATCATTTTATTTTCATTCTCATGTTTGGTAAGCCAGAGGGAGAGGAATGACCATTATCACATAAATGAAGATTACCTTAAATAATGTAAACTTGATTATCCTGACCATATATTTTAAAATTGTACATATTTGATTAACTATATATGACTATAAAGTATTCTCGAAGTCCGTGTTTTACCAAAAAAAATTAGCAAATAGTAGACTTCTAGTTCATTGGTTCTCCAAATTTAGTGAATTAATGTAATAGAAGCTTATAATTTATTAAAAAATTTAACTGAAATATGAATTTTGATAACACTTTATAATCGTATGTAGTTTATATTTACCCACATGTATAACTTAAAAATATTTGATAAGTTCGATATCAATGTTTTAAGAGAGTCAAAAAATTTGGCACAAAAAAATCCTACATCACAAAGAATATTCAGTACATACTTACATTGGGATAGAAAAATAGTCCCATGTAATTATGCCACTGTACCTATGATGATGATGTCATTAACATAAACAACCAAAAGATAAAGAGGAGTTGAATAGAATAATCGGCCTTACATATCCATAAGGCAAATTAAATTATAACATTACTGAATTTGCCAAGACAATCTAGAGAAGATTGTTTCAAACCATAAATTCAAGAAAAATAAATACCATAATATGTCCTCCCAATAATCAACCCATATTATTAGAAGGATCACCGAAGAAATGCATTTTTTATATCTAGTTGATAAAGATCCCAACTAAAATAAGCAGTAAGGAAAATAAAGACACAAATAGAAGAAATTTTGGCCACCAAAGAGCATGTGTCATCTTAGTCAACACCATAAGCTTGGTGTAGCCTTCCTACACCCAAGATTAACTTTTAAGTGATCCACAAAATCATCATGATTAACTTTTACGGCAAAAACCCAATGATACCCCACAATACTTTTATGGGCTAGTAAAGGTTTGAGGTCTCATGTATGAGTATCCAAAAGCACATGGATTCCATCTTCTATAGCCTAGTGCCACCCAAGATGAATTAGAACCTCTGCCACACTATGAGGCACAGCAACAGTAGAGATATTCGAAACAAAGGTAGAAGGTCAAGAACCAACACAAGAACGTGTACCATTATAAAAATCAATGGGAAGGTCAAGAGTTTGGATCAGAGGCAGCCAGGCAGGGGTAGAGACAGATGAGGGAGCTGGAAGGTCTGGTGCAATTCTCAACAGTAGCTGAGCTCCTTTTAAGGTGCCTTTTTTTCCACAATGATAGCTCCTGGTAGTAATTGAACCAATCATTGCAATTTGCAAGAACTGAGAGATAGGGATGCGTGGACTTGTGCGAACCACCTCCCTCCAAATAGGAACTTCTACAATTGTCTAATTTTTATTGGGAATAATATCAAATAAGCAAAATTTTGTATTTGATATTTGATCAATTTTGTGGCTGTCTAAAACTGTTGGCAGGTGTGTGTTTCAACAACAAATAGGAACTTCCCAGGTCGGATGGGGCACAAAGAAGGCCAGATATACCTTGCTTCGCCATACACGGCAGCGGCATCTGCTTTGACTGGCTTTGTTACTGATCCAAGAAACTTTTTGCGGTAGCCATTTCTATATAATGAATGGCATGTCATGGTATTCCACGTATCACTGTCTTCTAATTCTAGGTGCACCAATTATCTATTTAAATGGTAATGTTAAGCTTTGCTTGTGCTGTTGTGCATGTGCATGCACCTAAAGCGCAGCGCACTGGATGCGTTTGCTTGTGATACAAGATATTTAAGTTGTTGATTGATAATCGTGCATTACTTGATTGATAAGCTTCTGCTATCACATTTATTGATTTATTTATGTATTTATTTATTTATTTGAATTGTATTCTTACACAGTAGAATGCACTTCTCCCTCTGCAATCCATCGCCATTACTGCTTGAGTTCAGTCAACCAGACCATAATTGATAATGAGTAATGGGCAAAACTCAAAATTGAGCCTCCATGGTTCTTTCCCTCTATAAATATAAACGTCCACTATTTTTTCTAGAAATTTATTTGAACTATGCATACCATTTTTTTAAAAAAATCATTAATTAAAGGCAATTGTCTAACTTGTTATGAGAAGAACCTCTTGAGCTACTCACCGTTTGCACTACATCAGCATCGTAAAGTATTAACATTTAGCTGTGATATGAGATGAGTTATTTTCAACCACTAAATTAATATGTTTCTGACATTATATACATTTTAAACTTTTTATTAACATAATCTATTAAATGATAAGTATGTGTGTGTGTGTGCGTATATATATATATATATAAACATCTGTGGAACTAAAAAAAGTAGTTTACCTAACTAATATTAGTTTAAATTTTGGTAGTTTTATTATTGTGGCCTTATTTTTTTAATTTACTCCTTTATAAAAGAGTTTATGAGATGAAACAAAAAAGTGTGTTCAGCCTTTTTTGTCGTCAAATTTTAATTTTTAAAAATAATTTATATATTTAATATTAGTTTAAATTTTATATATATATCAAGCATAACTGACCTTTCAAAAAAGGGTGGTGTGGTGTGACCTATAATAGTTAATATATAAAAGGTCACCCTCGAGGTCAGTTATGTATATTCGAAAAGGTTAGACCTAATATCGGTAATATTAGACTATTTTTGTTTTCCCTTTTATAATTATTAATGAATTAAGATAAATTAAATATAATATTCATTAATTATTTATTCTGATTAATATAAAACGTATAAAACTATTTCTATAGCTCTTATCTTAAATGACGATGTTAAAACTAAGATTTGATTTTGAGACGATCTCAAATTGAGTTATAAAATACCAGACTTAATTTTATTAATTGGTGATTTTTTTATTACTTTTTATCTGAAAAAAGTAATTTTAATATTTTAAAGGCCTCGATATAATAAAAATAAAACAATTAACTTTTTTTAAAAAAAATTGCTTTTTATTGTAACTATTTAATTTTAAAAACAAATAAATTTAACTGATAAATATTTCGAAAATTGGGCACGGGCACTCTCTTCGGCGCAAAAACATGCTGGTGAAACGATGACCATAACTAATGGGGGCACAGTGCATTTTGTTGGATCCAACTGATATTTTGGCGTAGCATTGTAATGACCAAGCTCAAGAACACTACCCACATAGATAAGAACTGACTGTGCAAGTTCACCCCCATCGCACCACACCACCCACCCTCCCTAAAAGGCTTAAGAAATTCAGGTTTTCCAAGTTCTGTTTCATTTAATGATTGCACATCAATGGGATGGCTGCAATTGCACACCAATTAAAAGGGAAGGAAAAAAAAAATGAACAAAGACAAGCCATTTGACAAAATAGGAACACAATATAACAATAGAAAACCACACAACAGGCTTTTCTTTCCATTGCCAAATGCCAATATAAGTAATGTTGCAGGGCTTGCAGCAAACTCTGAACTCCAAAAACATGAAACACTCCTGTGTTTGAGGAGCAGGGTAGGCACGTGGTGTGGCAACCCTAAACCCCTATGTGCCTGGAACCCCCACACACCTTTTTCCAGCACGTAAAATTACTCCCAATGTAGCAAAAAATAAAATAAAATAAAACAAAATCCAATCTGCATTTACAGTATTAAAATTTAAAAACAAAACATAGACAGTAGTCATGATCCATTCCTCGGGTATTAATGTGCTTATATTGCTGGTGGATAACTAAATTGTGTGGCCTAAAAATTATAAAGCATCAACTACTACTGGACAAGGCGACAGAAATGTATTGCAAGGAAAAGCTTAGCAAAATGCTGAACTCTTCTGCTTTTCTACTTCCTTCAGCTTTTCCTTTGGGGTGATTTTTGAGGTAAAGAAAGAAGCAAGGCATCAGTGGTGCCCCCTCCCTATGAAGGCTTCCTTCTTCCCTTTTCTTCGGGCTCTTGAGCTAAAGCATTCGTGAGCCAAGTCCATTGGCCTCGGAGGTCCTCATGATTCTAAGCCTTCTTACAGTGCCGAGGAACATCCTATTAGCAACGACAAAAACAATATTCAATAGAAAATTAGTCATTTGATTTGCAATCGAAACTCATTTGCAATTGCAGGTATAATAACACTAATTTGAATGGAAGGTGCGCGTGCATACTCCCAAGGAACATCTCCCACAAGCATCCAGTCTCCCTCCGTATCCTTGTAAGTAAGCACAAACTCAGACAAACCATCCAAGAGCTTCATTGGCTTCCTCGCTTGCTCCTTTCCACCCAAACCTTATCAAATGGCACAAACTCAGTCAACGAATGTCATTTATATCAAATGCAGTTAAATAATCAGAACAGTAAGAATAGCCATCAAAACTAGAACTTTTAGTAGCAATTTTACGAGTTGAACTGAGGCTATTTGTGGGTGTGAAGAACATGTCCTCGAGTGCAAGGGCTAGGGTCTCATAGGAAGCATGTGCGTTTAGATCGACCTTCCTTCCAATTGGCAGCCCATCCACATTAACCTTCACAAACCCGAGGCGGCCATTTTTATCATCAGCAGAGGACGCACTGCTGATGTTGCTTCTGCAATTGTGAGCCTTCTTCTTTGAAGAAGTGTCCTCAAGCTTGTAACTCTTCCCACCAGTCAGTAGCTTATCGTCTTCGTTGCGGGTCAGAGGCTTAGCCTGATTCACGACCAAGTTGTTGATCCTATAAGCCCTTAAGGGCGGCCATCCCACGACCTGGCTGCCTCCCATAACAATACAGGTGAGTAATCAAATTACTTGTCTAGTCAGCACAGAGTTGCAATGCAACTCCAATTTCCCAAATTCCTACTAATTGCTGAAACTAAAATGGCCAAAATAAACAAAAGTTGTAAGAGGATTTTCTCTTGTTTGGGACTTTGGGGGTTTATGAAATGAAATGAAAGAGGATTTTCCCTCTCCTTTCTTTCCCCGCCAAAAAGGTCCTAATTTTGTTTGGATTACTGTAAACAAAGTAAAGGCCTAATTCTTTAGGGTTCACTGCTACAAGAGCTCTGATTCACAATTAGACAAAATCAGCAAAAGCAAACATGTGAACTTTTTTAATGCATGAGTCACAAAAAAGACCGAGGAGACAACCCAAACGTTAAAATGTCCTATTAACAGGAAATACAAAGCCTAGACCCATATCAAGAAGAACCAAAAACCGAGACAACTAAATCCCATCAACAGATCAAACAAAATCACTGAACACAAACAAAACGCAGCGTCATCAAACATTAACATTAAAAAAAAAAACAAGAACAGGGAAGAAGAATGGAATTGAGAGTCACCTGACAGCAGGAGAAGGGGGCGAGGCAGCCTCTTGGGCAGCAGAATCAGCAGCCCTCTTTGTTCCAGACACGGCCCGAAGCGGGCACAGGGAAGCAGGATCGGCGGAGGGCAAGTCCTTGGGCGTCAAGAACCGCCGGTGATCCCAAGCCGCCGTCGCCGAGAACTGCTTGATCCGGCCGCCGCCTCCACCGCCGAGGCTGAGACCGAGGCCGAGCTCGATCTCGTCGGCCGATAACGAGGACCCATCAGAGGATGACATGTTCCGAATCAATTGTAGGCTTATAGCGTAGCGTAGGTGGTAGTAGTAGTATATCTGTGGTGATGATAGTTGTTATGATCAGAGGAAGGAGGGAAGGAAGCGAGACAGCGTTTGAGGTTTAGGGGCAGTGGCAGAATATGGGGGGGTTTTGAGGGGTGGGTGGTGGAGTCATGGTGCGGTGGAGCTGGAGGAGAGAGAGAGAGAGAGTGTGTGTGTGTGTGTGTGTGTTGGATGGAGGTGGGGACCAGATGTCGGGGTAGTGCGCCCTGCACTCTCTCTCATTTGTTTTCTTGCTTTTAATGCAATGTTTTCTGCTTTGCTTTCGTTTTCAATTTCGCTGTCTCCCCTGTTTCCCCGTATCTGTCTGCGGATCTCATCATCAACTGTTTTTTCAGGAAAATTGGCGCGGCCCGGCAACCTGCCCCGTGTCCCCTCCCAAGCTCTATCAAAGCGCGTGTAAGTCACTACCGAGCCCGTGGCTGCACTTTGGCTTACCCGAAGCCCGTCTAAAATTAAGTTGGTAATTTTATCTTTTGCTCTGTAAAAAGCAAGTGTAAACTTTTGACCTTCAAATTATTATGAAAGTGTAACTTTTCTTTTTCTGGTTCCATATGACCCTTAACTAGGAATTTGTAACAATTTGGCAACATAAAAGAACACATTAAAGGAGTTTGTAACCTTTCGGGGAGAACGCTTTTATTTTTTAAAAATTTATGAGCGGTAACTCAACTCACTTGCACCATAGTCACAAGTTAAACACATTAAAAGTCGGGAAAGAGAATCGGTATTCAAATATTCAAATAAATTTATTTATATTAAATAATATTTTTTTTAAATTATACTTCTTTTACTATAAGTTTTATTAAAGTTTAAAATTTGAAACACTTATAGTAGTACTATAAATGAATCAAACGTTCACGAATAAGTTAAAAGGTCATTTATGTTTGTTCGTTAAAAAATAGTGTCATTCGTGAACGGTTTGCGAACATCATTGTTATATTCATGAATATATTCATGAACGTTCACGAACAAGTGCTCATGAACAGTTCGTGAATAGTTCGTGAAAATTATTTAGAAACATGAACTTACAAAATAATTATATGAATAAAAATTATTTTATTAAATATAAATATATTTAACTTATTTGATAAGCATATACTTTTATATTATTATCAAATAAAAAATATATGTTTTTGATCTATTTGTTTATTATTACTATTATTATAATATTTTCATGAACTATATATAATAATTATTTAAACATATTAAATAAATATAACACAGTTTAACATTTAATTAATTGTATTCTTTTGAATAAATTTACAATATGGAATTTTTTTTTACAGATTTTTATGATTTTATAATTATATTCATAAATGTTCATAAATAAGCTTGTCAACACATGTTTGTGAATAATAGAGTAACGTTTTTGTGAATAGTTAGTGAATATCATAGTTTAAGGTTATTCGATTCAGTTCATTAATGAACAGTAACGAACATGTTTGAATACCTAGCTATTCGACTCAGTTCTATTCGTTTGCAGCCCTACTTAGATAATCAAATTTAACTAAACTCAAAATTTTAAATTTTAATAAAATTTATAAACAACCCAGAAAATTCCAATATAATGTATAATCATTATTATTTCATATAAATAATTTTATTGAAATATTTAACTATTTTCATTACTATTGATAATATTTGATCAACAAATCTATTGAATAAATTGGACTACTAAAGCTTGGTATTAATTTTAGGCTAATATTTGATCAATTCATGCCATTATTTAAATTTTAAAATATCCTAATTCATAAATTTTTTATTTTAAAAAATATGTATTCAACATTCATTATATACATTATCTACAAATAAAACCTCTAAAGCACTAATAGAAAATTTCTTAAAGAAGTTTGTTTTACTATATTTTGAGAAAAAAAAAGTTAAAAAATTAAAAAATTATTCTTACAATAAATATCTTATATTTAATTTTTTCATAAGGTTTATATAGTCTATCATTATTAAATTATATTTAAACTTTTTCTCTCATTTTTATGTTTACTATAATATTTATTTTTATTTTATATTAAATAAAAAATACTATAAAAAATTATTTGAAATATATAAAAAATTATTTAGGTAAATAAACAATATACTGATAATTTCCTCCCATCATTCATTGTTCAAGCTAGCCAGACGACATTGATCTCAAGCACCTGCCCTCCGACGCGCGTCCAGCACTGCCGTGCACTCACTAGTGCTGCCATGAGCCTCCACCGTGACAGCATCTCTGATCTTCCCACCTTGATGGTGATCGTGGATTTGGCTTTACTACCACGCACGCGCACACATCTACGAGGGTCGTCTGTGTATATATATTTATGGTGATGCGTGAAAACGTGAATACGTCGGAAACTGACACATCTGCACACCAGTCACATTTTCATGTATACATATATATATATATATAATATTATAATATAATATATATCTTTGGGTATTTATTTAAAAAAACAAAAACAAATATCTAAGTGAACAGTATTAAAAAATAGTTGGCTTGAAAATAGTTCCTGTTTTTTAGTTAAATCATTGAGAAATTTCATGAGGTTATAGTATCCTGAACACATTGCGTACGCTGGCCTATCCGCCTATATCGTATACACAACCGCGTACTATAACAATATCATAATATATATATAATAATAATAATAATATATAACAATGAGAACTTGAATGAATTTGAAATAATATAATAGCTCAAATATCATAATAATTTGAAATACTATAACAATAACCCTCTGGTATACCATGAAAAATGGTGGAAGAATTTTATATGTAAAAAGGGTGAAAAGAAAAAGAGTGAAAAGAAAAAAGAAAAAAATTAATTGTTTGGTTGATGTGAAAAAAAGCATAAAAACGTATTTTAAATGATTTAAGTGAGATAAAAATTTTAAATTTAAAAATAATAATAAGATATAAAATATTAATATTATCTTTTACATGTGAATTTGAATTAATATATATGATTTATTTTAACATAAGAAAAAATTATCCATTAAAATATCGTTTTTTACCATTTTTGTAGCAATTCTTAGCCAATCAAACATGAAAAAACTAATAATCTATCTATTTTTCACACCAAGTCGGTTTTTCATAATTTTTCTATAGCAACCAAACATAGAATAAAGTTTGCGTGTAATGCGACAAAAACGGCATGAATGAATTTGAAATAATATATAATAGCTTATATATTATAATAAAGCCATTAGCATATATTTTAGTAGTAATTTTGGTCACCTCCCAAAATACGTTATAAATTTTGTCATCAGTTGTTTTTTTGTTTTAATCTACAGTCGTTTTCAACCACCAACTTACCATTATAATTCAAATTGTGTTACTAGCAAGTTTCACTAAATCAAATGTGACAGGCAAGATCGTGTTAGAGTCTTGGGAAAATGTAGAAAAATATTTATCCAAACATTTATTTTATTGATTTAGTTCCACTAAATCAACTAGACCGTATTTTGAAAATGTGGCAATCAATCATCACGATTTCAACATATTTAGAATATATATATATATACACACACACGTGAACATCGCACGTGTGAATATATATATATATATAATGATGCTATTAAATTTGCTTTTTTTGTAACACACGGTGATTATTGAACCTCTACATGATTTCTTTGGTGCAATTAATCGATTAATTTATTTATTTTTGCCATATATATGATTGAACATTTTCGTTGCTTTGTCATGTTGTAGGAATGTGACCTAAACCATCTTTGAATATGATTTTTTGAATTGTGCGATTGATGAGCGGGGTTTTCGAGTTGAGTTTCCATCTGGACTATAATTCAAGTATATTTTATAAATTAAGGAAAATTTAAACACCTTAGAAACATAGATATGAATCAACAAACAATAATCAGATAGTTAATTAAAAAGGGGTCACACAATAATCATATAATCTTTAAAAAATAGGTCACCATGGCAGCAGGCAGCTCCTAACAGATGGCCATGATTGACCGTTGCTGTCGCAGCTGCAAGCAGATCGTCGTGATAGATCCACCGTTGCCATGGGCAAGTGGGCAAGCGCAAAGGGGGCCAGCGTGCCGTGGAGGTGGAGAAAGAGATGGGTTCATGGAATTCTAGTTCGCGTGTGTAAATGGAATCGAAATGAGCCTCAAAAGAGATATTGCGTTTTTACCCTGTTCTAGTTATTTGTTTTGTTATATTCATTTTAGAATAAAAGTATTTTAAATTTATATAGTAGTATAAAAATGCTTTGTTGAACCTAAATCATAAACACAATGAGACGTTAATATCATATACCTACCAAGAGTTTGGATAAAATTTATTGTCCGCATCTTTATTTTTGTAAGTTTTATAAAATTGGGATGTATAAACATTTTTTTTGTTTATAGATCAATTCAATTCTTTTTAGACTAATCTAGCTTGGCCGTAACTAAACTCAATTCATGCTTGAGGGAAACATTAAGCTTGTTCATAATTGAACTTGACTCAATTATTATGTTATATAAAAAAAGTTAAAATTAGTTATACTGATTAATAAATGGACACCCATTAATTAATTAAAAACATAAGGTTGAAATATATGATGAAATTGCCTTTACTATATAACTAACGATTTTTAGCAAAAATGTTTTATGCTCATGTGGATCAATGTGGATTAAATAATAGTAACAAATATTTTATAATTTATGTAAATTTTTATATTTAAAAATTATTTAAAATCAGAATAATACCAGTTACATAAATTATTAAAGAAAATTAATATCAAAATAAAACAACCAGGGATTTGAATCACTGTTGAAACCTTTTATTTTACCTACATATTAAAAACAATTACAAAATATAGAATAAAATAGGACTCTTCGGTGGCCCCACTAAGCTTTGCCGGTGGACGGTGGCGACGAAACGCTACCGCTCTACGACGACGATTCCGCTACCCATGTCTGACTTGGAAGGGAATGAAAAAGAGAGTCGCGGAAGCCACAAAACGTCAACGTATTGTCTTTTCTACTCTCCTAAGGGGACAACCCGACAGCGAGGGACGCGCAAGTCACGCGACTTAGCCGTGGAGTGAACGACACGTACGCCAGCAAGGATTGCTCGTTGACTTCCCAACATTACTACTACTTTTGTTTTATATCTTCGCTTTTACTATGTATTAATTAATTAATTAATTATAGCAAGAGAGAACTCGAAATATTTAAATCGGAAAAAAAAAACAAAAACAAACAAACAAACGGCAGCAGCGCCGTAATTCATTGTTTCTTTCCACGTTCAATAGAGAAAGAAGATCAAAGGCAAGTAGGAATAAAAATAGGTTTCAAAAATCGTCACACGAACAACATTATGCGACATGATGTTTATGTCTACTCTTCTTTTTTAGTTTTTACTGGAAGCTAGATATGCTATTATGTCTACTTTAATTAATACTACATCACTTTTCTATTAATCAATGGGCACAAGTTTGTGTCCCATGTGTAGGACATGCCATAATGGCATGTTTGGTTCACCCAAACATTCTTACATGAAATTTAAGTTATATTTTGAAAATAAGTTTTAATTTTTTTTGTTTTAAAATATAAACTCGTGAAATTCAATTAATTTATTTATTTCATTTTTTCTATTTTATTTATTTATTTTATATAAATTCAATATATTTTTTAAATTTTATCAAATGCATTTTCTTTTAAAAAAAACTTACTTTTAAAAACATTATCTCGCATACTAAAGATAATTTATTTTTAAAATTCATAAGTCAAAATTTAACTCCAATACGGATTCAAATGTTTAACTAAAACACACAAAAAAATGTATCAAATGCCTTTTAAATGTTTTCAGTCTGTATACCACGTGTTATGTATTAAAACTATGGTTTTTAAATTTAATAACTAGTTTAAATGTTCAAATATTTTATTTACTTGGTTATAATGCTGATTGGACACATACTAGAAGAAGTGAAGAACATTAATACATTCCGTCAGAAGCCAATGAAACCTTCGATCTCTAGATAAATAATAAACCCACCAAATATATTAATCTGGAGTGGCCTGGCCCTGGACTTTGCAATGAGTTTTCCATAGAGCAAAATGTGGGAAAACATTTTTTACGTTACTGTACGTGTCTATTAACATTACAGTTTTAGAATGTAACTTAAAAAAGCGAAGCCACACAAAGAAAAATTAATTAATGAAACAAGATAAAACCACCATCATAGATAGCCTGCTAATTACTCAAATTCAATAATTATGAATATATGTGTTTGTATACATATGCCAAAGTATAAATATTCATTTGGAATTTTTGAAATTTTTTCTGTGCTCCCAAGCATAGAGAAGAACAAAATATGATATAAAACGAAGCCAACCCAAAAGAAGAAAAAGACAGAAAAAGTGTATCAGCTGAATCACCTAACCGACGCAACTTCTTTAACTTCCAACCTGGTCCGGGGAGGATAGACCAGCCCAGTTCCTTCCAACACGCACCTGCATTGCTCAATACGAACCCCTCTCAACCCATCTTCCCAAAACAGTATTCGCATTCAAAAGTAGTATAGCTTGCATGATGAGTACGTAAACAAGCCAGCTAGTAATAACCCCATAATCCATCCCTCCAAAAGGCTCATACAAGTTGCTCTCCGGCCGACACCATCTCTCATGGAGTGTTCAGTTCATTCAAACGTAGGACTCGCTGATCAGAGAGGGGGACGCATTCCTCCGGCCGCTGCCGGCCTTCTTCTTTGGCGGCGGCACGGAGGACCCGCACACGCACGAGCACTCGTACCCGAAAATGCTTCCCACGCAAGAGAACAACCCCGGCTCCCCCGCACCCTCGGAACGCCTTCGGGTCCGGTTGTTCCTGCTGCTGCTTCCACCCCTCCGTCCGCTGCTCCCGACCGGGACGGGGACAAGGGCCCCCTTATTGCCGGCGGAGCTCGATGGCATGCTCTCGAACTCCCCCGCGTCGTACACCGGCGGTAGGTCGGTCCGCCATCTCGCGAGCTTTGACCGAAGCCCCTCCACGCTCCCGTCCAAGCTCCACTTGTCAAGCACCGAGCTCCGGCCATCGTCCGCCATGTTTGCAGGGTGGTTCCTCCCCTCGGCCATTGCCGCCGCCACTTCCGATGCTGATGGGCCAACCTCGGATTCGGTCCAGTACATCCCATAATGATGGTAAGCGGGCTTCTTCTGGGCCGCGAACTCCACTTTCCCCACGGTGGGCTTGGTGCGTCTTAACGGGCTTTCGACCTGCTCAATCCTAATGGGCTTGTCCGTAATCACCTTGTACTTGTGGCTATACCCGCTCAGATCCGAACCGTTCACTATGGAACCGGCTATTACCCTGTGTCGGTCCGGCTTGACATCCGATCCGTCTACGACAGAACCGGACTTTCCTTTTTTGGCTTTCTTTGCGGCTTTGGTTTTGGTTGGCTCAACTACTTTCGAACCCTCTTTTCCAGTTTTGCCCTTCTTCGCGGGTGGGGGTGGATCCGCCCCAACCTCTGAGCCGGCCACCGTGGAATCAACAACCTTGGTGTCGGTATTGGTGTTGGCGTTGGTGTGGGTGTTGGTGGCGGCAGCGGCAGTTTTGTCTTCCTGCTTGTTTAGGTCCATCGCTGCTTCGGAGCCGTTAAGGTTCGAACCTTTTCCGTTTGTTGGAGAGTCCACCACAACATCTGAAACGCCCAACTTGGAACCCATGTCCTCCACCACAATGACGTCTGAGCCAGCATCGTCGACCGAGCTGGCCCCGACGCTGCTGGCGACGGGGCTCTGCTTGATGACCCCGACAAGGGAGCTGGCTTTGACCATCTTTTGTCCCTTGCTTGTCGCGGAAACGACGGAGCCGTTGACCATCGACCCGGCAGGCTGCATGAAGTCGAGGTCGGAGACGCGCTCGCTGCGCTCGCTGCGGGACCGCCGGAGCTGAGGGATCCTGGTAGGTGGCTGCGCTATTTGTTGGGAGGAGAAGGCGGGGGTGATGGGGGATTGATTGTTGGTGATATTACTTTTGTTGTTTTGTGGATTTTGATGGTCCAGATGGATGAGTCCATGATGGAGGTGGGAGTCGTCGTCGCCTCCCATGAGCTCGTGGAAGCCGACCGCGGAGGCGCTGAGGTGGCTGTAGAGGGGCATGCTCCGCATGGAACTGTCGAGGAGGGACACGCCGATGTTGAGGATTCCCTGCGGTCGGCCGGAGGGGCGACGGACCTGGAGGGCGACGAAGCGCATGGCGGGGAGGGGCTGTTGTTGGTTGGAGTACGGGTGGTGTCGGGTCGGCGGAGGGAGTAGGTTGCTCACAAGGACGCGGACGGTCCCGACGTGGACGTCGCGGAACCAGTGGAGGGCGTAGATCTCAACCATTATGGCGGTGGTGTCGGCACGCAGGAAGCGGTCGTCGACGCGGAACACGAACTTGTCGTTCCATGTCGGGTTGGCTCGGCCTTCGGTGTCCACCCGAGTGGAGAGCTTGCGGTCCGGGTGCACCCACGCCACGGCGTAGGTGCGCATGGACCGCGACACCGCCTCGAGGTCCTGCGCTGATATGACATGGATCTCCAATAACTGAAATGGGTTGAGGATGATGGACATATTATATATATAGATATATATATATATATATATATATATTTGTATGTGTGTTAATTTATATACGCGCAGGGCACGGCATTAACAGTCTTGGATTAAGGGGGGTGAGGGGCGGTGGCGGTGATGGCCCCACTCGCCGTCCGAGAGGAGGACGACGAGGGAGGAGATTGGCATCAATGTCAGGGATGCAGAGAGATAGAGAGAGCGCGGTGGAGATGGAAGGGCAGAGAAAAAGGGGGCTCCTCTCTCTTTAGAAAAGAGAAAATTTACGTTGCATGGGTGGGTGAGAGGAGAGGGAAGGCAGTTATGGTTTCATCCGAAGACGCTACGTCGTTATTGTGTCATGGGACAGGTCAACACAGCTTTGTGAGTTTCCTTTTTTATTTTTTCTGTTTTGGGTGTTGCGTTGGCATTTGGTTATTGGCCTTTGTATGAGTTGGATGGGTATATATTCAAACTTTTAGACGTGGAAGATGTTAAACAAATTTTTTTTATTTTATTTTATTTTATTTATTTGTTTCCTTTTTGCGGTTAATTTGCAGTTCTATGGAAAAGGTTAAACATTATAATCTAACGAGTCATGAAAAAAAGCGACATTTTATTTAAAAGGAAAACTTGCTGGACTAATTTAGAGATGACATGCGCCCTCCAACAGAAAGGGTGCTGATTTTGTATGGGATGAAATCATCTGCTCGAAAATAAATACTCGAGAATGTAATTCTTAAATAGAATCAATTTTCGAATAATCTATCTATCTCGTCTAATTAAAATTATTTTTGAAAAGAAAACCGCCTAAACGAAACAAAAATTTCTTCAACCATCCTTTTTTTTTGTTACATGATGGATAAAAATGTCCTTAAAAGTAAAATAAAATAAAATAAAAAAATTTTTTTCATAACTTTCATAACTTTTATCTTTATTTTAAGAAATAAATAGTATATTATTTGATATATTTTTATTATCCTCCATATTTTATTATTCATCTCTATCTATATTATTTTAAATTATAACTTTTATTTGTATTTATTATTTTTTATCTCTTATATTTAGTACAACCAATCAAAAGTACACATATATCAAAAATATAATAAAAAATATATTTGAATGATGAATAGTAATCCTCCAAAAATTCTCTATTCAATCTCTATTTTTATTCTTTAAACTGTAGAAGTTTATCTCTCCATTAGAGCATTCACACGAGCTCCTATAAAATATACTTTTCTTAAAAAATTATACAAATTTTGACATTTGAATAAAAAAACTACAACGCATCAAGTCTTTCAAATTGAAAATTTTAGAGATTGAAAATAGTATTTTCATATGTGGATTATAACTATTCATCTTTTAAGTGTTATTATTATATTTATTAACACATGTGCACTTTTGATTAGTTGTAATAAATAAAAAGTATAAAAATTAGTAAATATAATAATATAAAATTATAATTTTTAAAAATAAAGATAAAGATGGAGAATGGGATATGAATAATAAACAATGTATATCAAATATTTTAGTATTCATTTCCTAAGATAGAATTAGAGATTATAAAATTAATGTGAATTTTAAAGAAAATATATTTTTGAAGAAGCTAGTATGAATGCTAAATCCTCTGCCACTACTATATGGTATAGTATCAAAAGTATACATTGTTTTAAAATATAATTGTTTATATTAAAATAATACTATTTAAAAATATTTTTTTAAAATATCAAAGGTATACTACGCTAATATAGTTTTGAGAGGTGAGTGCACGAGAACAAGCTGCCGGCGATTCCATTAAGGGCAAAGTTGGCGAAGGCGACTATGCGAGGAAGAGTTCCGCCCAAGAGTGGGAATATAACAGCGATTCCAGTGTAGTCATAAATCCCCGTATATGCATGGAGAGCAGTAAGAATATAATTAAGCTCACGTATAAAAATAGCCGAGGATGTCCATGACAATGGTGCGTATGGCTGGGCATGCACATGTATTGTGGGAAGTTGTGAAGTGTTGACATAGAGTTGATAATTTACATGAATCATGAAGGAAAGGGGAAAAAAAGTTTAACCGTTAATTTGTTCTACGGTGTGTAATAAGAGTCTTGGACCCATTTTTTAAATATGATTATTTTTTAAAATATAATTTTAAATAAATTTATATTACTCATAAATAATTTTAAATTATATGAATTTATTATTTTTAAAAATAATTATGTTTTTTAAAAATAATATAATATTTTCTAAACATTTTTGAAGAATATGAAGTTTGATTTGCCCTTTTTTATTTTTAAAATATATTTTCTATTTTAGAGTATATAAGAATAAAAACAATAACAAGTTATTCTTATTTTTTGATCCAAAAAAAGAAAATAACATTTTGTTATTTTTATTTTATATATTAAAAAATAACTATTATTTTTAAAAAATAAAAATAAAAAACAATCTAACCAAACATATTTTTTATATGAATGAAGATCTTAGATTGAAGCTTTATCATAAAAATATTTTCATATTCAGATTAATGTGTTAGACCGAAATTAAGTTCGTTAGATATAATATTTGTTATCATATAAGTTTTGTTGGTCGAATAGATATTTGTTGGATATATTGTTGCTTCTTTCATATCTCATTGTCTTCACTGCACACAATTTTTGAAATTAATACAATTAATTGCGGTGACTCTTCAATTTTCTCTTGTTTCCTGACTCTTTAAATTCATGGCTTGTTATTATAATAAATATAAGTAAAATTAAATTTTGAAGGGGTTAGATAATCTTTGGGTAATCGTGATGATGTGACAGCCTATCAATTCATCCAGATAGGGAGGGGGAGAAAAATCATAGCCGTCCAATCCCTCTCGGTTACGTAAAAGATACCGCGAACCGATTGTATAAATATTTATTTGATCGTGATGGTCACCACTGATCAACAAGAAGTATTATACGCATGAGTGGGCGCGCTACACCAACTAGAGACCCAAAAAGGACAAGTTTCATTTTTCATTTTATCTTTTAGAATCCAAATACATATAAGCTGCAAGAGCAGCCATACACTGATCCCCTATATCATGTGTATTCTCATCCTTGTAAGCAGAGAGAACGAGGCAGAGAGAGACCATGAGCTACGTGTTGTAGTAATCGTGAGTGTAGAGTTTAAAGCTATATAAAATAAGAAGAAGGACTGAATGTAGATATGTGTACGTGTACTCATCATCTATAATGGATTTGGTTTTTAAGTGTCACGTAGTTTTTCCATATTAAAATTGCTCGTGTTGTTTTTTCTCTTTTAATATTATTTAATTCTAAAAAAATACATAAATATTGTCTGTGGGTATTTGCATGTCGGCAGTGGCAACACGATTTTGGATGGAATTCCTCGAAGTGTAAACCTCTAACACAAGCAATATACAGTAGTCATAACTATGAGCTCATCCACCAGCCCATGAAAACCTTTGAGGAACATATCTAATTTAGACTACTAAATTCAATACTAAAGAGAAATTCTTGTTTTGGTATTATGGAAAAAAAAACACAAATGTAAAATGAACTCACTCGAGTATAACCAATAGTTTTATCTAAAATAAAAATTAAAGTCAAATTTAACTTAAAATTTATAAAATTTTCTTTAGTGTAGTTATAATATAAGTTATATTTATTTTTAATAAAAATTTAATTAAATTTAATTAAGATTATTCATTTAGCTAATTACTGTCGTATCATTCTTTTATATTAAAACTTTAATTTCCATTTTCGTCAAATACACAATATTAAATAAGGAAAATTATTATAAAAGTAAATTACAAAAATTTTATTTAAGTAATTAAAATTAACATTTTAATTAACTCCAATATTAGTACTAAAAATACATCATGAATTTTTATTTATTTATTAGGCCGAGCGAGAGTATCTATTATTCAATTTGACGGCTTTACTACACAGATCCAATCAGTCACACCATCTGCCAGCCTGCGGATACCGGCAGACAATCAATCTCCACAGTTCGACTCATTTGATCGTATCTTTCCATAGCTTCATCGTCTCATACCCATGTTGAATTCGGCTCCATCTCTCTCAATTTACAGCAGAATCGACGACGATGGAGCTGAGGAATCGGATAAGGAGGGCTCTGAGCCTAACAGCCAAGGCCCGAGTAGAGAATTGAGAACATCCGATGAGGATCTGGTCAGGTCCTACGCGGAAGGGGACAGCACTAACGCCGTTAGCAGTGGCGAGTTCAGCTTTGCAGAACCCAGTAAGGATTTGAGCTTGATCGAAGAAGAAGAAGAAGAAGAAGAACAGCAAAATGGACAAGCGTCCGAGGAAGGAAATGGAGGCTTGACAGCGATTCGGAAGATTGGTGTTGCTGAAACTGATGAATCAGAGCCGCTAAGTCCTCCTATGCACCTCGCCGCAGGACTTGGTATCGAGGCTACAGGTTTTGGCGGCGGTAGCGGCGATTTTATCGGAAGGGGTGTCTATGAGGGTGGTGATGTCGAGGAGTATTATCAGAAAATGGTTGAGAAATTTCCTAAACTTCCACTGTTTTTGAGCAAGTATGGTCAGCTTTTGGAGGTGAGTTGAGTCCTGATCACTCAATGCTCGTTCATGCTGAAGTTAATTGCTAGTGATATAAATGTCAGCACCCAATCTAATGACTTGCCCAGCATCAAAGGTTCTATACATATTTGAGTAACCCTAAGTTACATGAATAGCGGATAACCGTTGGAGTTTCATATATAGGGTGGTGCTGCCCGCTCAGCCGGTCAGGCTTGGGGCAGCGCCCTGTTTTGTTGGAGTTCCCATTTTCTATTTTTTATATTCGAGGATTCTTCATTTTAACAAGAGGGGCAAGGAAACTATGGAAATTGTAGTGGATTTCCTTGAAAACTTTGTGCTGTGGATTCAATATGAGGTGAACCAGTATGGCATGTTTGTGCTGTGGATTATTTCTTATTTTCCATTGTGATGGTTTTTACTAGAAAGTTGAAACCTCAAAAATTTTAAATTAACAAGATTATGATTCAACTTGGTGTTTTAAAGGGTTAGATACCATATCTCGTGCGCCTAGGTGGTTTAGGCATCACATTAAATGTGCCTAGGCCACTTTGTGTTTGTTTTGGGTTTATAAGAGTTCTTTACCGCTCCATTACAAAAGAAAAGCGATGTGAACCCAACATATGAGAAATGTTCAATTTGATTTGATAGTTCTTTGCAGCCATCTATTGGGATTGTGTTGATTGTATGAAGTCGAAACAGTCATCTTCTGCGAATCATATGATGGAAGTGAAAACTTTGTTAGACCTCTTGTCAGAATTGAAATGTGGATGCTGTTTTTTTTAAGTATTACAAATATTTCTGTGAAGTTATTTACTTAGAAGCAAAAAGTTTGTATAAATTGAAATAGGGCAAGGGTACAAAGCAATAAACATAATTGGTTCATTAAAAATTTAGTCCTGCTTAATGTTGCAGCAAAAACTATGAAGATTCATAAAATGAAAAGAAAATGAAGGAAATTGTTTTGATCAAAATGTAGGAAATTAATTGCCTTTAACCATTATTAAGATTTTTAAAATAAACTGCATGGCTATAAGAACATAGATGGGCAGGATGATTTTGATAGCATGTGCTGGACTTGCCTTTTATTTTTTATTTTTTTATTAAGTGTGGACTTTTATATTCTGTACTCTAAACTTATCTTCTTTGTACAGTCCAAGGGAGATCTCAGTGGAGCTGAAAAATATTATTTCCAGGCCACACTAGCACAACCTAACAATGCTGAAACTTTGATATGTTATGCTAAATTGGTGTGGGAACTTCATCGTGATCAGGTTAAAGCCTTGTTCTACTTTAAACATGCAGCTGAAGTAGCTCCTCATGACAGGTTGGTACTTCCCCATAATCATACACCTTGTTCTAAATCGCATTGTACTTCTGTTATAATGTGGCTCCATATGTTTGACTTCTAACCTTTGGTTGTCAGCCATGTTCTTGCAGCATATGCTAAATTCCTATGGGAAATAGAGGATGACAAGCAGGAGGATAGTGCCCAACAGGATGATGATCAGGTGCTCATAGTAATATCCTAAAGAGGAGGGATATTCACACCCTCAAAACACTAAACACTCTCACTGAACATTTTTTTCTCTCATGTGAAATTATAAAAATATCCTAATTTTTTTAATGATGTTTAAATAATAATCTTCGAACATAAATAAAATATTCAAAGAAGTATTTATTCGACATTATATTTATGTTCTAATAATATTCTTTGTATGCTTATTTAAATTTCTTATCATATTTGTTTAAAAATAAATATTCGAATATAAAAGCAATATTTGAATAATGGTTTTCAAACATTTGATTTATAATGCTACGAAATATTTATGTTCGAATACATTATTCGAATATTGTATCAAGGTTCGAATATCATTATTAGAGAAAAAATATCATTGTTTTTAAGAAATGTTTTTGTCATATCACATTGGTAATTGATGTGTTTATAAAAACATTGGGTATGAGTATCCATTTTCTATCATAAATGTTTTACATATGCTGCAGGCTTGTAGCCAAAATAGAATCTTAATGTTTATTAAGACACAGTGTTATGCAAATATTACCATTCCAGGGTCAAGTACACGCATTCCTTTTATTTAGTTCTCTATCATTTAGCAGGGAGGACCATGCATACAGAATGCCAAAATAGAATGTCAATACTTATTAAGCGCTGAGTTATGCAAATCTTTTACTGTACCATTCCAGGGTCAAGTACATGAATTCTTTCTGTTTGGTTCTCTATCATTCAGCAGGGAGGACCATGCATACATACTATGAGGCTTGCTATGCTTGCTTATTTTGCAATTGAATTTTGAGGGATTTAAGAGTGAATATAAATGAGTCTTTCCATTGTTGTTTGAGACTGATGTGTTGCTGATAGTTCAAGGGAGATATTCGGGGGGCTGAGGAATACTACTTGCAGAACATGCTAGCTAATCCTGGGGATGGTGAAAACATGTCACAATATGCTAAAATGGTTTGGGAACATCAGCATAATCGAGATAAAGCTTCATCTATCTTCGAGCAAGCAGTTCAAGCAAGTCCAGATGATAGGTAATGTTCTGAATCTTCATGCAATCTTTATCTGTATACAATATTTCTTATATCATCTGAATGTGAATAGTTTTCAATATGGTAAAACTACCTATTCTTGGTTCATGCCTGACATGTCCAATATTCAACTGATTTTTTTCCACTCTTTGCAGCTATGTTCTTGGAGCATATGCTAGTTTTCTATGGGAAACAGGGAATGGCGATGATCATTCCATGGAGAAGGATCAAATTTAGCTCTTATCCATGGAGCTAGAGCATTACCTAGTGCTTGACCCTTTTACACAATCAGGTAATTCTGTTTTATAGATGCCCAAAAGATTTCTGGGTCACTGTGGTAAAGCTGGAATTCGATGCATTTACTGTCAAAAGTTGAACCTCTAAAGAGATTCTGTAAGGGTATATCTTTCTAAATGAATGTGTAGAACTCTTAATTTACCCAAGTCAGTGCAAATTTTTTGGAATAAATGTAATGTACTCTTCCTGCTTTTTGTAATGGAACAATCCATTGCCAAACAAGCTTGAACTATACAAACTATTAGGATGTTGAAAAGATGATGTGTTGGAATCCTGATTGATTTCCAATCCATGTGTTGGAATCCTGCTTTGCTTCATATTCTAAGAATGGCAACTTGCATAGAATCTTCACGAATCTTTGTTACAATTAATACTATTGAATATGTCATTTCTTCCTCTTTCATGAATATCGGCAGAAACAGATTTAGTATTTCTTGCTTTATATCGAATAAGTTCTGTTTCAAACGTCTCTTGCGTCGAGTCTTGTTTCCTATTTCTTTGAATATGTTTATTGAATTTTGTATTAGATATTCTCTTCGAATCTTACTTCAGATTTTCTCTTCGAACATTGTATTGAACATAATTTCCACACATTTACCCGCTGATTTTTGTGGCTGACTGACGGATATTCTTAACAAGCCATTGAATTCCTTGAATCTCGTCTTCTCTCGTTCCTTCTGTTGGATCAACACAATGAAAATGATGTGAGGAATGAGTAACGTAAACATGAAAGGAAACCCACGAATCAACACAACGTTGGCATCAAATAAAGTGGGCTGAACCGATTGATTCAGCTTTCAGGTTCTGCGCATATTTCTGAGCATTTTTGCTCTCATTCTTGTTCTCCAGCCTGAATGTCTCGCTTCTTCATTAAATCAGTCTTTGATTGTGGATTTGGAGGCATCATTTCAAAGTGAAATTCCTTATTTCGGCTTCAAAATGGCGTATTGGGTCTCACAGATTGTGCAATTGAGGCTTCATTTTTTAAGGACACTCCTTAAGAGGAGGCGAGAGAGTGGGTGGAAGGCGGCAACCAAGGAGGTTGAGGGCGAGGGAGTTCATATCCTCTACAACTAGTACAGTAAAACTGCATCATTTTAATATAAGAAATATTAAAATTATACAATTTTAATGCACTGTAACGTGCATTAATTTAATTATAGGGGATCCTGAATGAAGGGGCGAGGATGAGGGTGCGGGGCTCGAAAGAAAGGGCGGCATCATCAGCCTTGACTGCAGTGTCGGTGGCAAAGGATCTTCGGATGCGGGGCATGTTGGTGGATCTGGTACGGCAATAGAGTGAGAGAGGGCGGACGTAGCGTTTTTTTTTTTTTTTTTTAATATCTTTAGGCGGGAAAATAACGATTTATAAACGGTGATGCAATATGTTTCAACTTTATGTATTAAAAATTTTAAAAATACATTGAAGTTTTTATATTCAGTATTGATGTTTTTATATAGATCTTGAATTAGGTTTATATATATAGTTCTATTAAAATGAAAATATAAGATTAAGTTCTATCATGAAAATTTTAATTTAAATGGTTAATTATTGATATATTCATGTTGAAAATTTTCAAGAATTTGACCTGATGTCAACGTAAAAAAACTACCACCCCATGTGACGCATCTAAATGAAACAAAAATAAAACATGATAAAAATAGAGGTACGTTGTGGCGGCAGGGTCGGTAACAAATAATGATAATAATAATAGCCCTTGTGAATTGTGAATGTTAATAATTGAGGCATAATCCCCAAATTTGGATGTTATATTTTCCTTCCCAAATTTCCAAATTTGTGAGTTTTGAATGTTAATAATTGATGCATAATCCCCAAATTTGGATGTTATATATGTATTCGTTTACTCAATTATATGTAAGAGCATTTATTGCTAAATTTTTAAAGTTGTCTCTTTACAGTAACTAAAAATACTTTTTTATTTTATCAATCTATGTTTTTAAAGTTTACTTTTAAAATTTTCTATTCTAAGTTTTACCATTTAATAATTAAATTATTATTATTTTGTAAATATTTATTCATTCTTTTAAATTTAAAAATAAATATATTTAAAGCAAAAATAAAAATAAAAAATATGATAAGAGAAAAATATAATAATTTAATAAACGAATATTGATAGTATTAAGTTAAATTTAAAGAATTATTATTTATTTTTGGTAAATATTTTATTAAAATATAGAGTCTAACAATATAGTTTTTAAAATTTTTATTTTATTAAATTGGCTATTCAAACAAAAAAAAATATAAAATCTTATGGGATTGCTAATGGTTGATGCAACTCTACTTTTAGTGGTAGCGATCTTGCTTTTAAGTTTTAAACCTTGAGAGTAAGATAAGGCGGGGGTAAAAGGGTTTTTGAGTGTAGTAAGGAGTAAGACTATAAACGAACAAAACCAAAAAGTAAAGTGTTTAAGCTCGAGTTCATACTATTCTTTGACAAATCGAGCTAAACATGAAAGCCCAATCACTATATTCATGCTCATTTGTTAGTATTCATGAATAATTTAATAATATTCACAAATAGGTCATAAACGTTAGTTCACAAAAAGTATTTATGAAGACACTGATATATTTATTCACGAACATTATATTTTTACTTTGTTCATTAACTCAATATATTCGTTAGCTTAATTATTTTTGGGATAAACCACTTAATTGTCTAAAATTTTTAAAGAAGTTGCTTCTTTCCTTTGTTGTTTATTCATTGGAGTATTTGTAAACTAAAACACAAATTATTTAAATTTTATAAATAAATAAATAAATTTATTTATTTATTTATAAATTTAATTGTCCATTCATTTATAACTGTTTATTAGCGTAATTATTGATTCTTAAATATTATTCATCAATATAAATAAGTAAAATATAACTTTATTTGAGTTTGTTACTTCTTGTAAATGAATGAACATGAGTGAATATTTATCCAACAGAAAGTTTATTTACGTACTGAATCGTATTAAATAAAAAAATATGAGTCTGCAGCTCTTACCATATTAAAGTATGAAGAAAAAAAGGGTTTATTCCTCAAACGCAGCTTCAAGAGGTTTATCGCTGTAACTCGGAGCTCAAAGCATGAGGGTTTACATGACGATTTGGCGGCGGCAGAGATCAATCTCCAGGTTCAGGCACATCCATCGACTCTCCACCTACGCCGACGCCTTAAAAGACGAGGGTGACTGGTGCTACTCCTCCGAGTGGTGGGGGCCTTCGGGAGGCCGCTCCGTCTTCCGGTCTTTGTCCGACAGAGGAAATGGCGTTGTCTCCGTCGTCGCCTACCCTTCCTCCAGACCGGTTTCCCTCCTCCCCCTCTCCCGGTTTCAATTCCTTTGTTGACCCATATCATAATCTGTGCTTATTCCCAACATTTTCATTTTTTTAAACAACAATCACTGTTTTTATTTTATTTTTCTGTTTTTGTTAGTTGTTTTTGGGGTTTTCTATAGGTGTTTTTAGTTTTTTGAGTTATGGTTCTGGGGGGATCCCCTATCCTGCCTTGAATTTAAATCATAAATTGTACGAAGTTTGATGTTAGGTGAACTATTGATCATTTAATCCCAACATTTTCATTTTTTTCATGCATCGGGACTGTTATTAAAAAACTGTTTAAAATTTGTTGTTTTAATTTTTTTCCTATTATCCCGGGTGTTTTATAGTTTTTTTTATAAGTCCTGGGTGTTTTACAGCTGTTTTTCGTATTTCGAATTACGGGCCCTTAGGGATTTTCCATCCTTCCGTGAATTTAAATCTTAAAGTGTACGAAGATGATTTTAGCTGTTTTTAGTTTAAGTAGAAGAAGATACTTGACGCTGAATTATCTCTTAAAGTTAACTCAGGCTCATGGCATCGATTAGAACTTTCGAAGTTTCATTGCTAGTAGATTTTGGTTTCGGTCTCAATTTTATCATAAAGAAAGTTGTACTACAAGGCTCTGCCCTAAAACCTTTTGTTGTGAGAGTGGCTAGTAGAGAAAAATTATAATGTGAGAAGATAGTTCGGAATGCGAAGATAAACACCAAAGAGTTAGGATTACTACTAATATGTATATGTTGTCTATGATGGGAATTGATATGGAAACACCCACCATAGGCAAAACGCTCAAGGCAAAAGTCGTTACTGATTATAGTGTCATGACAATAGATTTCAAAGTAAATAAAAGAAAAAGAACGTGAGCAGCTTTGTTACCTAAAGAGGAACACTAGTGACTAGTGTGGAGCTCAAAAGTTCAAGGGGTCTTGCATTGGTGGTGGAGCTTATTGCTTTGCGGTGTCAGGTAATAAAGATTGGCGGGAGGCTTCTTGGAGTAATTTTATCAAGTTGGAAGAGCACTATCAAAAACTCTCCTTTGAGGACAGGGACAATCTTGAAGGGAGGGGAAATGATGAAGACTTTGCGTTCGTGCTATGCAGCCTATGCCGTGTAGCTGCCCGCGTCGTGCAACCACTTGTATTAGCCTTCTTGTCCGTGATGAGTTGCCCATGGTGTGCCCGTATCATTGCCCATTTCAAGCTGTCCGTTATCGTTATGTGCACATAATGTGTTGTTCAAGTTTACTTCTACTTTTAGGATTTTTATTTTTACTTTTTTATTGAGTTTGCATTATAAGTCTTTTCTTTTGTTATTATTTTTTATTTAATTCGTATTAAAGTATTTTGTATTTTATTTAGGTTTTTTAATTATAATAGGTTTTTTTATTTGGTCTCATCTAGGAGTTGTTTAGCTGTTAGCGTGGGATTTTTCTCGGTCATAACAAAAATTGATGTCTATAAATAGGTCATGTAAACTAGATGAATATTCATTCAGATTATTAGCTTTTTATCACTAATAAGCTTTTAATTAGATATTTATTTTTATATTTCAATTTTTTTAGTACATTATTTGAATTTCTTGGACTATAATTTAGGTATTTGATTATTCTTTTTTAGATTATTGTTGGATTCTAATCAAGATCATCAATATTTTTTCTTTCTTTCATATTTTTTATATTTTGTGTTTTTTTAAAAAGGTTTTTCTGGTTCAACATCGTACATATTCCTGATTTTTCCAGTTGTTTGATTTTTAGTGTATGGCTTAAAATATTATGATCCGGGCCATCCACAGGAAGTGCTGAAAATATTATTCATTTTCTTATTTACCGCCCTTATGCTCAGGGGCTCTAAAATTTGGTTTTAGGGTTGTTTGGTCTCTATTGGGTAATGCCTCAGAGCTTGTCAGTTCTTTTTTCTTTTTGGTATGGGAGTGTGGGTCGGCTTTATGTGATTGGATGGGCTTTTCCTTATTTTATTATTTGGTGTCTATGGTGTGAGAGGAATGCGAGGCTTTTCAAGAATTATAAGAGAAGTACAGAGGAGGATAAAATAAAAGATTATAGAGAGTTTGATGTTAGAGACATTTTTTAGATCTGTTTCTTATCATATTTTTGTTGCAGAATGCAGATTACTTGCTTAGAGAAGAGATATGGCTTCAGCAGAGGTATGCGAAGGTGCACCCAAGTTGTGGACATAATGAGCAGCTTAAGATACTTGGTTCTGAATGGCGCGTGCTTTGCTTTAATGATGACACTCGCCAGAGCACGGTTAAGTTGATGGCTGGTTACAGGGAATCGGATCCTTCCTCTGTGTTCCATATTCCGCGAGCACATTGTTTGGCTGCTCCTTGTAAGCCCTTTGCCTTTCCGTTTGTTTACACTTGCACTCCTTATATATTGATTATAGCTAGTTTGCAGTATGGAACTTGTTATGGAGATTAGTTATGTAATTTCCCTTAACCAAACTAATCAATAGGGAGAAAATTTATTTATTTATTTCATTTTTCACTTTCGTATATCAGTCCCATGTCTGTCAATGTTTACTATTTCCTTGAACATTATAGCCATTTCTATCACTTTATAACATGATTAAAAGTTTAATAAAATGTACTTAAAATAAAATTTAAACACCCTGTTACAAAGGTCTTTGTGTGCCATTGCAAAATTATAAAAGAAAAAAGAAAACAAATATTCCTACTCCCAGAATTAAAAAATGTAGATAGATAGAGACCATTGTAAAATTATAAAAAACAAATCTTCTCCTGTATCAATTAGGCACTGTCTAAAACTGGTTGATGGAAAATTTAAAGATACAGAGTTTCACTCTTGTGTGCGGAGTTGATATATCCACTACTTGGAAATTTATTATGAAACGTAGTGGGGGAAAGTATAGTTTGTATTTGCCAATGTTCACAACTATGAAACTTCTGTACTTGGTTTTAAAAATCCTCCATAGATGCCAATGTATTTTTAATGTTGATTGTTAAACATCTGTGCATTTTGCCTCTTATATCTCTATGCACCTTTTATCCGTTGAAGAAATCAGAATGCTTTTCTTATATTTAGTAAGAAACAATTGATTAATTCCTATAAATTAAATCATGTTAACTCTTTGGTTAGTACTATTGGTTTTTCAGATTTAAAGAGCCTTATATCAGCCGGCTTCACTACATTAGCATCTTGCAATTACAAACTTGCAGAGGTTGCACGTGGTGAGAGAATTATGCGCGTCTTATGCATTGGTCATGGCGGGGGTAGTCTACCATTATTCTTGGCCAGTGAAATTAAAGGTTAGCTTAACTTTTCTACAACTTTTCATATATATTTTTTGTTTTGTTGTCGTAGTTATTTCTTTTTTGGATATTTTACCACTATAACTGCATGAAAATCTATATTAAAAAATGATTTATACCTGCTAGTAATCTCCTGACTTTGACATTGATATGTTGTGTTCTAAGTGATTTCACGTGTATCTCTTGAATTCATTAATTTTATGATTATGAGGAGAGCGAGAGCGAGAGTCACTAGTCCAGATGATATCATCTATTATGCTTGACTTTGATAGAAACTATGTTAGAAGAATGATGTACTGCATTGAAATCAAGAAATAAAGACGTCGATCTTCAAGTTTTAGATGGTCAAACTTTATTAATAACTTAAATGAACAAAATGTCAAAATCATATCTATTATCATGAAAATAATGATTTGCCATTGCCTTCAAGTTATAATTAAAGAGCTACACAGTCTCGAGTAAAATTTATTATGAGTCCAGTGAAAAAAGATCAACAGATTTAAGAAATATGTAACATTATTATAAAAGCTGAAGCCTGTTATGGAGGAAGCTGCGGAACCTACAATGTGTGCTTGAGGAATGAATTCAATTCCTCTTACTGAAATGTATTCTGCCTTCTGTGTCAAAGAAATTATATGGGTCAAAGAAAAAGTCTCCTAGTTAGGAGAAGATTATAATTGTAGTGGGCCATGTGAAGGCCCTATCATGTTCTGAAAAGATGAGGGCAGTGTCAGTGGGACAGGTGACTTAAAATGATGAAGATGACGTATTATTTGATGTAATTGCTTATTCAATGAGTAACTGCCATTTCATAATGCGTCTGATAGAGAGCAGTCTGCAATTGTTTTAATGCTTAATCTTAGTAATGGAAAATGATGTTCTTTACTTCATGGATTTTCAAAACCCATAGTTTTATGCTTCAATTCTGCTGTCGGAAGTCTAAACCTCATGCTCTCTTTCAGGTGCTGTTGTTGACATTGTTGAAATTGATCCCCTTGTCATTGAAGCTTCAACTAAGGCAATGGGGTTCCCTTCTTTCTCAGTTATGACCTCATCAGGCAAGCGTGCACGACCAAAACCTGACCTCATTGATGAAGCAATGTGGGAAGGCACTCATGAGAGGCTCTTCCTTTATGAATCTGATGCTGAGAGCTTTATCATCAACTCCACCAATCTTTATGATATGGTCTTCATAGATGCTTATGATGGTGATGACATTTTCCCACGCAAGCTATGGGACCCAGATTCCCCTTTTCTGCGAGCCCTTGGCGACCGGCTTCACCCAGAGCATGGCACCACTGTGGTGAACCTTCACTCAGATTTTAATGATCATGACCCGGTATTGCCGATGGGGAAATATGTGTCTAAAGTTTGCCATGCCTACACAGATGTGCTATTGGGGAAGAGAAATCACTGCAATGAGAAAATTGGTTTCGGTTTAGGATTTACCGTTGACGTGCCACATGTATGCAATACGTCTCTTGTCGTGTCTAGAGGTTATATTGGCAGCCGAGATTCAGTCTTGGAGAAGATCATGTCCAAATGCTTTGAAGTAGAGAAGGCTCTGAAATTGCCATTTTCATGTATAGAGTATTTGTATAATAGAGACCGCTTCAATCTTATTGAATGATGTTTGCTTGTTACTGTCTTTTTGCCCCTAATTTTATGTATAGATGCTACCCCGATTTGTGGGGCTTTGTTGCATGCGACAAGTGAAGCGAAATTAATGGTCATTTGGAACTGGGAAAACCTAAGAGCACAAACAAACCATGCTATTGTTTTTTTGGTACATTATTTAGTTTTTTCAGAGAATCAACCGCCTCGTTTTAATTCAAATATTAAAGTTTGATAAATGATCAACCAAAAAATTTATCTGTTGATAGAGATTGCCGGGATAATAAGTTCTTATTATTATTACTATTATTGCTGTTGCTGCTATCAAAATATTTTTATTCTGTACGGAGTATAAACATGTTTTCTAATTTTGGAACAGTCTGGGTCTTTCATTGTTTGTTGAAGAATTGGTATGGTAGAAGGAAGGTCTCTTCTTTGGCCTTCCAAGGATCTAAAAGATACAAAAGGTCTCTTCTCTAGCAAATATTTCTATTTATGTGGGTTTGCGTGGAAATGTCAAAGCCTCTCTTTGTTTGAAGCTTTTTTTTGTATGCTATAAGGCGGATCACTTGTTTTCATTCTTATTCTAGCAGTTGGTGTTCTTTTGTTACAGACTTATTATGCAGGCATTATTGGTGTTAGAGAGAGTTCCAACCAGCTATTCTTTTTTGCAGGCCTATTTTTCGTCAACTAGCGAAGCAAAAGAAACCCCAACTTTGTTTGTTTTGTCTTTGTATTTGTCTGTTTTTATGTAAGACAGATGTAATACTTGGGACTCTTATTGAGTACAATAGGGATTTGAATGTTAACGTATGCTAGCAGAGTTCATTTACCTAATAAAAAATTTTATTAGAAAAACAAACACAAGTACAATAGGGATTAAAGTACAACACTCACATGGTCCTTAATAAGTAATATAAGCTAATAAATTATTTATATAAATAATTTTGAATGCACGTTCGTCTTAATGGAGCAGGCCTTCATATGCTTCTTCAGTTCTTTGTCTATACTGTACACACGCAAACTCAATCTAACATGCAATTTGGACAGCACTCGGCCTTCTTTTTGTCTTGATAGTATCTTTTGCTCTCAGAATAAAGGATAACCTTATGATGAAGGGGAGCTTTCATACGCATTTTTCTTGTTAGAAAGCCCACCTTTGACCTTTGGATGAAACCGAAGTTATATTAGGGTATTCTTTCTTATTTCAATATGACACATTCAATCTCAAAAAGATAAAAAGAAAAAAAAAACTAAATTAGAAACAAAATTATTATTTTAAACAAAAAAAATTTAAAAATTTTAAAACAAAATTAGAAACTAGGATATGTTTGGTATTGCCTTTTATTTTTTGTTTTTAAAAAATATTTTTTAAAATTATATTTGAAAATTATTTTCTGAAATTAGAGATTATTTTCTATAAAAGTAAAAATATTTTTTAGAAAACAGAAAAGGTTGTCAAATTACGCATAAAAGCCAAATTGAATGATACATTAGAGAATTACCGATCGACCACTAGAGATAGAGAAAGAATCAAAAAGATGTTTTTTTATTGTATTTAAAAACTAAAATAAAAAAAAACATTTGAATCGCACTGTCAATTTTAATTTCAAATTATATTATTAAATTAATTTTTTTAAAACCGTAAATAATTTAAATTTAAATTATATATGTGGAAAACCCACAAAAACCCTAGGTATATTTAATTTGGATCTCAACCCCCTATATATGATACGGTGCTCAAAGTGCACACGCGCACACTCAAATCCGATTAACAATGGCTCCTCAGGGACGAGGAGGCGGCAAGAGCAATAGCAGCGTTCTAGCTAGGGCTTCGAACTCGATTTCGGGGTCCCCGATCGTGTACCACGGCAAGAAGGTGGCGTCGGACGCGGCGTACGTGACCAAGAGGCTGCTGAAGAGCACCGGCAAGGCGGCGTGGATCGCGGGTACCACTTTCCTCATCCTTTTCGTCCCTCTCATCATCGAGATGGACCGCGACGCCCAGCTCGCCGACTTGGAGCTCCAGCAGGCTACCCTCCTTGGCTCCCCTCCCGCCGCCCTCGCCCCCCAAAAGTGAATCTGATCGATTAATCAGGCCTTTATTGTCGTGTGTCGATCGCCTCTAGGGTTTTCGGATTGGATTTGTAGTTTATCTGTGGAGGTTTTGTTTTCATTAGCGTTATTATTATTGTAGTTTTGGTGTGGTTTGTGCGAGAACAATGTTGGGTTTGGTGAAAAATTTGGCAGCTTGATGGACAACTAATGCCTGTTTTACTTTTCATCAGATAGAAATATAATTGAATGCATTATGCTTATGTGTGCTATGTGTACTTTTTGTGAAAATTTTCACTGCTTGATGAACATTGTTAGGTTTGTTTGTCGTTTCTTGTGTATTAAACTATTGCGATGAATTGGTGAAGTGGGTTTTAATCGAAGAGTCTATGACTTAAGTACGTGTAAGTCATATACTCGTTTAATGTGATATGTGGGAAAATAATATTGGGTTGGTGAAATTTTTATGAGTTTGTACGTTTGTCCTCCCTCATCGATAGAAATAATCCTCAACGCATTTTGATAGAATTAGTGATAAAAAAAGTATGACAAGTAGTAACAAATTGGATCAGATTATTGTTTTTTTTTTGTATTGTAATTTTTGAGTTTGATAGTGTTTGATTATGATGTGATGGAATGCATGTGTTTCTTGCTTTCTTGTTTATTGAACATTTTCTATAAATGAGTCTGGCTCAACACATGCAATTGGTAACAACGCCAGATCCAATAATTTTTTATTTACTATTTTTCTGTGGCTCCTTTAGCTTTATGTGATTTGTGCAAAAACAAGGTTGTTGGATTTATGTAGCTTCTACAATTTATGTAATTGTTGTAGTTCAAAGTGATTTCTGCTAGAATAAGGTTGAGCTGGTGAAATTTTACCAAATATGAATTTGTATGATTAGTTGAACCACTAAACTGATAAAAAAAAGGGACTAGCATCGTTGTTCCACTGTAGGTAGAACAAGGATGGGTTGTTCTGTTTTATTAATTCTTTGAATTTGAATGTTTGTTTGAATCACTTTCTAGATTACTTATTATAAATAAATGCATCTTTGGTTTTATTGTCATTACCTTCATTGAATTGTTCTTGTTAGCAAAGTAGGATTTAATTAAAAAAAGCGTGTGTTGACCTAATGATAATAGGGAAGCTAATTATTGGATTTATAATTTTCCATCACCATTGTTTTGTTTGCACTCCATCTTTGCATATTCATTGCTTGTTGAACTTTGAACTATTGTGGGAAACTTGTCAAGTAGGTTTTCTAACGGAGCCTACTCTGTAATGGTAACCATAGCGGAGGTGATTCAATATAGTGATGTGGATTCATTCTTGTTTATTGAACTTTGAGCTATCGTGAGAAACTGAGGAATTAGGTGCACATATGGCGGGCCTTGAGATTTTGCATCACTATTATTAGTTTACATTAATTTCTTGCTTAATGAACTTTAAACTGTTGTGCGATAATGTTGAAGTGGGTTTAATTGGGAGGTGACTATTTTGTAATTAAAACAACAGCGGGGCTGATACATGGTTTTTTTCTAAATTGGACAGCTGCCGCCGATTCCCTTCGGTTGCATCCAATGTCTTCCAACTAAAAAGGCATTTACTCATGGAACTGTTACTCTTTATCTATCGTTGCCCTTTCTATGTTCTATTCAGAAGTTGCTTGTATTTGGACATGAGAATGCTGTGAGTATTAGCAGGGGATCCCACCTCCCCCCACAAAACTCGGGTACATGCCTGTTTATTTTATTTCTCTTCTTTCGATTGGATCGGTGGAAAGTTAATGCAGCTATGTAGATAAAAATGCATACAACACACCCTTCCTTCCTTTTCACCTCAAACTTTTTTCCTTTGCAGTTCATGTGTGGAGGGTTTCTTGGTGTACGGTTTTGTTCCTGTCATCCGTTATAATTTAGGCATGAGAGCTAGTGTTTCCTCGAGAAAACTAGTCAAATAATTTACCAAAATTTCGAAAGACAATTTGAGTAGATTTTTTTTAATATAATTATTTTTAAAAATTATAGATTCAAATAAATTTCTATGATTTATAAATATTTTTAAATTATTGTTTTTAAAAATAATACCTGAGATATTTAACAGTAAAAGCACCCTCTAGCCCATATCATCGAGAATCGACAAGGGCAAGCTAAAAGCAATTCCTAGCCCATTCCATTTTTTTGAGATATTGTAAGATTGCACAATACAATGCATAGGGCGGCCCGAAATTTAAGACAAAATTTAAATTAGGAATTTTATTTTCTAAATATTTTAAAATAATAAAAGTATTTGTATTTATATATTAAATTTGTATTTTTTAATTATTATTATATTAAAATTATAAAAATAATATAAAATTTAAAAATATATATGATTGTTGAAATTAAAATTAAAAAAAACACTTGCAATATTACCACCTATGACAAAATAAGTTAATTGGATAAACTATAAGATAAAATATATAAATTATATGTATAAGACAAACATCTTTTTTATATATTGATTTGATTTTTTTAAAAGAATAGATTTAAACGGCATCATAAAATTTACACATTCATACGATATTTGAAATTTTTTTAAATGTATAAAACGCTCGATTTTGGTGATCAAATAACACGATATCAGAGTTTATTAGTATGATCACGTGTTATTTCGTGGCCAAAATTGAGAGTCTCATACATTTAAAAAAAAAATCAAATTTTGAAGGTATGTAAATGGTGTTTAAGTTTATATTTTTTAAATTTTTTAAATTTAAAGTATACATTTTTGAATTTGAACAGAAGGTCTCGGCTCTTTCGGGTTCTTTGCGGATCTGGCCCAACCAAGATAAGCGGCAAATAAACGAAGGGGAGACCAAACATTTTGGACACCAATTTAGCAGCGGCTAAGGACATGGCTGCGCTGCAACTTTCTTGTCGGTCACCTCCTTCACTCTTCCCTTCTTCTTCTTCCAAGAACAACTCGTCACGCACTTCCTTCACCTTCTCACTGCCGCCCACTTCCTCCTTCTGCCGCCGCCGCCTAGCGCTTGACTACCTCCGCGCCGCAATCTCCTCCGTCGTTTCTCCGGCGACCTCCGCAGCCGTGCGCGGCACCGATGACGGAGAATCCACTGCGAAGCTTCTCCTTGAAGTCAGAGATCTCAGGGCTGTGATTGCAGAGACCAAACAACAGATTCTCACCGGCGTCGACCTCGTCGTCTACGAAGGAGAGGTTAGTGTCTGTCTCTCTCGTCTTCTCCTCACTACATTCTCAGTGAAACATTTTTTGCTGGTTTTTTCTTTTTTGTCCTTCCAACATCTCTGAATTTTAGGGTCCAATTTATGGTTTTTTTTAATGCGTGGGATATATTTTGTTTGGATGAACATAATTCGAGAGCTAGCAATAGTATTACTGTGAGAATCGGTTTTTTAATCGAGCATTCATTCTGGTTTAAGATATCTTTCTAGAAATTAAGGGTTTTATCTCTCTGGTGGGGGGAATAAATTTTGCGCTCTGTCGAACTTTTGAGGGGTAAAACAAAGGTTAGCAATTAGCATGTGAATTGCAATGCCAATTACAGGACTAGTAGCAAGTAATTACTATGATACTAGTTTTTGCAATTAGATCGAGCAATCTACAAATTCATAATCGCTAATATTTCCATGAGTCATGACGTTTAGGGATCTCCACTTTGAATTTAGTGCTGTGACTACAGTGAGAGATACAACCGGCCTCCCTGCATTTGGTATTGTCATCGATTTCGTCATTTGATGTGTAGAGCAACTTTTATTTTTTGCATCCTAGTAGGCTGGCACCCTAGTTAGTTCGTACTTCATATTTAGAGATGATATTCATGCAGAAACTTCTCCTTTTCTATGACGAGATGTCCTTATTCTCTCTTGGGTGCCCCAAAGTTTTGGAACCTTCAACTAAAACCCAAAGTTAATTCCTTATCCTGTCCAAGAATAGGATCTTAGCCCTTTCAACTTCATGCTTTTAAGTTAGGTTTCTATTCGGTCTTGATTTTAGCACCCCTAAAGAATTCATTAGAAGATCAATACTTTCTAGACAAGTTCTCTGTTGAAGTGGCATACTCCATGAACAAATACAATTACAAATGTATTATGTGCTGTATTTATTCATCCAACCCAAAAAGCTCAAAAGCTCGGTTCTTTTTCAAATCTGTTCTTAAACACTTAAAATTTATTGTTTCTTAATTTTAGGCATTGGGCATTTCAATTACCGGAAGTTACGTGTGAATTACTTTGAAATTTATCCAAAGCATTACACCATTCTGATATTTACTTGTTTATGGTTAGATTCTTATTTCTTAATTTTGCGTAGGTTCATGCTGTCATGGGGAAAAATGGTTCTGGGAAGAGCACATTTTCAAAGGTTGGTGATAAGCATGCAAATATGACATATGAAATATGAAATATTGTTAGTATAAGTGCATAACCATAATGACACATGCTTTTTGCTGCACTGGCAACTAAATTTCACGTGCTGCTCTTATTTCATTTTATTTTGTGAATATAATCTATATATAATGTTGCATTCTTGTACTAAGGAGGTGCTTCTTCAAAATATGACTCTGTTATGAATTTTAAGACAGTATGCTTGTAAGTGTATTTGTTCACGAAGCATTGCCTGTGTGATATTGATCGTCTAATATTTTTTAAAAAAATGTTTACTGCATTTGCATGAGGTTTTTAAACAGCGTGCACCATATACTTGTATTGTATAGGTACTCGCTGGCCATCCTGATTATGAAGTTACAGGGGGAAGTGTCTTATTTAAGGGGGAGAACTTGCTTGAAATGAACCCCGAGGAAAGGTCTCTCTCTGGGCTTTTTATGAGCTTCCAGTCCCCAGTTGAAATCCCGGGTGTGAGTAATTCTAGCTTCTTAAATATGGCTTACAATGCTCGGAGAAGAAAACTTGGTCTACCAGAGCTCGAACCACTTCAGGTACACAATAATGTGCAACATGTTGGTTATTCCATTTGAAAGGGTATCAATTGTTGTTCATCTTTATGACATGAATCCCTATCATTGAGGCATTTTACTCTTTTTATTTTGTTTTATATTTCACATATTTATTGATAAAGGATAAATATTATTAAGAATGATAAGATACTATCAACTATTAAGAATGACGAGCAAATAAATTTTAATTTCTTGATCCTTCCGAAAGACGAAGATATTAATATTGATAGTGATGTCAATCATAAGATCAAAGATGGATAGCTTAAGAGGAAACGTGCGGAGAAAGTTTTGTGTGACTGTTATATGTCATTGAGTTTAAAATTAAAGTTTTATATGACCATTGTTGGAGCGTGTCGTTGAGACAATGAGCGTTTTGTTGCTTTTCGGTCGAGATACCGGATGAGATTGACGGGATGAAGAAGGTTCACGTACCGTCATTGGATCTCGGATCGGGACTCTCTGATACCGTGATGAATTGTCCAAAATTTCTCAGACTCAAACGATACTGTGAACTATGAAGATAAGAGAAAATCGCTTATGTTAGTTTGACCATCTAAGACATTGGCCAATGAATACGCGTGGTAAAAGGTTGGGAAAATTGACATTAAAAAAAGATTAAAAAAATTAAGAAGAAAACCAAAATAATTTGGATGGAGTTAATAACAAAAAATATGAAATTTAAAAGAAATAATGGCAATTAATAGAAATATTTGAAAGAGAAAAATATGTGTATTGGATTGAATATAAATTCTCTATCTGTCTTGGTTCATATATTTGGTTTCATATTATTGATATTAAGACTAGTTGATTTGATTTTGTTTATTGTTAATAAATTACATCTTGGTTTGTGGGAAGATATATTTATGAATCAAATTAGCTCTTGCGATAGGTTGTGCTAAAGTTTTATGATACTTGGAGAAGGTAGTTTCAAACTCATTACCTTATCCACAGTATAGGAATTTCTGCCCGCAATGTATGATATTATTGTTGATCATTCTTTTGTGTCCCTTCTATTTCAGGATTGGAAAAAATAAATAAAAGAACACTAGTTGATTGCCACACATACACATTTTTTTTTTTAAACTTCTACAATTTATATAACTATCTAGATCTTCTTTTTTCATTCTACTTTGCAAATTTGATGGCATCATTTTTATGTTCTTACAGTTCTATGGTTACATATCTTCCAAGCTTGAAGCTGTGAACATGAAGCCAGATTTTTTGGATAGAAATGTCAATGAAGGATTTAGTGGTGGTGAAAGGAAGCGAAATGAGATTCTACAACTTGCGGTGTGCTTAATGTTCTATTTATTGCTTGTCATGTTTACATTAATAAAGTGTCATCTCCACATAGGTGGCATTAAATTGGAATAAGTTTTATAAATAATTATTGTTGCATTTATCTCTTATTGGAAGATTCTTGCTATCTAGGTAGGCAAAAGTTTCTCTCCTAATATTTTACATTGTTATTGCTTCCATTAGGCTTTGGAAGAAACTAAATTACATATGGTCCCCTCTCTCCATTATATAGTTTTTCAACTTCTAATTGGATGTGATAAGTTTATGTTGAATGAATGATGCCAAAATAGGGAGAAAGATAAACTGGCAGAAAAGGGTAGAAAGATTGAGATTACATTTGGTTGAAGTGTAATTATTTCATTGAAAATATGTCTGTTTTCTTTCTGCTGCTCTGAAATGGATGAATGCAAGGTTGCTGAGTTTGTCATGGTCAGTGGTGTGATTTATAAATCATTCAAGCATTCAAGTCGTTACCTTATGCGTGTGTTTTTGATGGCAACTTTGTTTTTATTTATTTATTTAATCTTTTTTATTTTATTTTTTATGTTTTGTACTTGGTTGTTAAAAAACAGTATTTGACTACATATTGTGGTTGTTTCTATGATTACTTTGCATTCTGACACTGATATGGACAAGTAGTATTGATAATATGTCGTCATTTATTAAATGTTTTAAGTTTTTTTAATTATTTTTTGGTTACAAGCAATCGTGTATCTTTATTCAGCCGCGTGTGTCAGGTTCTTGGGGCAGACTTGGCTATATTAGATGAAATCGACTCTGGTTTAGATGTTGATGCACTCCAAGATGTAGCAACCGCAGTTAATGGGATCTTAACTCCTAGGAATTCAGTTCTGCTAATTACTCATTATATTCGGCTCTTGGAGTTTATAAAGCCTACATATATCCATATCATGGTAAGTGAATTTGAGACAATGGCCAATGGGAGTATGCCAAAAAAAAAAAAAAGAGAAAGATATAAGCTCGCTTTGCATGTTAGTTCCATTTTGTGATTATTTTTGGAAATGTTCGATAACATTTTGCACTGAGGATTCCTGTTACTTGATGCATTAGAATTTGTGTTTACTATCCTAACGCTAAATGTCATTAACTGTGCTAGGAGGAAACTTTTAATTGTTGTGTTTGGGTCTCCTGAAATAAACAATAGAACTAATCTTTTGATTAGCTATAATCCTTTGTTGCAAATCCCTGCAAAAAGAACCATTTGTGGTTACTGTGGTCACAGGGACTTACCCCTCTATTTTTTTGACCTTGTCTTTATGATTATCTAATTTTTTGTTTGTACATAAAAATGTTTTTTTATCAACCAAATTAAATGAAGGTCAACATTGGAAGCACATCTAAAATAAAAAAAAGTAGAAATTGAACAATTATATTGAGATAAATCTAAGAATATGGACAATCATTGTGAGGTATTATTTTCAAGTTGCTGCTTTCTCTGTGAAACAGTGATTTTTGTTGTGGCTATTTTCTCCCCCCGGGGGGGGGGGGGGGGGGGGGGGGGGGCGGGGGGGGGGGTGGGGGGGGGGGGGGGGGGAAGGAGTAGAAGTATCATGAATGATCATGCACATCATCCTTGGAGACAATTTGCCAATGATAAATTTCGTCTAGTGTTTTCATCTCTAGGGTGAGAAGTATGACTTTTTGATAATTCATCTGTCTGTTTTGACAATTTGCCAGGTGATTTATCTAAACATTTATATTTATCTAAACCTGGCGATTTTATAGGAGAATGGGAGAATTATAAAGACTGGAGATATTTCCCTAGCAAGAGTCCTTGAGAAGGAAGGATATAAAGCCATTTCTGGTGCATAATTGCAAAGCGATAGGTACTGTCAGTAAGGCACCTTATGGCCTTCCCCGAGTGGAATCTACTTTTTAGTGAAATTTTGATATCTCAATGTTTCAGATTTATGCATGGTTGATTACGATGTACATATTATGACAAGAAAGTGAAAAGATAAACAAGTTTAGCAGCAGCTTTGATGGAAAGCGGACTGGGTTAAGAGAGAGGCATGAGGTAAATTTGGGACAGATTGGTAAATATATAAATGACCTTCAATCGGCTGCACTTTGCTACTGTCAAACTCTTAGGTTAAGGCTATCTTTATTGTATAATCGGTACTAGTGTGTTAAGACATCATTTCGGAGCAGTTCCATATGGGAAAATCCCTACTGTTCCTTCTATCATATGTTGGTTTGGTGTTTCTCAGAATATCAATTTTAGGCAGAATTTCATTCAATATGCTTCTAAAATTTTTAACTAGTTCACAAAATACCACTCCAAACTCTTTTGCCAAACACGCCAAATTCAAGAAGACGTGTTTGGCAGCATCATTTAAAAACTGTTTTCTGTTTTTAAATACAAAAAATATCTACGTTTTCTGTGACCCAGATCTGTTAGTCTGGCAATCGCTTCCCACCCCCTGCGACCCAGATCTGTCAGCCCGGCAACTCTCCCTCTTTGCGACTCAGATCTGTTTCGATTCCGTCAAGGTGCCCTGCGTTGCGATGTCTGGCAGCCCCCCCGCGATACATCTGTTTTCTAATTTTACCGAAAATAACTGTCAAATAAAAAAATTATATTTAATTTGTTATAAAACAGTTTTTAAATATAATTTTTAAATGACAAAAACTATAAATGAATCGCCGAATTCACTTTTAAATAAGGTCATGGTTCAAGTCCAAGGAGTCAATGCCCGAGGAGAGCTCTCGATGCATACTAGTTGGAAGACTCATTCAGTAATAGTTGAATGCTTTGACACTTGATGTATACTTGTTTCTTCAGTTTGCTCAAACTTCAAATATAACGGGAAATAAATGGGATGAGTGTAGCGGTCAGATGCAAGTAAAATTCGTTGGGTATTTTTCACTTAGGCATCTGGTTCATAATAGATGACTCGGTGAGAATTTTTTTCACTTATGTTAATTGATAAGTTTATGGAATGATTTTTTAAATAGATTTATTATTATAATTCATAAAAATATCAATATATATATATATATATATAAGCAAATAAAACATTAAAAAGGGTGATGCCATTTGCATGTCATCATGGCATGCATTGCCAGTTGGAGCCTTTGATGACACACAATGCAAGCCATGATCTTGTTGTTGCTGCACTGAATTCACCAGTAAACCTGCCTGCGATTCATGAATGGTACATAATTTGGTGTCACAATCCATGTGTATCAAACTGTGTGGTCAGATGGCAATGGATAACTCACAAATCACAATGTATTCATAAAACAACAAGCTGATGCAACGTTTTTTTTAGTTTTTTCCCTTGATTAGCAAAGCCTCTAGGAGCAGAGTGCAGATGACAAAACCCTCTTCATGTCATTACTCTTCGTAGATGTAATATATAACAACCAACACTTGCGCTGGGATCTATGAGGAAGCAGGTTGGAAGATAAGGAGCTAAATCATTCTCATCATACGATCCAGACTTATAGTTTCTTTCATAGCTGTGTCACAAGTAACCTTGAGAAGTCAAATACAATTAAACAATAAATCTAACCATTAGAGAAATCGGTGAAACAGAAAGAAAAAAAAATGCAGACGACGACTTCTCAATATCTTTAGCAAAAAAAAAAATAAAATAAAGCGCAACAGTATCATCTTTAGCACCACTGTCATGAAAGGGTGTTGGCCAAATGCTCGAGTGAGCTACTTCATTCAGGGAAACGTTTTCGGGAAATTTGAGCACCACTTCGTGAACACTTGGTGTCACAAGTTGATAAATGTGTTTGAAATCCACAGCAAAGTTTCCCCACTTCTATGTAAATCGAAAACCCCTCTGCATAAAATCTAAGATGCAAAAACATGATGAATAATTTAAGGCTCCCAACTTGCAAAAGAATTAAGCAGTAGAAGGGATATATATATCCAGGCTCCGGAATGGCAGAAATCATTTTGCCTGTGTGACCCGTAATGAATGATCTCGAGAAGCTGTTTCACATTTCAGGGCCACGCTTGAGACAGGCAATTCATCAGATTCCAGAATTAGAAGCAGGGGATCTAAGTTCATTTCTTTTTTGATATACAAGAACAGATTATTTCCAACTAAACAAGTCGGCTAACCTCATCCATAACAGCCTCTACAGCATTAGTGAAGTTGGTGGAGTTGCTTCGCTTCCACATTGACTTTAAATTCTCCATGTAAGAGTTCTAACTGAGATGGGTTTGTTTTGCTATTTTGCAATGGAATGCCTATTATAAAGAATAGCAGGACAATGAAGAAGCTAACTATAAAAGCAAATTATTATCTAAACTGTTATCGAATTGTCAAGCTTTATTTGAATTAATAAGATCCTTCAGTTATCTCACATATTGGTATGTTTTGGGATGGAAGCATACAGACCTTGACACGATATCAGAGCAGGCACGTGAGCTCTACATCACTCGATATTGTCGGAGTATATTGTGATTTATAATTCCGCATTTGAAATTGTAGAGCTTTGCAATTGATTAATAAAATCTTGAAATCATCTCACTTAATGCCAATTGATTTTGGGGTGAAAGTTTCTAGACTTTAACATGATATAAGGGAGCACATGAGAATTATAATCTCACATTGAGAATTGTCTATCTTTGAATTTGATAACTACCTAAATTGTACTAAACTCAACCCACCGAGTATCATAATCTGTCTATCTGAGCCACCATCAGCATCCAACTTGAACCCAGAAACCTTCGTACTCAACAAATTTGCTTTTCATTATTTATTTATTTATTGTGAAATCGAAATTATGAATTTAATTAAAACACTGCAAAAAGAAAATAACGAGAATGGCTTCCAATGTATGTTGGGAAACATGAAGCACAGGTATTGAATTTTAGTCCACAACAAATCCAATGGGTAGAACTGGTTCCAGAACTACATATAATTTTATTTTTTATGAAGAAGGGTTGGCATTGACTAGGTGTGGTGGTCCTGCAAACCAAGAGACAAATAAATTAACTTTTCTTTCTTTTTTCCTACTTCCTTTCCTAAGCAATAACAACGAGTATTTCATAGCATGCATATATGGGACGCTTTGGAGGCTTTAAAACATCACACAATCTGCCAATGCAAGTACAATTAAGATATCACAATTTCCTTGAATCACCAAAATGCCATTAAAAGTTAGGTTGTGGTGGACTGCTGATTGGCTCAAAAACAAAATTACCAAAAGTCTCCACAACTGCAGCTACCGTCTAGAAACCTATGATATCTATTGGCATCTCTGACTATGATCTCCCTCTCTACCACTCTACCTATGTACTTGAAGGCCTCATGACAATCCTTACATATCTTCAGATTCTTCACTATCCGCAATGGCTTCCCTGGGGGCACTGCCCCACTACTGACTAACATGAATGCTAATGCCAATTTCTCGCTGTGATACCAGAGGCTATCACCTTTCTCCTTATCATCCACGTCTTGCAACATTCCATCCCAAACCGGCAGGTACCCCAACTTGCTAACCTCCACCTTCAGCTCCTCCAGCTTTGTGTATATATCCAATGTCCTCTCGTGCTCCCGGTCCCCAGCAAAAAACATGTGAACGATCCCCCTCACCTCAACCCAGCTCCTCCCAGCTTGCCTCCTCACTCGATTCTCCCTCATTAGCTTTCTCACTTCTGAGACCTCATCCAACCTACCTGCAGCCAAGAAGGCATTCGCGACGATCCCATAGGCTGAGTCATCATGCTCATTGAGTTCCATTAACCGCTTGGCCATTGCCCAAGCCATGTCCGCCTTGCCATGATGGGCAGCGCACGATAGCAACACTCGCCAAAGTGCGGCATCTGGCTGAAAGGGCATTGTCAGTGCAATTTTCTCAGCATCCTCAAGTTGCCCTGCTCTACCCAAAGCTCCCACCAGGCACGTGTAATGCTGTATCGCTGGCTCAATCCCGTAGTCTGATTTCATCCTCCCCACCCACTCTTGGACCTCAGCGACCAGACCCGCATTGCACAAAGAAGTGAGGATGGCTAGGAAGCTATAATCATCCGGCACCAACCCTTGACTCTCCATTGAACCGAAAAGCTGAAGCACCGCGTCCTTGTCCCCTAGCTGCGCGTAACCGGCCATTAGGGCATTCCAGCCGAACACATTCGCATACCCGGACATTTCATGGAACACCCGACGAGCCTCCTGCATGACACCGCACTTCCCATACCCATCAATCAGTGCGGTGCCCACAATCACATTGGAGTCAAGCCCAGCTGCAACGGCGTGGGCGTGAATCATCCGGCATTTCTCGAACGATGCAAGCTCAGCTGCGGCGTGGAGGGCGCCGGTGACGCTCTGTATGGTGGAGGCGACGCTGGAGGGGTCGGCCCTCATGCGGGCGAAGACCGACAGGGCGTCGGAGGAGGCGGAGTTCTGGGCGAGGCCGACGATGATGGAGGAATAGACGACGGCGTCTCTGTGGGGAATTTCGTTGAACACCCTGCGGGCGTGTTGTGGGAGGCGGGATTTGGAGTATAAGTGGGCTAGGGCGGAAGCAGCGAAGGGGTGAGAAGAGAGGGAGAGCTTGAGGGCCAGGCAGTGGAGCTGGAGGGCGAAGGGGAGGGAGGAAGGGAGGAGGGCGGCGCAGGTTTTGAGAAGGGAGGCTAACGTGCGCTCGTTGGGGAGGACGGGGTGGCGGAGCATGGATCGGAAGTGGCAGAATGCGGCCGCGGAACTGCCGTGGCCGGAGATGAGAGCCGTCCATGAGACGACGTTAGGGTGGGGGATGAGGCGACGAAAGACGACGGAAGCGGCAGGGAGGTCGCCGGAGCGGGCGTAGAGGGTGATGAGCTTGTTGAAGTCGGAGATGTCGGAACATAGGGATGTGATGACGCGCGCGTGTATGGCACGTGGATCAGCCGTCATGGTAATGGCATGAGAAACGAAAAATAGGATGTGAGCGCTCCGGCAATAAGTTACAACTTATAACCCTAACTTTTTTAAAAATTATTTTACGTAAGTAGTGGTGTTTTCTATCTTTTTTAGAAATTATTTTTAAAAAAGCAATTTAAAAAATCATTTATGAACTTTTACATATCATTCATATATATAGTCTATAAAAAAAATAAAAAAATCATTAAATAGATTTAATTTCAACAACCGAAAATATAAGCCTACTAAATTAAATTAGAAGAAAATGGAATAAATAAATAAAATCAACTTTGATTTGCATGCGCTATTAGTATATTCCTAAAACTATTCTATTCAAAAAATATTTAACATAATTATAAATAATTATTTATTATTATTTTAATAATTTATTTTTTAGGACATACTTTTCAAACACTTTACTTCAATAATTTATTTTTACTATTTGACAAAAAAATAATAAAAGGAAAAAAAATATGAGAGAGAATTTAAAAAAATGAAAAAATATAACTATTTAAAGAGTATAAAAGAATAATCTTAAATTTAAAATAAACATTGTTTATAACGTTAACTTTTTTGTTAAAATGAAGTAATAGGGAAGTGAGATTTTAAAGTATTTTATATTAAATTTATTCAAAGTAACAATCATAATTTCGTTGCATGACTCTCTGGATGTTAGCTCGCCTCGCTTAGCCATAAGAAGAAGAGCCCACCCAAGTTGTCAGGCGACGCCATGGCGATTGGCGAGCACCTAGGCAGTGTTTTTTTTTTTTTTAGCAATACAATATACAAAACAACAATATTTTGTGCCTTATTTATTACTTACCGTGATTAACGAAGCCGAATGAAGCCTTTGCGACTGCTAGGTTTAATGAAGACAAACGAAGTCACACGACAATGACGAAGCCTCCTTGCCGAGTCCTGACATCGACTCATCAACTGCTGCTCTGCTCTGCATTGCTGGCTCGTTGTTCTCTCCCCCTTATCCGTTGCCATCACCGCCTTGCGTCGCCGCTACTCTGTCACTACTCTCTTTCTCCTTGCAACCGTCGTTGGAATAGTGAGTTATTACTTAACTTTTAAGTTAAAATTTAATTTAACGTTTGAAATATTAAATGAAAAAAATTATATACCATTTAAAATTTGTTCCTATCATTTATGATTTAACTCTAAATATTAACGATTAAGCATGTTATAAACATGGTTGCATTATCATCATATAATAATTGTATGAAATGGCTACCAATAAAAATATTACTCGTAGTAGTAAAGTTGATATTAAAAACACCTAAACCAACATAGGCGACACTCATCTAGGCTAAACCCTCAAATGCCCGAGAGGCTTTGAAAACTATGGTAACAATAAAAAAAAAGTACATTTAGATAGGTTCATGGGTGAGTGCTCTTATGCTCCTTCAAACAAATTACAAATTTGATTAAATGTTTAGGCTCATGGGCAAGGAGGAGAGGCATACGTCACTGAATTGAAATTTTTTGTTATTTGCTATAGCAAAAACTATATTTAACTTTTATTTTTACTTTTGATAATGATTTACCTAGAGAATAAATTTAATTATATTTTATTATAACTGATAGATTGAAAATACCAAGATGATCGAGTAAAAATTATAATTTTTAAAAATTTTAAATTTAAAAATACTATGTGATTAATATTTACTCTCACATATATATATATAACTTTAAAAAATATTTAATAAATTCAAATTCAGGCGCTTTCCCGCTCTTCTAGCCAAGTTATTAAAAAAGCTGTCACATATTTCAAGATAAATTTACGATATTTTTAGACTGTAAATAAAAAACAAAAAAAATGTCAGCTGTACCACGATGACCATGACTCTCATTGTACGTCTAATAGTATCTGTGGTTTCTTTTTTTTTTTTTGGGTCATTAAAAAGGGGCGCGACTACAGAAGAATGCTTTTTATTAAAAAGGCGTGCGGTCCGTGAGTCAGCCAAGCCCACAAATTTCAGACGCGTTGTCTTCATCATAGATTCTACAGACCAAGATCAATGCACGCAGATCGGCAGGCCCAGAGAAGCAGGTATGGAAAGGGGTGAGTCGAGACAAGCCATGTGTCAGATCATACTAAAATACTCATTAATTTCACATTCACACTCGTCAATTGTAAAAATTATATAAAGTTTTACATTTTTTTTATTATATATATATAAAAAATCATTTTTATACCTTTTTCATCTTTCTTTAATCTTAATCATCAAAATATTTTTTTCACCTCTTTTTTATTTATTTTTCTCTACTTTATTTCCATATCTAGCCAAACATAGTGTTAGGCAAAAATAAACTAAAGAAAAAACATAAAATATATTCACATGTGAAATAATATGTACATATGACATATCATGATTGATATTTTATAGCATAGCTCTGTTTACATGGGCAACTTGAGTAAATTAACCGCCCAACCTTTTTATTTATTTATTTTTCTCTACTCTATTTCCATATCTAAAATAATAATATTTGATTAATTTAATTAAAAAATCACATTAATATATTCCAGCTACTTATATTTATTTAAATATTAATATGACATTCATTATTTCTTTATTAATATTTTTATTTGGTGAGTGTTTTAGTAAGTAAGCAAATTTAGTAGTTCCTCAATAATTTGTAGGAGCTTTGAGCTAGATAAAAAAGTTTTTTTGATATTGAAAACGACTTAATAACTAAACTAGATGTAAATCAATAAATGGCAATATCAGTGTAAGAATTAGCCATATGATTCCTCTAACTAGGCAAAATGACAGGCACTCACTTCTATCCTACTTTCTGATTCTTCTTTTCTACAATTTCACATCCCCTCAGCCTCTAACTTTCTGTTCCTCTTTCTTTGGGGACAGACAATTACATCCGCCAAAGCAGAAATTAATGGAGATTGAAAAATCAAAAAAAAAAAAAAAAAACAGAAAGAATGCACCTCTGAGTAGTACTTGGGGTCTCATCGTCACTTGAGTTCTCATCTCCTCCCCCCTTCAATAATCTGTACAAAACATCACATTTGAGATGCCAATAAGCACAAAACTGGAATACTTAAACCAAGAAAGAGAAACAGTATGCCAGTGTAGCCCCTCACCATCTTTTTTCTTCATCAAATTTCTAGCAAACAGCGCACAGATCACAGCAAACCCCACTGCTGCTGCACCTCCTAATACAATTGCCACTGTTTTTCCAGGATTTTTACCTGAAAAACCCCACACATATAAAGCTTGAAAACGCGCAAGAAAACTATAATTGCTACTCTATTCCTACTTCCTAGATTTGAAACCAAAAACACAAGTACCCAAATTAGAGATGGCTATATCCAGATTGAAAATAAGCAATAAAATACATATTGCTACCCAAATACCCAATTTATGAGGATAAGTAATTCAGTGAAAAAACACACGAAACTCCAATTGGGTAGTAAACGAACAACACCCGGATTGGGAGATCTCATCCCACTCTCACATCACCTGCCGAAGATGAAGAAAATGGAGAGGACGACAGTTTGGGAACTCCATTTGGGTAGTAAGCGTAGCTAATGAAGCACTTGTGGAGATAGATTTGCCCAGAAACCGCATTCCCACACTCCGCACGCGCCTGCTGGTCGGCGCTTTTAACGCACGCGCTGCAGTCCGCCGCCCCCACGTCCCCTTCGCACTGCCCCAGCACGTACATCGACTGGTAGCTGGAAGTGTAGAACCCGCCACCGCCTCCTCCGGCAGCGACACCGCTCTCCACTGCGGCGAACGCCGCGTCCCGCCGCTCCTCGAGCCCGCCTCCGCCTGCCCTGGCGCCGCAGGTCTTGTAAAGAAGCTCCATGCCGGATATTTGGGCGAACCCGGCGACCTCGTAGAGCATGTAGCAGCCGCGCAGCTGCACACGCGCGGCCACGGGCCGGCCGCAGAGCTTGCCGGTGAGGATGGGGAGGCGGCGCGTGCAGTCGTAGCAGGCGGCGTTGCTGAGGTCGCCGCGGCACTGGAAGAGGCCGGTGACGGTGGAGCCGCCGCCGCCAGCGGTGGTCTTGAAGAACTTGAGCCTGGTGGACTGAGAGACAAGAGTGCCGAAGACGGTGGAGAGGGCCTGCGAGTAGACGCCGCTGGGATCCGATAGAAGCTGTTTGGCGCAGCCCTTGTAGACCAGTGTGGCGTAGTCTGGATCGGATTGCACGAGCCCAATGTGGTGACCAAATGTGTAGAAGAGCATTAACATGGAGAGGAGGGAAATGGGTTTTTTGGGAACTGGGAGTATACCCATCTGGGATGGGACGGTGGATTGGTGGTGGGTGGTGTTCGTACTCACGCTCAGTGCCTTCCTTCCTTAGTGGTGGTGGTGATGGTGGTGGTGGATCAAAATCGAATCATGGTTGGATTTGAGCATTCTAGGGGAATTGGAGAGATGGGTGCTTCTGAAATTGAGGAGTGGGACGTGGGAGAGGAGGGAACGGCTCTCCTCTCGGTGCTTCTCGATTTTTGCTCTTTTGGCGGAATGTGTCTCTTTTCATTTTGGACTTTGGGCCATCTCTCCTCTCCCTCCCCTCTTACGTCTTATCTTCTATCTGATCTCCCTCCTTTTTGTCACCCTCTTCCTGCTTCCATAATTCAAATTTTAATGGGGCTTTCGGTTTTTTACACTTACTGTTTCTGCCTTGGACGTGAAGGCAAGAGAACTTAAATTTGGCTGCCTTGGATGTGAAGCCATGAGAATCGTTACATTACATCCATATGCATGCTTTTGAATAATTGAGTTCATCTGAGGTTTAAAAGAAAGATAACATTGAGATGGAGCCAAATGATACACAACCCATTGAGATAACTTATTTTATTTTATTTTTGGGTAGCAAGTAGGAGCTTGGTAAGTCTTTTGCATAGATCTCATCTCACTTTCCTCCCCTTTAGGTCTCAGTTTTTGTTTTTACTTCATATAATGGTTAATTATTAGTTCAATTCTAAACTTTTATTTCATTTTTTACAAAAATACTTTTCGAGTTTGGATTCCAGCATTGTCCAGCATTCATATACACACCTAAACAAAACCATTTTAACTGAGAACATGATTTTGATGGATGAATATGCGAATATGCGGCCTATGCTTGTATGTGTTATTTTTTCTAATTATTATTATTATTATTCAGAGGGTTGATAGTTTCTAGTACATACATGCACATGAGATAAAAAAAAAAAGTCAAATTGATTTAAATTTTGCTCGTTGTTTCTTACGTATGTTCTTTGAACCTTAAAAGGATTGGTGCATGAATAAAATAAGCAGGGAAAAGTTAAAGAGATATATATATATATATTCTTTGAGTGACGAAGATGATTGCACCAACTTTTACCAAAAGAAAAGAAATGGTGATGGGGAGTAGGAAGGCCTACAAGGAATCTGATTTCGTACATTATACAACAACACTCGAATTACGCGGGCTGTGAAAAGAGTAAGTTGGGGTAACACATGACATGGAACCTTTTTCATTTGTTGGATACTACAATTTGTCGCGGAATTTTAAATTTCAGGCTCCATTTTCAATTTTTTTTGTTCCGGCTCTCGTGCATTCATCATTATACTTTTGTAGATTGCACGGTAATATCATTAATCCGTAGTAACCTTATTTATTTATCACTTAGAGGCATATTTAGACTAATTTTATTTTGTTTTAGGCTCAAAAATGATTTTAATTTGTGTAGATATGGTCAAATTTTTTCTTTATTATCAAGTCAACTCTGACAAATTTGAATTCCAAAAGGACTCTTGCACAACTTATCTCAGATCAGTTTCAATCAGTATGAATGCGGCTATGCTTTTCATACTATCTCCATCAAACCTAATTGATTTTATTTTAAAAAAAATTAGTGTATTGAGTGGTGAAAAATAAGACTATGAACACACCCAGAAACGTATTATTTAGCCAATTTTCACCCATGAAGCTTCTTCACCCCTTAGCAGTGCAGTGAAATCATTTGGCTGGCAATTGGCATCAGAAACAATCAAACAATCTTCTTTTTCAGAACCAAGCAATGTGTACATACCCAAGTATTATTCCCCTCAGCTCCAAAATTATTGGTAGCCATAGTCTAAAGGTAACTAAATCCCGTTAAATCCTGCGCCCAAATAAATCTTCCATTGTTTACTCGCATATAAATCAGCCATAACGTACGGTGTCCATTAGCGGTGCAAATGAGCCAATAATGGGCTAGAGTAAAACACGTACAAGTTATGTTATTATTATAGTGGGTAGGTTCTCTGCATTCCCTATGGCCATGGCATTGGCATTTGGCATAGCTCGAAGCTCGTGCAACTAAGCAAATAGCAGTCTCTCATCCGCATTTGCTTAGATTCCTCACATGGATGGATGGAACATGACTATAAAGAGGATAAATATGTTAACGCAGCCAGAATAAAATTTACTATATATATATATATATATATATATACATATATATAAGAAAAAAAGTGTTTAAATTATTTTATTTACAAAATACCACCAATAGAAGAATAAAATCACTAAAACAAAGAAACTATTAATTAATATTATTTAATGCTGTGTTATAAATTATACAATACTTTTACAATTTTATATATTTTGAAGCCTTTTATAGTACTTTTGGTATCATCATTAATTTATAGCCTTTTTCCACTTCTCCCTCCATGGTGCTTCCGATGTACAATGCTCGATTGGTTTTCACTAACTCTCTGCCTGGTAAGATATAAAAAACAGGGTAGAAAGAAAAGGTGTGAAAAAAAGTAAAAAGGAAAATGGATAGAAGAAAAAAAGATAGAAAATGATATGAAAAATAAGGTGAAAATAAGTATTATATAATATAATATTTAATATTTTTATAATTATTAATTTGTTAGTATGGCCAACAAGTAGTATGTACAGTGATACTGTGCATTTTCAATCCAAAATTCCATTATTTTACTATAAAATTCACACATGATTTTTGAGATATTTTTTTAATGTAATTTGAAAATTTCTGTATTTTGAGATACCCAAGAGAAAGTTTGAATTTCATATCTTTTCTATCCTATCATATGTTTTTCATACCTTTTTCAGCATTAATCAAGAAGTGCATAAATGTTTTGATTAATAATATGGGTAGAAATAAAAAAAAAGATAGAAAATGAGTGTGATTGATTGATATGAAAAACAAAGTGAAAATAAGTATTAAATAATATAATATTTAATATTTTTTATAATTATTAATTTGTTATTATCGTAATCTGGCCAAACAAGAGAATATTTGAATTTCGTATCTTTTCTATCTCGTCATATGTTTTTCATACCTTTTTCGGCGCTAACCAAGTAGTGCTTAAATGTCCTGATTAATCAGCAAAACCAACCAAAAATAAGAATAATTAATAACCATGCTAAAATAAACATGGTACATGTAGGCTACTTTGATAAAGCCACACCTCAACAAGATCACATAAGCAATATGTGATCTCCTGCTAAAGCGGAGGAGCAGGCGCAAATATAGTAATAACTACTATATATATTGTGATATAAATATATTGCAATATATATATATATATATAATTAATTAATTTCTGCTACTCTATCATTAGAATCTCGTACGTGCCTGCTCGATTTGGATATAGCCTAAAATTCCTTATATGACTATGTCAGACCTGGTCTCTCTCAGACGTTATTTGTCATATAAGCATGTTTAATTAAGAAGTTTTTACTGAGATATATATAGTAACCCTCACGACAATTTAAAATGGAGATCGACTGATATATTAATATCAGGAACTTGATAATTTTGGTCACAGAGCATATATATATAATATTGTGTAAAGTATCTGATCAGATATCAATCCTAATAATTGGTAGTAAAAGGGGGTGGGTGCTTATGGGGGCTAACAGTTTAATCACCACCGGGAGAATGGGAGATGGGAGATGGGAGATGGTTTCATAACTCCATATAACCACTCCCTCTCGTCGCCCCTGATCACCTCATCACCTGCTCACTCACAGACCGAGCCTCGGTCGCAGTGGTCGTCCACAATGACGGCCTCATCAGCGAGACCTCCCCCCTTCGCCCTACCCTGTTGGCTGTTGCGGCCAGACAGTCGCATGTGCCGTCACTACACTGATATCCACCGACGACCTGTTGGCCTACATCCACATATTATACCAATAATGAGCAATAAGTGACATGAAACTTTTAGCATTCACATTATATTTATACGAGAATCTTTGCATATAATATACAAAGAATATGTACATATAGTAATATTAATTGACGTACGATTAAGGTGTTTTTTTAATATAAATATAACCTATGCTGAAATTCTTACCATATATACATATAATCGACAAAATATACAATTATTATAATAATATTATTATTAAAACATAAATAAAAAATATTCCTTGATGATATTATCGGTGAATGATTTTATAACAATAACAATCATTGAATATTAAACATTTGTGTATTATAAATATAATAATAAATAATTGAGCATAAGAGCAACTATAATAATATTTTATATTTTATCTATAAATATAGTAATCTCGTGAAAAGTAATTTTTTATATCTAATTCTAATAAGATTAATTATTTAAATCTTATTTATATTAAAATAATATTTTTTTAATGAAGAGCTAACAATAGAAATAGAGATAGAAAGAAAGAAAATAATATAATAATAAATAAATAATAAAAAATAATTATAACGCTTTTTAAGTAAATTATTTTAAAAAAAATAAATAGTCTCTGAGAATTGGTTTAATATGTATTTACTTGTAAGTTGTAATTTATTTTAATCTTAATTTTCAATGTTTTCTTGAACCGAAAAACACTGTAAATGTATATAATGATATATTAAAATAATAGTTTAATAGTATGTATACTATTTATAAAATGGACCACCACCTATAAATACGGCACGGCCTCATTTCTTGTTCGCGCTGGGGAAAAGATCATTGAAAAACATTCCAGAATATACAAATCGATCAAACGAACTACTATTTATCATACCAGGTTGATTCTTGTTGATCCTCGTCTGATTGGTATTTTTAAGGAGACTCTCGACGACAGCAGTGATCTTCATAGGATTGGTGTTTTTTTTTAATATCTGCAAATCAATAAATTGAAAAAAAAAAAAACACAAAAACAAAAACGCCATGAATGCGTTGAAGGACAAAGTAACGGAGAAGCTCTCTAATCTCTTCGCCGATCCGCCTTCCTCTGCCGTGCCTTCTCCTCCAGCATCCCAACCCCAACCCAACGACAGCCCTCCTCCCCAGGTGCATATGATTCCCCGAATCTGGTGTCTACTTTTTGTTTCCGTGTGTTAGATCTAGTTCTCTGTAACGTTTTTGTGTGGATTTTTTTGGCTACCTCGCTTGTTTATGTTTTTTTAGCCATTTTTGCGTTCTGATTTCTGGGTCTGGTTGTCTGTCTGCTGATTGATTATACGAAGTTTTGACAGTTGAATCAGAGACAATAACAATAATAAGAGAAAAGTGTAATCACAGTGGTAAGAGAAAAGTGTTGCGAAAGGTTGCAAAAAAAAAAAAAAAAAAAAAAGAGGAGATGATAGAAAAGGTTGAATGCTACCTTTTTTGGTGGGTCTTTGTCTGAGATGAGTATATGAAACTTTGGGAGTTCAATTTAACAACAACAATTAAAAATTGGCACAAATGTTACACAAATTTGAGATGACAAAAAAGGTAAAGTGCCTCAGAGTAGTAAAAAGATCAAACTAATCTCATGTAATCATTTGGATTGATTGTTTTTTGAATTGGATAGTTGAATCAAACAAATTAAATTGGTTTCTGATTATGATTATTTGATAGCTAAATCAAGCAACCAATTTTTGTTAACCCGCCCCCATCCCATGGCCACCCCTGCTGCTGCACGCTCCAGAGGTCCGTCTCCCCAGTGGTAACCCATTATAGGAGTGTTCTCCCTACACTGAGCACATTTGTAATACAACCTCTTTAGCTGATGTTTCTTAACGAGACCTACACTGGTTATACAACCTCACAATTTTTCTGTTCTCACATCGCTTTTTATATTGGTGTTAAGAATTCTAAAGGTGTCTGTATATGCAGGCCAGGTCACAATCTAGAGGAAAATATCTTTCTTCCTTTTGGTCCCGTGTCAACTTTAGTGGGTCCAAATCAAACAAATGTCAAAATGATATTAAACCAAATCACTCACTTCCTGGTAGATGGAGAAATAAAGATTTCAAATGTCCGGATGCAAAGCTGGATGAGTTCGCAGATTGTGAAACTGCATATGAGATGATACCAGAAGATTGTGATGAAGAAGAAGGAAACAAAGAACATGATTTTGGGAGAAGCACGACTTGTTCTGATGTGTTTGAAGATACAATTTCCTCAATTAGACCCCCTATATCAAAAGAGAAGTCTATGCCTAATCTGAAAGATGACTCTTCATTCATTTCCTCAGAACTATACGAGTTCTTGCAGTCTTCTCTTCCTAATTTAGTGAAAGGTTGCCAATGGGCTTTGCTGTATAGGTAAGCTTTCGCCAAATAATTATGTGAGAAAGGTTGTCTTTTACAGATATATATAGCTGCATTGGGATGTTAATTCTGTTCTCTGTTTTGATTTTTTTGAATGAAGGGCAGTACTTTGAAACATGGAATGTCACTTCGTACACTTATTCGTAAAAGTGCTGATCATTCTGGCCTTTGTCTACTGGTATGTTTAGATTTTTATTTTCTTTACCACTGCTCACTAGAGTTTATTTGAACTGTCTCCTTTAGTCTATAGACAATATGAAAGACAAATATGGAGTAAGCTGATAAATAAACCATCTTATTTAAAGTATAGCCCTTAAACTTGAAATGGTAATACTAATAGTATGTTCTTCCAGCATAGGTGCCAAAATTATGTATTCTGTAATTTAAATTTCACTCGTTGATATTTTCCTTCAAAATTACTTTCCCATTTCAGATGTCCCAAAAATGGTTACTGAGATTTAGAGTATGTGAAAGTCCCCTACTTGTCGATGGTTTTGTTGGAAAATGATGAATCATGTTCTGCCTTTTAGATTGCAGGAGATAGGAAAGGTGCTGTGTTTGGTGGGCTGATAGAATGCCCCTTGAAACCCACTGTGAAAAGAAAATATCAAGTAAGGTTATGATTCTTCGCTTTTATAACGTTATTTTAATGACAGCAAATTTTTGTTGTGAATATATATATAAGTAGAAAAATTATTGTGCACACTTTTAAAATTTGAAGCCTGTTATCCATGCTTGTTAACCAAGTCTTTATATGATAGGGTACAATTCAATCGTTCGTATTCACAACTCTATGTGGTGAACCAAGGCTATTTAGACCAACAGGTAACCATGTCTGAATTTTTATTTGTTTGTGCAGTCTTATGATTATTAATTTTTTTAGGGATGATGATAATGTAGGCGAGTGCAGAATACTTGATATTTACTAGTGTGAGAAAATGAAGGACTTTGAAGATGCGAGACTTCAGTGTATGATAATGCTTTGATTATGATAGAAAAATTGTAATATAGAGCCCTTTTGGTTTAGTGACCACTATAAGACTTAAACAAGTTAGCCCTCCATGTCTCTGCTATGAATTTCAATCAGATTTGAGCCCCTGGGCCCAAATATCAGACGTTTAGTAGTAAATGTCAGCTTGACAACGATTCAATTAATCTGTTGGAATTATATAATGAAGAGGTTTTGCTTCATTTGCCCGCCAACATGACATCCTCTGTAGGCATATTGCACAATAGTGTATTTGGTTCAGGCCAGACGCCATAAGATCTAGTATACACAAGTCAAAACACGACAGATGGATGGAGAGCACCTACCTCACAGCGAATAGACATATCATATTACTCTATCTGGTTTGAATAGGAATCGTGTTCACCTGGTCATATTGTGTCCATTAAATAGGAAATGTGTACCTCTTTAAAGGTTGTGTGTTCAAGACTCTGAATTTGTAAAGTTAAGGTACGTTACAGTCAGAGATTGAAGAACACCATTGACTCACAAAATTGTACATGTTATGTGTTTAATATCTACATGTTATGCTACTACACCAATGAAGACACTAAAGTTTTCAGACATCTTGTTCTTAATCATTAAATGTGGATATGTAATTACATAGTGATCTTAAATCCCACTAACTAAACAACAGCATAGGGGTGAAAGAATTAGAATTTTATACCAAAAAATATACCTCACCATCGTCAACCATCTCTAGATCTAAAATATTCTTGCCCATGAAATCGAGGCTAGATGCTAGTTGTGTAGCATGGTGGATGGGAAGTCCTAGGTTGAAACCTCTGTATATGTAATATTTTTTAAAATTAACCATTTATTGACTAAATCAAGGCACAATAAATACAATAATTTTATAAAGGAAGGGTTGTATAACTATTTTTTCAAAAAGAAAAAATATTGTGAGGCGCCTTGTTTCCCTGTGTGTCAGCCGTTGTCTGTTGCTAGTCCGCTTGTTGCTGCTCTCTGTGAGGCGCCTTGTTTCCCTGTGTGTGATTCCAATTGGTCGGCCGAGGCAGAGCCGGAGTGGCTCCGCCCTTACAAAGCCATTGGCTCTGTATTAGGAGTGAGTTATGAGGGTTGTGAGCTTGCTACTTCTGATTTGTTACGAAAGATCGAAGTTCGGCATTCAGCCCGGAAGGATACTGGTCTGGGGTCTAAAAGTGTGCGGGAGCTTAAACGGCTTGCCTCTTCCATTAATTATGATGCCGGAAGTTCTCAGGCTTCTCAGGTTCGGTAGTTGGCTGGTCTGCCTATTCGGCGATCTCGCGTTCTTCCCGTGGGTGGATGTTTCGTGAGGGTTTTTTTTCTTGTTGGGTTCTTGTGTTTTCATTGTATTATTTGTATGGGCTCATCTTTTTTCTAGGGTATAACTATTCTCTATCCTTTTTTTTGTATTCTATTTTATCTTAATGCAATTTTATTACTTATCAAAAAAAAAATCAAAAAGAAATTGTTCTCTGTCAGGTTTGTGTTTTCCCCTCAGACTATAAGAAACAAAATTTTCTATAAATATTGGTCGTGAATGTAAGAATGCCTTGCAAGCTATGATTGCGGTGGATGGTGAAATCACTCAATTATAATCTTAAAATGTATGTGTTTGGAATTCATAGGTGAAGGGTATAAGGTCTTTCTGGTTTTTGTAAATAAAAAAAAAGTGTAAATTTAAATTATTGAAATTAATGCTATTGGTTTATATATTCAGGTGCAAACCGTTACTTTTACTTGTGCTTGAATGACTTGCTAGCAATTGGTGGAGGCGGCAATTTTGCGTTATCTCTCGATGCGGATCTGTAAGATTATTTGTGATTTTTCTGCACCTTCACGTTTTTTAGAGATAGAAAAAGCTCAGTTGATGTCATCTGAATCCCAAAAAAATTCTCTCTTTGGAAAGGTTAAATGGGACCAGCGGACCATGTGAGACATTTGGAAACTTATGCTTGGCTCATAGTCCCGAGTTTGAGTTGAAGAATGTTGAGGTATTCGTCTTATCTTAATAACACTCAGTGTGAACATGTGATTGTCGTTACAGCACTTTTATATGGAATTTTATTCGTTCTGGATATATTTTTAGCACATCTAAGTTGTCCGGTTAGGATTATGGATGTGGTGAATCTGTTGTGGCCGCGGTATAGGATTACCAGCTTGGATCCCTTGTGAGGCTTGCGGCCCTTATGGGAACTTCCGGGGGCAGTCCAAAGTCCTCGTGTAAAAACCATATTTCGTGTGACAATACTTGTTTCTTTTTAAATGTTTTTAAGCTATTATGTTCCACATGGATGCAGTTGTGGGGCTTCACGCATTCATCACAGTACCTTCGCTGAGGCAAAGTGTGATGTACCTTCCCAATGTGGTCATCAAGGGTGTGTGATACTTCAATTCATCGTGTTTCTTCCACAAGTATGCCTCGTCCATACGTGCCGTGTGAGTGTGACACAACGTTGAGATGTTTCATGTATTTTGTCTGTTCCATCAAGTAGTCGTAGTTCTATTCTTTTATACTGTGAAGTCATTTCATTACACGTTCTGTTGTCCACCCTTAAATTTATTGACAATCTCTATTGCAGTTGCTAGTCTTGCGTCTTTACATAAATGACTGTAGAGATGTAGGATACCTGGCACCATCATTTATTTTTATGATGCCAAAGAAAATGGCAATCCACCCTATTGTAACAAAGGGTTAAAGATTTGTGTGCTTCACATATTATTGTCATGCATTCAGTGTAGTTTAATAAGGGGAGGGAGGGTAAAACTCAGCTAATCAAATAATTGCAGCACAGGGATAGGTCAAGTGAAGTCGGTTTCCCCCGAATCAAAATTTCTACATTGTTTTCTCTGAACCCTTTATTTCCTTACACGAAACTGTGCGCTTGCCGTTGCAACCCATGAAGTTTGAAAAAATTTACAGGGAAAGCATTAAATTCAAATTTAAGTCAAATAAATGGAGCTTTAAGCAAGACAAACTTGGTGCGGTAAGCTCTTCTGAGCGGTTTAATTGTAAGAGAAACGAGAAAAGACGACGAGAAAAGATTTCTCATAATAATACAAGCAGACTGGTTTTAGATATAACATCTAATTATGGACTGACATGGCAGCTGAAGCGCTGGTCTTACAAAACATGGCAGCTGGTTGTAAAGAAGACATTATATCAATTTCTAAACACCTATCCCAACACTTTGATGAATACATGTATATATAATATATTGAGCGCCTACTGTATAAAAATAGTTTCATATTTCACACTAACTTTAAAAAAAAAAAAAAAAGGCCAAGTTTGGAATAACTAATAAAAAATAAAAATAATTACTACCAAAGGTTCACTTTCACAGGAGCGAGACTGGAACAATTGATCGCTTTGTTAAACCCATATACCAGTACATAATTTTTTTTTTTAAAACGGTACACTCTAGAGCCCGAAAATCACTCATTTCTCTATTCCCCAAACTCAACCCTTCCCTTTGATTCCTCTGTCTCTCGCCAACAGGATACCCAAGCAAGGGGTTACCGATACATAAAAGTCTACTAACGCATACTTACCAGAAAAACAACCGGTTGGACAAGCACATTCTCGTTCCCCTAATATTTCAAAATTAATAAATGAAATATAAACGCACAGGCATTGAAGAATCGCTGTTTTCTTTTTGGGTTCTTTTCAATAGTACTGTATCACTACAGGATGAGGATACACAGCCACCTGAACTAGTAAGTCACAGCTTCCGTCGGAATATCAGCCAACAGCGAGCATCTGCGTTTGCAACAGTTCAGCCGCTCCATGCCCCTCTCCGTTACACAGGAAATTTGAGAAACATGGCACATATAATTTAAATATCTTCGATTCACCTGCTTTCTTCACAACTTTTCTTCTTCAGCACATGCGATGTTCAGAAAATCAGGACGCAAGTGCAGAAATGGTCAGGAGATTTGAGTCACAGCTAATGTGGCGGAGCAAAATCTAGGACTCTAGCGGGCCATCGTCCCCAGGAAGACCAAATATGCGGAGATTCCTATCCATTGATCCCACCGCTATGTATTTTGCATCTGGGCCAAATTTCACAGAAGTTGCTTTGCCTGCAATCAGCGAAAAATCAAAAATCAATGGCACGCATCAAATATCAGAGGATCGCATCCTTGAGAGAGAGAGAGAGAGAGAGAGACCTGTCCCAGATAGATCAGGAAATGTTTTGATGCAATTCCATTCTGATTTCACGCTGGCAACCTGATAGACTCTGTTGAAGCACAAACATTGCGATTAGCATTGCATAACAAGTGACAGGCAGCACAAGACAGACATTAGAAACATAATATCCACGATGCCAGGTGAGAAACAAGGAGTCGGTGAAAAATACACAACCAGAAAATATTCAGAATCCTACCATAGCCCCCTGGCAGAAGGATTGTTTCAAAACTCACCTAATATCTGATCCTCCGAGTGCAAGGTAGCTTCCACTGTGATCAAATTCCACTGCAAGGAACATTAACAGGATTATTTGGACGTTTTATCTACTGCAGTAAATAAAAATAAACATTACAAAACAACGGATATATATACACATACAACATTTCATAAAACAAAGCAGAACCCCAAAAGTTAAAATTCATTCACACTAAACCAAGAAGTTTACACGGAAGAACGGGTTAATGCATTCCTACCAACTATTTTACAAACAAATGACATTTCACTCCATTGCTTGTTAAGACCATAAAACTTTATGAAGCCTGCCCATATACTTACCACAGTTAGTTGGTGTGCTTGAATCATAGTAAGGCGTAAAGTTTCGAAAGTTCCTCAATTTGCGTAGATCCCACAGTTTAACGCCGTCCTGAGCTGAAGTCTGATAAGTTTTTCAAAAATCAGTGAACTCTGCGTGAAAAAATTATAGAAAGCACTTTTGACATGGAAGCACATACCGCAAGGAAATATCCATTTTCTGAGAAAGATATGGATGTAACTTCCCCAACATGCCCATCAAATTTAGCAACATTTGCCTGCATACATAAATAAGAGTTAGGAGTAATATAAGTAAAAAAAACTGAAAGACACTCAGATTATAATTTTATACCTGACTTTTGACATCCCAAATTTTAACAAGAGCCTCTGAGGTGCCAGTCCCAAGGATGAGTCCATCAGGATGAAAAGCAGCAGATGTATAACCCTCGGATCCTGAAGCATCTGACACCTGCATAAAAAAAAAAAACTCAAATCCAGAACCACGGAAAACTAAGGCTATGTTTGCCAAACCTAGATTATTTTTCAAAACATGATTATTTTAAAAAATTATGAACTCAAATAAACTTCCACGACTCTTAATTATTTTTAAATTCTTCAGACCCACTCTTTTCAAAAACAATCCTGTTTTTAAAAAGAATACCATACTACAGCCCCTAAATGGTCAAGATGGACAAAGCGACAAAGGGCATACCTGTGTCAAACATAATCCTGTAGAAAGATCGTAAAAGCACCAAGTGTCATCAAGAGAAGCAGTAACAAAGTAGCTATTGGTAGCGTGGACTGTTACAGCTTGCACCTAAGATGGTACAAAAAGTGTCATTCACTTCAGGAAAAAAATGTCCTAATATCAAGCAATTAGTATGGCACACAAGTGAAACTATAAAAGGGTCAAGAACACAAAGCAGTTATTTTTGCAGACAATGAGTACTGCTGATTCTCCAAAAGCGACAAAAATTCCATCCACGCATGATTTGGTTTGATAAAAATAAAATTAAATAAAAATAACAAAATCACCAGCGGTGTAAATTATTAAAAGTTCACAATATGCATGTACAGGGGAAGTTCAAATAGACAAAACAGAGGCAAACACTGGAGCTTGCTTCATTGAAGAAAGCTTGCTGCATAAATGATCAGGTTCACATGTTCCGCCATTGCTAGGTATTTTTACCTTTTGAAGATGCAATTCTAGCATTTAATTTGCCACATGCATATGCAACAGAATCAATTCAATCAAAATCAAATTTAAGTAACCCATAATGATGGACATGGAATTTCAATCCTAAACTGATGGACATGGAATTTCATTATACACCTCATTATGCATATACAATAAATATGCCACTTCTAAAACATTAAGAGATTTAAGTACGAACGTGCCTTAAATAGATATCAATCCTAAAGTGATGGACATGAAAATTTATAATACGCCTCATTAAAAATGTACAATATACCCCCATTCCAGTTTCACATGAATTCGTCACCAAACCAGCTAGACCAAGTTAAATGCATGCGACCGCCACTCCATTTTGTGAAAAGGGTGCCTCCAGCGCATCTAGGTGCAGGAATGGGGTGTCATTAATGCTAGGCTGAGGCAAGATTCACGAAGCCCACAAAAGCACCTCTGGGGCTTCTTTTCACATGGGCAAAGCAGGAAAAAAAAAAAAGCGCCTGAGGTACCTCAGCCCTACAAGCCCAAAAAAAAAGAGGAATAGTGCGACCTCCAGAACCTGGTTATGGCCCTAAGTCTCGGCAGGAGGCTCACCCTCACCCTCCAGTCAGGTTTTCTTCTGTTTACTAATCATGTTTATTGAGTCCATCGATACATTTGGTATCGCAATACTGGGAAAGAGTGTTATATTCCTTGATTCTTTTATGGATCAAATTTAGAAAGCTAATATTCTTCAAGTCAAGATTCGAAAATATAAGCTGAGGCACTGCCCCATAGCCGCCTCTTCCAGCACCTGCCTCATTTGGGTGAGGTGGGCTGAGGCAGCCTATTCTGCCACCTTATTCCAGAAACAAGCTGCCTTAGCCCACCATCGATCAGTCTCCTCCTATCCTAGCATCAAAGCCTCCTCCTCCGTGTCATCATCAATCATTGAACAAAGCAGCAACAACAACAATTGTTGAAGTCAAAGTAGGAGCGACATCGATCATCAAAGTAGCAGCGAGTCAATCGTCGAAGTAGCAACGACGTCAATCGTTATCGAAATAGCAACGACTTTGTAGAGGTAACAACGACATCCATCACTAAGTAGTAGTGACGTCCATTGTCAATCCTCCTCTCCCTGTGGTGGAATTCATCATTAATTTTCGATCCTCCTCTCTGCCGTCATAGAAGCCTCTCTCGCCACTTTGTCTGCTCTGGATCGTCAATCTTTTGCTCTATCTTCTACTTCGTCAACAATCACTGTCTCTCTCATTTTTCATTAATAGTGTCATCTGCTGTTTTTAGACATCACTAAGTTAATTAAAATTTGATTTAAATTTTTAATGTTTATCACTTGATTAATTTGTGATAGTAAGTAGTGAATTTGTAATGTTTTTTAGTACTAATTTATTTAAATTATGTTAGTGTTTTATTAATATATGACATTGAGGTGTGACTTAGTGTACACCATGAGATCTATACCATAACATCTTTCATGTTTTTCAACCTAGGTTCAAGTCAAATCAAATAGTGCTTCAACTTATGTAATATCAAATAACCATTAAAATTAAAATTAATAATACTATATTATTACTTTCATCATGAATTCTAATAAATAGATTTGTAAATTTTTTTAGTTTATAATCAAATCATTTTTTGTTAAAATTGAAATCCAAAGATGAAACATGTAACATGAAAATTGCCACAAGCAATGCGCCTATATTTATAATGGTTGCCATGCACTACTTATTACATAGATATATCATTAGAAGACATTGAAAAATGTCTAACATCAATAGAACATTGAAAAAAACAATGGAAGTGAATGCTTATATGTAGGTGCTTCATAAAACAAAGAGACTTAGTTGGACCTACCCTCACTAGATTTGCTACGACCTTTTCAAGGATAAAGGAGCAAAAAGGTAAAAGGGTTGCTCAAACTATTTTGATTAAAGCAAGGTCATTTTCCCCTCCCTTAGATTGACAAATACGTTTGTTCGTGAACTCCAATTGGTTGATAGAGTGAAAAAGTCTCCAATGAGATATAATGGTGAGGTCATGGATAGAGCCAAACAAGTAGTTGGTAGAGAATTTTGAGAGAGAGAGAGAGAGAGAGAGAGAGAATTTAAAGAGAATGATAATACGGATAAGGTTGCATTTGCTATCATTGGCATGTACAACTATATACAAATACTAATTCCTTCCTTAAAAAACAACATAAAATTATTGAGGAGCTGACTTTCTATAAAAATGTTGAGGGCATCTTTGAGCATGACATGATTATAAGACAACAAATAACTAAGTCACTAAAAATTTTCTTTCTTCTTTTATAATTTATTAAAGGTTAGTAATTATAGTTGATGATAAATGGTGATAGTGAACTTTCGATTATGTCTGGAAATTTATAAAATGAAATAATGAATCACTAAGTTCTATTTGGTTGTAATTTATAAATTTTGTAGATCTACAATAAGAAAAGAAATAGGCTATCACAAAAGGAGCATATCAAGAGCAAATCTTTCTACCTCGAAGGCCTCTAAGTATATACCAATTCTAGTAGATGAGAAAGAAGAGACAAATTTTAATGAAACTGAAGAAGATATTAAGGGTTACAAGTCTAATGACGGCAAGGGAGAAAACGATGATGTTTTTCTTGATAAGAATGATATTTAAATTCATTTTAAGTACTGACAATTGAATTTAGAAGTTTATCCTTTTGAACAGTTATTTCTTTGCTATAATTGAAAGTATTTACTTATTTTATTGGCAGCTAATCAAATATTTTAGATTTAAAAAAAAAAAAAAAACATGTGCATCTCGCTTTGCTCAGGACCGCACTTTTTTCTTACACCTTGCGCCCAAGCCCCGGGAGACCTTTGCACCCAGAATAACTATGTTGCTGCTATCATCACCAAACTAGCTATACCCCAATGTCAGCGAAGTGCATCTTCAAGCATACACAGGAGTTCTCCCGGTGAAATTTCCAAACACTCGTAGTGGCAGCACTTATTCCTTGCTTTTGCCTAACTTCTGGTCATGGATCACAGAAATATCACCACGGCAGTGGCAGCAGCCACATAAAGAGGTAGCGGTGGTGTCTGAGTAGTGTACGCCACTGGAAAATTCTAGTTTTGGTTATGCCCCACAAAAGAATGAGGGGAGTGGGGAGAGATGAGAAGAGTTACCAGATGAAAATTCTGGTGATGGGCAAGAAGTTAGGAAAAGCAAGGAAGATGGGTATTGAGAGAGGGAGAATTGTGAGGGAAGAGAACCCATGTGCGGGATAACAGGGACAGTGCAAAACAAAACCATCCCACAAGCTTTTAACTTGGGAAATCATAATCTCAAACTCTAAATCCCAAATCATAATCTTGACTAGGGTATAGATTTCAATATTCGTTCTCATCATACAGAAGCTATTCTTTAAAAACCAGCAAACATGCATGCAAGATTTAGTGATCATCACTTACATTGCATTTAGATAACAACAACAACAACAACAATAATAATAACAATAAATACATAAATAAAGACATGACAATAAAAATTCTCATTACCTCAGCAGTGTGATCTTTCAAAATGTGCCTACAATCAAAGTTTCCATTTTCAGACCCTTGCCATACACGAACAGTCTACAAAGCATTAAGAAAGGGATCTTCATCACAATTCCCAAAGAAAAATTAAAATCAATAATTAATAGTGGAAACAGCAAAAAGAAAATTTTATTTCATAACACAGTAAACATTTAACAACAATAAAATAAGCTCTTAAAACAAAGTTTATTTCTTGATAAACTTTGAAAGTCAAATTTAACAAAGGCTGCAAGTTATACCGTAAATTAAATTGATACAGAAATAAAACATTGTATTCTGTCTTTGCACCAGGATGGAGTAACATGTCAGATACAGTTTATCATTCAGATTAAATAACTAAAGTAATGACCACTGTGCCCCAATTTTTTTGCCTGTGCATTCCTCATAATAATTAGCAAAATATGCCTAGCTGCCCAACAAAAAGAAAATTGAATATTTCAGTTATAAGGAAGAATGTCATGTTTTAAATTTGGGAAAATCGGTCAGGAGAAAGAAGTATAATCTAGCAGAGGGCGGCCAAGAAAACCAGGACCATGAAATAAAAGGCTAACAACATCATCAGTGACTTACCTTATCTGCTGACCCAGTTAAAACCAAATCCGACTGAGCAACAAATTTCACACTGGTAACCTGCCAAAATTCAATGCAGGATTGTCAAGATACTACACTGATAAAAAAAATACACCTCCAACTAAATTTAAAAATAATAATAATAATAAATATAACCTTTTTTGAGTGACCACTTAATGTAGATAGAATTTGTCCTGATGGACGATCAAAGATCACAGCATTCGTATCAACACCTCCGGTTGCAATGATATCCTAGCAAACCACAGAAAAAAATACCTTTAGGCATCAAAATGGAACAAAATCTTTCTAAATCTAAACATTCACACTCTAACCCTGTAATATGTGCGTACATGAAATTCATCCACGTATAATAAATAAATAAATAAACATTTAAAATACGCATGCCCAAATCATGATATTTATAAAATGCTACCAGGATGCCAATCTACAAAATAAATCCTAGGCCACAGCAAATAAACAGTGATCACATGAATGTAGCTCCAAATGATAACAATGTCTGTGTCATACCTTGGATTGATGGATATCAATATCAACAATCCCTGGTTTGCTAGTCTTGTGAAGGGGGTGACTAGAAAGCTGGGTATATCTCTCCAAAGCATCAATGGGGGCCAGTAGTGATGAAATCTGGACAAAAAACAAAGACAAAAGAACAAACTATGGCATGACCACAACAAAAAAACTACACTAGTGAAAATACATAATGAAAGCAAAAATGGTGTTCAACACTTATTTTTTGGCATAAGTTTTATCAAAGAAACAAACTAGAAAATATTCTGCAAATACTAACATCAATAAATTGAAGGTAACTGTACATCACAAACCATACCTGACGCTTTTTCCGCTGCTGTGAAAGAGCTGCATTGCAGTCTGTAAGCTCTGAAATAATGCTAGCAGAAATTCCAGGTCGAATTCTCTTCCCACCAGGACCCAAATCCTCTTCGTCAGCAGCTGAAACATGAACTTATATAAGTTTGTGGTTAAATATCAGCTGCAACATCATCCTAGTGATGCACATATTAATAACCTCTTTTCCCATTGCTCAGAGCAGAAGTGTTTGCTGTAGCCACAGTCGAGGCCAACTTCGGTACCTGTCTCTCTAGCTGTGCCAATAAAGACCTTGCATCATCCCTTTCTTTTTTTAGTCTTGCAATCACACGACAAGCAGCATCATGCTGCCAACATAAAATTAAAAATCCAATTTTAAAATCGAACAACCAAGACTACAAATTTAAATTAATCAAATATATTACAAAAGTAAAGAAGAAATGAAACGTTGTTCGCATATTTGGGAGCACAAAGCCGAGCAATGACTCTTGGGAACAGACTGGACCTAGCATGTAATAGGTAATCAGGTCCAGCCTGTTAGGGAAGGCTATGCAGCAAAAATGCTGATAAATATAACACTTATAAGTTATAAACTAGTTCATTGTTTGTTTGTTTTTTTTATAAGTACTTATAACCTAGTTCAGTGTTTGTTTTTTTGATAAGTACTTATAACCTAGTTCACTGTTGAGAACAAATCAAACATAATTCTACATTTTATTGAAACTAATTATACATTTTAATAATTCCCCAGCCTGCTAGATAGGTCTTCAAATATTAAATTTTAATAATTCCCCGGCCTACTAGATAGGTCTTCAAATATTAAATTTTAATAATTCCCCGGCCTACTAGATAAGTCTTCAAATATTTATACAATTTCTCTTTTCTATTTCTATACATTAAAAACAACAATAAATAATCACACAATAATATAAGCAACATAAAGGAATAATACAAATGCGGAAACCAGCAAAAGAGATATCTAACCAAATATGAATACTAATTTCGAGCAGCGAGACAGCTAAATAAATTGTGGCGAAGGATATCAAGATAACAGCATTTCAATCAACAAGGCAATTAAGTGATCATTTTCACAACATTCGCAACACTAGTATATAAAAAACAGCTACCATTAACTGGTCAAAAGCACCATGAGATAGTCTCTTGACAAGATATAACTAATAGAAAATAAGTAAGAACTACTTTGATGGTAGCTACTAGTTATTAGACAAAAGGGCTGTAAAAAAATGTACAATTACTTCAAAAAAACATGCAATCCTGAATTCCAAAAGAAGATTTTTGCGGTCATTCCAAACAAGTACTTTTTACAAGGATAACTAAACACATATGCAGAACCTACTACTGTAGTGATAATATAAGAAAAGGTAAACAACCAAGGAAAGAGAAAAAGGGAAGAGGTACGGGCAACACTTTATATGTAACCTAAACTAAATAGTACTGTGAAAATTTTCTACTCTAACATGAATGATACAAAATGCCAATTTTAGACAGAAGAGTACCTGGTATAGTGCATGACTCAACTCTTGCCTTGCTGTATGGAGTTGCTGTTCCAGTGCAAAGTTGGATAGCATCAAACCATCCCATTCCTATATTTGAAAAAAAAATAACAATATAAATTCATGAAGTAGGGAACGTCAGACACAAAACTAATAGAAAATTAGAATACAAGATACAGCACATCTTCAGCAATTAAAGTAGAACAACATGCTATCTATAGCTACTTCAGAGTGGATGATATTATCCATCAAATGGTAGAAAGGTATTGCAACATTTTGAAAAATGATGATAACAAAAGATGATGCTCCCATAGAAATTTACAACAAACGACACATGAATCACAGTCATGTCTAGACCAGATAGCAAAAGATAGCCAAAAGAATTCTCAAGTTTCATGAATTCTCAAGAATCAGTTCAGGAATTAAGATTGCAGTTAATCTTATTTCCTCAATCAGGTTAACCTGAAACCACTAGATATGATTAGCATAGAACAGAAATATGACATGATAAGGCACGACTTGCAATTTCAGAATAACTAGAACACATAAAACCACTTGGAGTAAAGTGGACAGTAATAATGGGTAAAAGAAACCTGTAAGTCTGTAACGTGGCTCAAGCACGCTAAGCTAATAAAAATAGTGAAAACATAAAAAAAAAAACCAATTTTAAGCATTCCAATAAAAGATCTAAAGATCAGGGATCCTTACAATTTGAAACATTCCAAGCATTCCAGGAATGCTTGCAGCTTGTACAGGCCTTGGCTTGACAACCTGCATAAAAATCCCATAGAATTTAAACATTAAACAACTAGCCATCACTTTCAAAATAGGAGGTATAACCAATGCCACTGAAAAGACAACAAGCAGGCATCAAAACGGAACATACCTTGCCAGTTTTGATGGGAACAATGTCATCCATAGTAAGGGGCTCTCCTGTGATTGGGCATTTCCCAAAATCCTAAAATAATGTAGCTCTTTAATCAAATATAGAATTTAGACTCATTTTATAATATCCCAAGAAAATAGAAACATATTCTATGTAAATCCACCCTATTACTGCTAGTATAACAAATGGATAAAAAATGAGTAACTAATTGTACTATTTTATAGAGTTCAAATACTGAAATTTTAAGGTCTGAAACGTAAAACTTCCTCTATTCCTAGCTTTCTTAGTAGCCATTTGGAAATTGAGTGTGGAGTCCCAAACTCCAATCCCCACGTAAATTTCGTTGACTAGACAATGACACCCACGTCCAGCAACATCCGATACTCAAATATTGCACCGGAGACCATCAGAGAAAATAATCCATTAGCATTGAAGCAGACCCCGAACAAACCCACCTTTTGATTGCAGCAAAGAAAAAAGAAGCAATTTGATATGCTCGAGTAAGGTGTCCCCCGCTAAATTGGACTAGGTTTGAAATAGTAATTCTATTTACTAGAGTTCAAAATTTGAAATTTTAAGGCCCAAATCATACTACTTCTTTCATTCCTAGGCATCTTATAGGCCTGTTTGGAAATTGTGTTTGACGTCAACTCCCAAACTCCTAAGTCAGCTAAAACTAGCATCGTAAATACATAACATCCACATCCAGAAACGGGCAACACCAATTTATCAAAACCCTAGAGAGAGGAACGCACCGAAACGTGGCGTTCAATCAAGCGTCTCTCGAAGAGAAGACCTGATTTCTTCAAGACCACCGGCTCTTCCGGAACATCACCGGAAACTGCAAAGCACGAAGAAGCACAGAGTGAACTTAGGGATTGAACATTGGAAGAAATAATCGAATGTGAGAAGACAAAGTAGAGATGTCAGCGGATAGGGATGAGAGACTGCGATACTTGAGCAGTTCATGGAGGAAGCGATTGAGCGAGCGAGCGAGCTAGGGTTTGGTGGCGAGCTTCGGCGCTGCGCGCAGACCCGAGCGAGCGAGAGCGAAGAAGACGAAGTCGAACACGCACACACACAGAGGGAGAGAGAGGGGAGGTGGGGGAAAGAGAAGGGGTTGAAGTCGGAGGAAATAAAAGAAAGCGGAGTGCTCTTTGGGCCCTCAAATGTGGGCCGGCCGAGTATCTTTAGCTGTCTTTTAAAATTATGATCCATAACACTAAACAGATAAAACATTTTTTATCTCATATAAATTTATAATAGTATTTTAAAAAAAAATGATGTTTGAATAATAATTTTTTTAACATAAGTAAAAATGTTTTAAAAAATATTATTCAAATACTGCATTTATGTATTTGAACACAGATATAGTGTTTGATGATCTTTTAAATATTTAATTTACGGTTCAAATAATACTATAGAATATTCATGTTTGAATAATATTATATTAGTATTCGAATATTATTATTTAAATATTTTATATTATTATTTTATAAATGTTTTAGTCATTTTATATTAATAGTTGTATTTAAAAAAACTATGGTGTGAGCATCTATTTTGTATATTTAATCTTTGAGTCTATTTGTATATACAAAAATAAAGAATAGTCTTTTAACATAACTTTTATTTTTAAACTTTTTACAAAATTTATTTTTTACTTTAAAAATATAATATATATATATATATATATATACAAAAAATATGCTACATGCAAGTCAGTGTGCACTACTTGCATTTTGGCCATTAATTTGCTTTTTTTTAAGAAAACCAATTGCTAACTAACTGATTGCACACAATAGCTTGCAAAAATATTTTCCCATATACAAAGTGGTTTTATCTCTATTTCCCAGTTGTACATCATGTTTGATCAATGTCACTCAATTATTTTTATATATCTAGTTATTTATGGGCTTAGCTTCCAGTAGAAGCATTTTTTATCCTATGTTAATGTCATTAATGGACCAACTTGTGTTTACGATGTGTAATGCTAACAAAATTTCAAATACTCATATAATATTATATTAATACACAATTATAAAGTGACACATATAGCTTAATCGTTTGATTAGTGTGAAAGCACAATTGTATACACAATTGAATCAACTCAATGTGCAAACTCATCTGATCATGTCACAATATTATATGTTTTAAGCTCGCCATACAAAGACACTAACAATTTATTCATTTGTCACATGTTGAGACACGTATCGTAGGTTTGCATTTTACATAACTAATTTGCCACCATATGAATTACCATATATTTTTTAGCAACTCTCAACTCCTCCTTAATCAACACTAGTTTAATAGCCTGATGAAAAAAACACAAGTACATTTTCGAATTTAATATGGTCATATCTCAAAATACCTTAATAAAAATAACCAAACTCATGTATTAATTATTGGATAAATAAACCTATGGTGAAAACCATCAACCCAGACCTTGGAATTCATGTCAAATCATAAAAAATAAAGACCAAATTTGAAGTGTACCTAATTTAAACATGATAGACTGACGATCTAAACTCTACGTAATGGATCATGACTAATTGAGTGTGACTGTGGTCCAGTGTAGTGGCTAGTTGGGGCTATGTAGAGTTTGGCGATCTGGCATACAATAGTATCTTGTTAATGTAGTGTTTGAATGACAAATCAAATCTCTGGCGTTCAATAGATCAATGTTGTCGGCAAATGACAAATTAGGTTAAAATCTTTGTGTATGTGCTTCAACTTCTAACTTTGATATCATTTTGTTATGATTGAACATAACATACACCCAATAACAAAGATTTAATGTGGTTCGATTGGAAAGTGTTTACATCCACGGGATAATGGATTCATTATATTATAGATTACAACATCCCTATTGTTTTCCACGATTTCCCATGTTATTTCCTTACAAAATACATGCATGATAATTGTGTTATTTAATATAGGAAGACATATACATAAGTCACTAGTATGTGAAATGGTCACATACTTAGTGGAAAACTAGTTACATTATGGAAGTCAACATGGTAGGTGGGTCAATCACCCATTTGGGTGCACTTAAGCCAAATTTCACATGAGTAATGGTGATAAAATGGAAGTAGTGATCAACTCACTCATAAATTGATTTCCATGTTATCGATTAGTCTAATATTTTCAAACCGTACAATAATGCAGCAAACAATTGTAGATTAAATCTTCTTTACTTCCAAACTTTTATAGTCACAAGCATAGTAATAAAAAAAACCTAATTATAAGTGTAATAAAGACTCAGTATTGCTTGGACGACAAAATCACTCAGTAATAAGCAATTAGGCTAATTGTAACTTGTAAATAACGGTTGTTTCTAACTTCACATTAACTTACAGCTACAAATAATATATAAAATTATCTCATTTCTAACTTAATTACATAATGATGAAAACTGCATTAAAATTCATATCTCTGACTTTGATACGTCTATTTAGTCAAAAATTATAATTTTATCTTCTTCTTTTTTCGAGACTAGATGATTAACTATACAATGAAGAACCGTTCAGGCAAATAATAATAATAATTTGAACTCTTCATTTTCAGTTAGACTTGCAGTAGTTTTCAAGATGCAATGAAGCAAAAAAAAACTACAATATTACTCATGGGTAACAAAAAAATCATAAAATTGATCCATAAAAAAAGGCAGTTCATTATAATTTATGCAAAGTTTGAGGCATATAGGATCTATGTCAAGAATAAGAGACTATATGAAAAAAAATGTTTCTACCATGCATCATCTAACTGTTCATGTCAATACTGAGCCCACAATTCATGAAATCTTTCGCAACTTGTACTATTTATAATGTGTGGCAACTGACAATATGATTGAAAACCACATAAAAGAAACAGCTTTGTTATTGCCTCCGTACCACATTTACTCACCGCAAATGTATGACATGTTTTCATTCATCTGTTTGAATCGTAATAGTATGCACATTGGCCATTGAAGTGGAATTTGAACTACTACAATTGAAATCCAAACACGACCAAACCTCTAACCAAATCATAGGGTAAATATTCAAACACCTCCAACTAGACCTCCTAACAGACCCCAAATAAACTATCCAAAAACTCATGTGAGAATAAATAACAGAGAGAAACAAAAAGATTTGACCACTATCCCCAACCAAACTACAACAATTAATTATTTCAATTTACAATTTTCAAAATCATAATTTTGTATATTTCAATATACAATGTTTATATGTACAATTTCAGTATGCACTGTATTTGAAGTGTGAAGCAATGAGGTTTGTTTTTAGGCGCTTAACTTGTTAGCAAGTTAAAGTCGAACATGAGATATCAACAAATAAATTATGTCCGCTACCAGTAGTTGAGTGGAAGTAGGATCACACTACGATGAATTTTATGATGGACCTTCTTCTAACTATTTGGAGGGAAGGATATGATTTGCGTGATAGTTGATAGACTACAAAATCAAATGTATATTAATACCATAGTACAATAACACAAGATGCTTTTATTAATAATTTTCCATTGGAATTCCTAATTTACCTCCTTAATTTGAGGGAGTCTACATGTAGCTTTGATAACTCATGTATGTTTGAGCCCGACATATCTTCCTCAAGCAGATGACCAATCAAATCATGCCATATAGATGTTAAATAACATTTGATCACAATAGTTTTGTAATTATAGTTATAAATATTTTATTATAAAAACGTTAATATTATGTTTTCAAAATATATTTCAATATTTTTTAGTTAGTAATTAATGATTATACTTGATATATTATTTGATAATCAAAATAATAATATTATACATTTTACACTAAACATCAAACTTAATTTTGTAAATACAACATAATTTTTGCCATCTAAGCCAAATACACATTTTAAATACACCTACTTTAAAAAACTATCATTCAAAAATACATACAAATATGCATATGTATATATTGTACACTATTAAATAAGATTTAGTGTATATATATATATATATTGAATATATATTGAAGTAAGTGAATATACATGCCTTCTATCACACACCCACACATGTGTATTAATAACATATTTAATGTGCAGTTAAATATATTTATGTTCGAGTAAAGTAAAGATAAGTGATTTACTCGAGTGATGGATAAATTTTGACGTATAATATGAATAATATTGTGAAACAAAGAGAAGGATACCAATTATAATACATAATGGAAGTACATTTATAAAAAAAATAATAACAAAATATTACTCAACAGATTTTGTTTAATGATACGGTTTCACTTAGGGGATTTTGTGCATTCATTTAGCTTACATAGTTGTATCACTAAGAAATGACCTTTGCCCAGCCAAAACACATTTTTATTTTAGTGTTTTTAGAAAAGATAAATATTTTTAAAAAAACTTTAAAACACACCAAACTGGGTACATTTTTGGTGATTTTAGAAAAGAGTATCTCAAGCCCCTTTATATCAATTTAATTAATTAATTAAGTAATGTGGTGAATTATTATTTCTTTCGCTTAATTTTTTTTAAATAAAAAATATAAAGTAGAAGTAGCGTGGAGGTGATAAAAATAAATAATAATTAAAATTTATCTGGTAAAAATAAAAATATGATATATGCTTATATCATATTTTGGAGCATTTACTATACTTAAAAATATTACATTCAAGCAAAAATAAATTTTAAACAAACTGTAAAATAAATTTTACTGTAATCCAGTACTTTTGCCCCGGATAATATCGTAGCCCAAAAATAAATGTTCGATTCTGATATATATATATATATATATATATATAATATATATATATATAAAAATACGAAAAGGAGGGTAAAATGAGGGAAGAAAAGAGTGGAGGCCTGGTCAACCCAGTTTCCGATCCCACGTGGCGGGGGAGACTCGTGTCGCGTGCCACGTAGGCAAGAGAGGGTGGGGTAGAAGAGAGCGGTGGGCCGTGACCCCCGGAGGAGGGGTCTCAGGCTGCTCCAGCCTGCCCGCCTGCGTACGGACACCCCACACCCTATATAACGAACAGCTTATCTCCCTCCATTTTCTTGGCTAACCATGATCCCATCCCCTCCCCCTTCTCTCTACTTTCTCTCTCTTCCTCCATCTCTGTACCTAATGGAATCATCATTGCGTCGTTCTTTAGCTTCAGTTGCCAGCTTGCTCCGGAGGTAGCAGCTAGCAGACGCGTCGAGGAGAGGCGGTTTTTTTTTTTTTTTTTTTGTCGTTGTTGTTGTTCATGTTCATGTTCTGTTTTTTTTTTTCTTTCCTCTCCCTATTTCTAGGACACATAAATAGGAGGGAGAGAGAGAGTTCTTCAATCTGTTTGGATTTAAAAAAACAAAAAAAAAACAGACGTTTCTCTGGGATTTGCCCCCTCTTTTCTTTCCTAATCCGAACGAGACAAGGATGTTGCAGGACGTGATTCACCACCATTCGGAGCAGCTACCCATTGTAATCCCCATTCAAAGCTTTCATTTTTTTCGTCCGCTCTAGCATTTTCTGGAATCTCTGCGTCTTGTTCATTTTTCGTGGATGATTGATTCATTGATTAATGTCTTTTCGTTCATGCAATCATGAAATCGTGTCGTTGGCGACCGTTCTGAAATTTTGTCGTGTTTGATCTGCAAAGTCTTTATTTGGTTGTTTGTGGGAGTGTGTGACTGTTGTTCGAGACTCCTTCATTGGGTCATCAAAAGACCAATGAAAGGGACCTTAAAAAAACCGCAGTATTCCAAAACCCGCCTCACAACTCTGATATACCCAACTCAAAGTTTGAAGCAGAGGTTATTCAAATTTGGATTATGTAGTCTTCGATTCTATGGACACACCCCACCTAGACCTCGACAAGTCATGTTCCTCCATTACCCTTTATATCTCTGACTGTACCCTGTTCTGATCTGTAAATTTATCAGAATTGGATCCAATTCCAACCACAATCATTCACATACTTTACGAATCATGGCTCCAATGTACAGAAACAGTACCGAAAACGACACCTCCAAGTCTCATTCATTAACTTTAACCCACGTGGCCTGTTGTGATGTTGCATTCAATCTCCTCTGCTCTGTTTTGGCGTGCTCTGGTTTTTTTGTTCTCCTTGTTTTTTTTTTTGATGGGTTCTGCTCTTTTGACATTCCAGGAGGAGATCTCAAGCCCCATCAGCGCCCAAATTCTGGAGTTTTGTGATCCGGAACTGTTCCCTCCAGAGACCCTACAGAACTCCGAGGTCGCCTCTTGCTCCAATTGCTGCTATGAGCAGGAATCCTATGCCACGAACCTGTCTTCCATGCCACCGGACATGGAAAGCCAGTTTAACAACAACAATAATAACAGCAGCAGCCACGACAGCAATTCCAACAACACCGCCACACGGAACGCCACCGCCACCACACCGGCTCCAAACCCCTCCATAATCTTCGACTCCCAAGACGACATCGACAACGACATCTCCGCCTCCATCGATTTCTCCCCCTCCCCGTCCTTCTCCGTCCCCCCTTACCTCCACCACGACCAACAGCTCGACTTCTCCGCCCTCCACCACCAAATCCAGGTCCCGGGCATCTCTGGCGAGGCAGCGACAGCAGCCGGTGCCGTGCTCCCGCAGTACCCGGCAGACCACGTCGTCCCGCTCGTGGGCCCACCGCTGCTGCCGGTGTTCGAGGAGGACTGCCTCACATCGATGCCAACATATCTTGGCCGGCTGAACCCGGCGTCACCGTCTTGTTCTTTCCTAGACCCGTCCATGGCGCCGTACCTTCCGCACGGGGGCTGCCAGAACCACGCGCTGTCGGCAGAGAGCTCCGCCATGTTCTCGGCTGGGGGAGCCATGCTTTTGGGGCCCGATCACCTGCAGGGCCAAGAGCTGGAGTACCAGCAGGGGGATAGTGTTGGGATGTATTGCACTGATACCATGCAGAGGGTTTTTAACACTGGGGATCTGCAGGTACTTGCTTTTTCTTATTCAATACTTTTTTACGCCTAAAACTATGAATTTTTTCAAGAAAGTTTACATGAACAGTTTGGTATCGTGTTTTCAAATCTTAAATAATTATTTTTAATCCCCTCGATTTTTATGGAGGGGGCCGGGAGGGTACAAGTTTTATTTAGTTTGTTGGTTATGTTTTGTGATGAGGTTTCCGATTGATCAAAACCATGATTTGTGACTTACCTTGTAGAATGTGAGGTATGTGTGACAGTGGTAGTGCTACTAGGACACCAACGAAGGTAAATTTGTCAGGGGCGAGACATTGTGTGTGGGTCGAGCAATTGACATTTCTGCGTTGTGTTATGTTTGTTTTAGGCACTGAGTAACGAGAGTCAACAGCTGGTGAGCGGGGGTGGAGGAAGCAGCACTGCAACATTGGCATCAGAAATCACAAGCTTGGAAGACTCGGCCTTCAAGGTTGGGAAGCTCTCTGTGGAGCAGAGGAAGGAGAAGATCCACAGATACATGAAGAAGAGGAACGAGAGAAACTTCAGCAAGAAAATCAAGGTCTTTCTTCCCTTATCGCTCCTGTTTATTATTATTATTATCATTATTATTATTATTATTATTTGACATCATGCACATCCATTAGATAGTAGATTGATTGTGCAAACGTCTCAATTTCGGCTGCAACTAACGGTTTCAAGAAAAAAACAATTTCAGTATGCGTGCCGGAAGACACTGGCAGACAGCAGACCCCGGGTGAGGGGAAGGTTTGCCAAGAACGATGATTTTGGGGAGAACCCAAGGCCTACTTGCAGCAGCAATCATGAGGAGGAAGACGATGAAGAAGTAAGATTTGAAGCCCACATCCCAGCTTAAGCTATAATTTGAAAATAGGGTCACTCTCTTTTTCATTTTCAAGCCGTTGGTGGGGGGCGTGAGGTGCTGGGTAAAGATGAAACATTTTGATTCTCAATCCATATGGTCGTATCAGGAGCCATACAATCTAGATTTATTCATGTTATAATATCTAGACCACGCGTCAAGGGTTTCTAAAGTGCAGTCTGTAGTAATAGGGACCATCAAAAGAGAGGATATGATTCCATCTTATGACCCATCAGGTTGCATTTTCTTGGAATTATCGTCTAAGCAACAAGATACACTTTTTCAAAAAATTTAGTCATTTACTTATTTCCAGAAATGACTGTAGAAGTACTACAAGTAAAATTTTGGTATATGTGTACATATTTTCAGTATTTTTCTTACTATCTGTATTCTGTATACGATTTTTATTTTTATTTTTCGAAATGTAGGTAGTGGTGAAGGAAGAAGACGACATGGTAGACTCTGCAGACATCTTTGCACACATCAGTGGAGTGAACTCATTCAAATGCAGCTATCCTATCCAGTCCTGGATCTGATGATGAACTATTTGGCTTGAAGAGTAGGGACACAGTCGTCGGAGGGACTTCCTAGGCTAGTGGAGCCTTAATTAATATTTAAGGACTCTCCACCCCCTGCCTCTCGGCCATGCTAGTGCACCTATCCCCTTCCTGGTCCGATGAAGATTGAATAATTGGGTCCAAGTCATATCTGTTTTTTTTTTTTTTGGTTCCAAAACCATCTAATAATGGGTTGACGTATACAAGTATATATATATATATACACAGAGAGATGACGTATACAAGTATATATATACATAGAGAGAGTTAGATTGCAATAATAAACATTGTAATTTTTGTAGGTACACGCATATATTGCACTAATATGTATAATGGAGCACTGTTTTCAGTATATTCTTTCAGTTTGCTCATTCCTTAATTAGCATAAAGGGTATTTTGTATAGACCTTTTGCTATGAGAAGTGTACTCTCTTTGTAGATGGTATAATTGACTTGTATAGATCCTCTATGGGTAGTTCTACGCCCAGCTTTAAGTCAGCTCTTTAGGAAGGAAACACGCATACACCTTAGTCCGCGCTGATTAATAATCCTATCACCAGTTTCCTCAAGCTCTACCTGGGGGGTGAGTTCAGTGATGAATCAATTGTCATGTATATGTGATTTCTACTTTTCCTTCTAATTTTTATTTTCTAAATATATATATAAAATAAAATCCTACAGCCAGCCTTATAATCATTGGTAAAATAAATTATCTTAACTAACCTGACAAATATCTAATAAATTATATTAACTAACCTGACAAAATGAGTCATGAAATCAATACCCAAATTCAATGAGACTCTGATCAAATAAAAAGACTAAATAAATAAAATTGTCCCATTATTTAAAATGAAAATTGACACACTAAAATTTTAAAACAAAGTCCCTAATGATTCCTGTACTTCGCTCCTTCATGACTCTTCATCAGGTACTAGTCTGGAGTGAAATATGACTATTTAATAATGTTAAATTGCTAGGAAACACACACGCACACATTGTATTACACCTCAACACCTAATTGTAGCAGTTATACAAATGTGGTATAAATCTGTTAGCTCCTAGTTGCATAAATCTGCCACCCAATTATGGTATAAAGCTGTTAGCCGACTATGGTATAAAACTAGTGTTGGGAAATTGTGCCTCCTATCGAAAGAAAAAGGAGAAGACAATAAGTTTATACGATGAAGCAGGCCTAAAGTGTCATAACGCGTTTTAAAGCCGTGCGGACCGATGTGGCGAGCCCAAAGCGGATAATATTGTAATATGCGAGTGGGCCTGCGCCTTATCCAGATCCTAACAAACTAGTATCAGAGTTTGGTTGTTTCTATCAAGTGTTCCATTATATCGAAAGTCTTCTCGGTGTTGTCTGTGGCCGAGCGGCGTGTTCCGTAGTATACGGCGATATCCGATTATGGAATACAAATCCTTGTCTTCAGGTGATCGAATCGGTTTACTTTCAATCAGAATGTACATTGAGGGGAAGCTCCCATGACAACCCACATGGTGGTAGCTCATCAGTTTGTTAGGATCGGATCGAATCCGATTAAAGCCGTGCAGACCGATGTGGCAAGCCCAAAGCGGATAATATTGTAACATGCGAGTAGGCCTGCGCCTTATCCAGATCCTAACAAACTAGTACCAGAGTTTGGTTGTTTCTGTCAAGTGTTTCATTATATCGAAAGTCTTCTCGGTGTTGTCTGTGGCCGAGCGGCGTGTTCCGTAGTATGCGGTGATATCCGATTATGGAATACAAATCCTTGTCTTCAGGTAATCGAATCGGTTTGCTTTCAATCAGAATGTACATTGAGGGGAAGCTCCCATAACAACCCACATGGTGGTAGCTCATCGGTCATCTAGCTTTATACTGTAGTTGCAATGTCACGGATCGATTTCGGCCTCTTGGCTTTTAGTTTGGGGGACGGAAGCATCGGGGGGGGGGGGGGGGGCCTCTTCAACGTCAAGTCCTCGACTAGTGGTTGATATGCATGCAACAAGGGAGAGATTGTTGGGAAATTATGTCCCATATCGAAAGAAAAAGGAGAAGTCAAAAAGTTTATATGGTGAAGCAGTCCCAAAATGTCACAATGCGTTTTAAAGCCATGCAGATCGATGTGACAAGCCCATATAAATAGCTTCTTGATATGCAAGAAAAGTGTTGAACTCGACGACGAGTGATGATTGTGTCAGCCATCCCTGGACATCGACAGTAATGAACGTTCAATTGATAAACAAATTCCATCCAATTCCAATTTTTTTAAAAAAAATATAAACATCTTATTTTAAAATGTACGTAATATACATAAAGATAATTCATGAGTTATGGCCGTATGCATACATAAAATAAACTGATAAGTAAAAATATAATAATAATTTATTTATTTATTACAGCATAGATTTCATCATTAAAATGATGTGTCGTGACATGTTTCTGTTCCTCCATTCCTCCAGATTTTTCCTCGGCACACGCCGCGGAATGACGTCAGCAAGAAGCCACTTGATTTTGTTGGAAAAGGACCTGTTTATTTGTTGTTTTTTTTTTCTTCAGAAAAAGAAATATTCGAAAAAGCAGAGAAGAAACAGATTAACGGTCAGCGATTCCGTCAGCGTCAGTCCTGACGGAGGCGTGGGGCGGAATTTCCGTCAGTCATGGGCACTAGTTGAACGCGACACGACATGACCCCATCGACCATACTACTCCACACCACACGACATGTGGAACAAAAGTCACGCGCACCACACGCGCACCCGGAGGATCGCTGTCCAACACGCACCAAAAAAAAAAACAAGATAACATGTTTCAAAAAGTCCTGTTTCTTTCTTTAGGTACCAGTACCACCATCACCACCACCACCACCAACTTGTAAATACTTTGTACATGCTGCCAGTTGTTTTTTTTTTTTCCTTTTCTCTTTTCAATGTGTCCACATGGTAGGGAAAAAAAGTTGAGTCTGATTTTTTCTTTTTCTTTTTTAAAAAGTTATATATCCACACATTTGGCCATAGTATCAATAAATTTCATCAATTTGATTCAAATTTGATTAATCCGTAGTTTAAAATTTTAATAAAATAAATTTATAGATAATAAGACATAAAATATAAATAAATTTATTAAATTTTTTTTAACTAACTCACGTTCTAATTTATTTAATAGAGTTAAGAAAAAACCATTGAATTGTCGGTATCCAAGAACAATTGTCCGTGTCTGAATGACCCAAAATGCTGCAAAAGGCATCGCTTTGTTCCACGCCTTTTATAATTTATCGCCTTTTTATTTTCGGACATGGGATTTTTGTTCCCTCCGACTCCGAGTTATGATAGGGGTAATTTTAGAAGAACGCAGTTATTACACCCGCCTCCAATTATAAGCCACCCGGTTAATAAACATTTAGTATAAACTGGCCGGTGGATTTTTATCAAAAACAAACAAATTACTTGGTTGCGTGTGTTAAAGTAATTGCGATGATTTTGTTTTTATTTTTTAAAATGAAATATTGTTTTTTAACACACAAAAGATAAAATTAAAAACAACAATAGATTGTTTTTACTTCTTGAATAAAAATAAAAATTGGTTTTATTTTTTAGCTTTTGATATTGGAAAATAATTATTTGAAAATTTAAATAAAGTAAGAAACAAGCCCTAAACTTTTGCGATTTTTTTTGGGCATCTTCTATTCTAGCCCCAAAATACCCCAACCGTCTGTCTCTTGCTCCAAACGTTTCCACTCGCCTCCGCAACTTCCTCTAATAACAAAATAATATTTAGATGCTTACCCATCCGATAGCTTTTAAGATTTTTTTTTCCCAAAAAAAAAAAAAAAAGTGCGAAGTGACGGCTGATATCTAAGTGTAAAAAATAAAAATAAAAGAAGAAATGACAGTTTTGAAATATCAAGAAGGCCATACTAAAGTTAGCCCATTTGTATTATTTGTATAGATGCGAGTAGTAATAGTTTCTTAGTCTTGTATGGTTTCTAATTATCTAATATATGTGATTTTAAAGTGTAACATTTGTGTGTTTTAATGCTATGATATTTGAAATTTAATGCTACAGCGTGCGTTCCTGTAAATTTTACAATAATTTGAATCTTTCAGAATTATCATCTGTCTATTCTAATTTTAATGCTATATTGTATAAAAACTGAAAAAGAATGACTTAATACTTGAAGAGACCAAATATTCGAATAAAATTTATATTTAATTTCCCTCAAATTTAAATACTAAGTGTTGTTGCTACAGATACATAACTGAATCAATGATTTGTTACTAAATGAGAACAAATACATAAGAATCATGTTGTTGACCAGTGCCATGTGGTTGATGTACTAAAAACGATTTAACATAAATGATGTATGAATTTTAAGGGCCTAAGCCGAATCGAAAATGAGCCCCCTTATAATGTCTTTTAAAATTAAAAAATCTAAGAAAAAAATGATAATTTTCCCAATAAAGAATAAAATAATGAGTTAATCTTAATAAAAGTATTACAATTATGAACACAAATGAAATATTAAAAATAAAAAAGATGAGCGATTGATAGGGGGTTATGATTATTGAGTTTCATTTTAATTTATTTTGACTTTAGGGCCTCGATTTTTTCTTTCTTTTCTTTAAATAGGAAAAATAATCCAGCATTAATATGCTTCATCCATTATCATTATTATTATAAATGGTTAAAACTAAATCGGGGCCTACAAGACTTACCATTTAGAAGATATCCCTGAGACTTACTTTGAAAGAGACCTATCAAGACTTCATTTGAGATAGACTTAGCTTGTAGATAATCAGACTTAGCTTGCATATAAAACATAAAGATGTTTGATATACACTTCCGTAAATCAAACCACATAAAGTTAACATTTGTGTCCAATAATTTTTTTTTCGAAAAAAAAAAGAAAGACAATTAATCCATGAATCACTTTGATTAATTTGATTTAATTTTGTTTATTAGTGGACATATTGCATTGATTTGACCAAAACCTGCTTGAAACCTACATAATTAAACGGTGAATTAATTGGCGCTTGATTTGGATTGTATTATTATACTTGTGGTTTTAATTTTTTTGTTTATTATCACGAATCAATTATTGATTTGTGATAATTTAACTACTTAACACAAAGAGTTATTGTTGTACGATATTATTCGCAATAAGAGTGCTAGTCTATCTATTAATGTATTTTGCCTATGGATATGCTAAAAGTAAAATTTTAAACATGTATATCACCTCATGTGTAGGTATAACAAAATATTTCATCTTACAGTAGGATTAATGGAGGAGATTCTATTTATCCGCTTTCCTTTATTGCTTCTTATTGAGTTTGCCCATAAGAGTAATTCTTGTCCTATTAGAGGCGGAGTCAACATATTACCTCTTTCTTCCCCGGTTTAGCCGAAGGTCAGTCAAATTTTAAAATCATACCTTGCTCAATGTGTATGTGGGGCAGGATATCTTATTCTCTAACGGAATTGGTAAATGAGGTTTCATCTGTTCATATTTTATTATTATTTTTTTTTGAATCTGTTTAGATAAACAATTTTAACTCAAATTAAATTTTATATTATTTTTAAATATATAAAAATTTATAAATAATAATATTAAAATTATTATTAAAATTATTAAAATTAAGTAAAACGGTAATGAGACAGATATCCCATGATAACGGAGCGGAAAAGTACATGTGAATATCCGTTATTCATCCTTATTTTATTGTGTTTGGGCCATGCTTTGTTATTGGGTTTTAGATTTAAGTTTGCAGCGTGCGTGCAACAGTTAGATTGAACTAGTTTTTTTTTTTTTTTTAAAATTTGTAGTTACGGTTGAAATCTTAAAGTGAAAATAATCACAACTTCTCGTGACAAAAAGAAGAATAAAATCGGCGGACCACCTGTGGCATAAATATGTAGCAAATGAATAATATACATATATATATATAGGTCATGAGCACTCTGCGGCAAAGTTGAACACTAACGTGAAGCCATTAAAAACAAATAAACAAATAAATAAAAATATACATATCAGATAAAGTGAACAACTGTCCACGGTTTAATATGATCCAACAGTAAATTTTGGGTGCCTATTATTATCATTTTTAAGCAATAGCATTACGCGACAAGAACGAGATTTGACTTGTTTATTAAATACATTGTTCCGGACTAATTAATATTTTTATGGTATGTGAGCATATAGTATCACCCCCACCCCCACTCACCCCCTTTGATTTCATTTACAGACACAATACATAGTTAATTTATGAGAACAACTTAAATCCGAACTTTTAATAAATGCATTTGTTTTCATAACTAAAGGCTAGATGGTGCTTGATTGTTTCTTTGCTTGAAACACAGAATCTGCATTGTTTAAAAATGCATATGTTCACATTAAATTGGATAAATAAAAATAATTAAATTTTTTTAAAGAAAAATAATTTTACCAAGACAAGTCTCATGAAGATTGAATAATGTGATAATATGAGATTACGAATGACAGCGGGACGGATTAGTATCGGATAGTGATTTATTTGAATCTATCCCGAATGAGTTTTGATCAGAATAGAATAGGATAGGACTATTGAATGTAGAGGGAGCGAATATTTTAAGATAAAATTATTCAAATCGGATCGAGACAGGACAACTAATACCCGTAAATGTCCCATTATCTCATCCGGATGGAACATAGTGGGAAAAAATGACTGAGTTAAGACTGTTGGGGCCAAAATTTCCATCCATATATGAGATTTAATGATATACTACTGTATGATATAATCACAGCAGCCCATAATGCATGAGACTTAATGTAGTACCGTAAGTAAGTATTAATATCTTAAAAAATAAATATAATGAATATTTTAATACTTCCGAGAGTGCATTATCCATTGTTACGCGGCCATATACGATTTGGTGTGACAGAATCAGAATCCGGCGTGGTGTGCCACGTCACGAGGGGCCTGCGTGACACCTCACTAGCTCAGCTCACCTACTGCCGCACTCTCTCTGGCCCTGGAGTTTTTCTCGAGAAAATGCGAGAAATTGCGAGAAAAATATGTCATCTGGACCCACGAGAAATAAGCCCCCACTGTTCGAAGCAGAGAGGGTAACGACTTTCCAGATTTCAACGAAAACGTGGATTGCCAATGCAACAACGTTACTGCATTACTGACGCCAAGCCCGTCTTTGACTCCTTCGCCTGTCGCCCTCTCACACCAATTTTTCAATGTCTGAGCGTTGAAGTCGTTTGGGAGGCAACAAACAGGGGACGTGGTTTTCTCGGGGGGGGAAAAAAAAAGTGGGTTTGGAGCCGATTGGAGATTGGAGGCGGTGGAATCATCTTTCCCTTTAGTTTGCAGAGGTGGGTTCTTCTCCTCCATTCGCCTTTACCTTCTTTTTTGTAGTCTTTTTAATCCGCATAGAATCTGGGTTTAGAAGTTTTGGGTCCATTTGAGGATCAGCGACTTGGGTTTTTATTGGGTATGTCTTTGCTGCTTCGATTCAGAGCCTCCGATGATGAAAACAAAAGTTGATTACAGTTGTTGTCTGCAACCTTGGGTTCAGTGTTTCATTGTTTTCTCAGACACAGAAACCGTAAGAAATAGTAAACGAATTTCTAATGTCTAGTGGTTTTGACACACACACACACACACAGACAGACACGCGCGCGCGCGTATGTGTTAAATTTTTACCTGAGTTGGGTTGTTTTGATTTGTTGAGAGTGGGGTTCATGTAACCAAATTTCAATAATTTGGAGTAGGCAACTAGCTTTGTCTCTCTTTAGTCAGGTTGTGTTTGGTTAAATTCATTTCGCAGTCACTGTTTACACGACCTGAATGGGATTTATTAGTGGTTCGTATTCCTCTTTGTCTTTGCCCATTACCTCGGACTTATTTGAGTGGCTCTTTCTGCGATTTCAAATTTCGATAATTTTCAGTAGGTAACTAACTAGCTATGACTCTTCAGTTCTGTTGTGTCTGGTTAAATTCATTTCACCATCACTATTTACAGGAGCTGTATGGTATTTATCAATGGCTTTGCACTCTTCTTTGTTTTGGTCCAGTACCTTGCACTTATTTGTAAGCCTTTTTGTGCATTTTTTTTTGGTCTACCACCTTGAACCTTGAATTATTTAAAAATATGAAATATTTGTACATTTAATTCCTTAAAATACATTGAACATTTAAGTAGAATCTGTACCATCTTGAATTCCTTAAAGACATCATCTATAAATATGACCACCTTCCGCTTTCAATCACTTTGAGTTAATGATCTTGGTATCCGTATGCCCAACACTTCACACAGCATTTGTGTGTTCTATGTGGTTCACGGATCGCTTTTGATGTGCATGTTACAGTTGGAATAAAAGTCAACAGTTGAAGTGGGCTAATTTCCTTGCTTGTGTTAATCCAACTTAAATTTCCATTTCATGAATCATGATTTCCCAATGCTTTCTGTTGTTTTCATGGTTTCTTCTCTTCATCTTACTTCACCATAAGAAGTTGTATAAAAAAAATTCTCTTCTACTATGCTCTGATTTGCACATTTTGTGTTTGACTTGCAGTGTGGGAATTGTGATTGAGGCTGATGAATTCCCTATTAGCTACGATGCTTGTAAATCCATTTGTTTTTTTAATGAAAGCTGAAGACAAAAAAATAACTGTACGCATTGTAGATGTAGGTTATTTATTTCAAGGATAAAGATGGAGAATACTCCAGTAACGGTTGGTAAGAATGGCGAAGCAGAAGAAGATTTGTATTGTGCGTGGAGCAAGGACATGAAAGCAGCAAGAAAAAAAGGTTTTGGTCTCTCCAAATCAAAAATTGGAAGTTTGGTCCGAACGGTAAACTCCAAGCATATGCTAGAATGCAGTGGCAATAAGTTTCAAATTCAGAGCTCAAGGGGCTTAAATAATGGCATCCCAAAGCACCTCGTGAGTCTTGATGAAAGATATATCTGGGGTTTTCTGGAACAGATACATATCAGTGCATCAAAAGCCGCCTTAAGCAATTCATTGGTGAATTTAGGCACATCAAAGTTGGGTGATGAGTCAAATTTAACTAATGTTAGTGGCAAAAATACATGTGATTTGACGAGTTTTGTCGTTGAGTGGCCATTGACTGCCGTGGCTAGGGATGTATCAGTAAACTCCACAGGACCATGGATTGTGGGAACAGTTATAGGAAGCAAGAGCATGATTAACATATTAAAGAGTCCATTGTTTCTGAAGGAAGAAACCATAAATAGTAACCCCATCTTAAATAGTAATTTGCTTGATATTAAAGGATCTGTGTGCTTGGATCTATCGAGCTATCACAGTGGGTTAAGTGTTTTTGGTTTATCATCAAAGTTACAAAAGGAGACAGCACTTTTGGCTAACCATAGATATGGATCCAGGAAGGGACATATGAGGCATGCCCCAATATCGAGTAAAAACTTGTCTTGTAGGGATCAGCCATCTAATTCCACTTTTTTTGCTTTGTCCACCAGTTCCCATGGAATGCTCCGTTGTACTTGGAAGCATGGGATTCCACACTATATTTTTTCCATAGATAATCAGAGAGAGGTCTATGAGGCAAACCTTACGAAGGCAGCCTCAACAGACAATAAAGCTCCAGATTATGTTTACTTGTTTTATTTGAGTATGAACGACCAAAAGGGGCACAGGGCTTGTAAGGATGAATCAACACTTATCGGTAAAATGAAGGTATCAACATCTTTTGCGCTCTGCCCCAATAACTCCATGGTCGCCGACACCGAATTTGTTTTGTTTGGTGCTGCTGACCAGTGTGTGGGGGGAGTGCAAACTTCAAGCCATGACCGTAAGGAGAGCCATGGATTCACGAAAAAGGTTGCAAAAGCGTTTGGGAGTAAGCATGGTCACCAGTGTTTAATTCCCAAATGTGGTGGAGCTAGAACTTCCCGTGGGAATCATTCTTGGGAGCCATATCAAAAAGTCGGCAACAATGTCGATCAATCTCCCAGTGTAAATCTTTTGGATGATGATCTTCCACCAAATCTCGAATTAGCTGCTGTTGTTGCCAGGGATCATCTCCACCATAGTGAGCAGAACGTGGGGGCTGGAGGGTGGGGCTTGAAATTTCTGAATACCAGATTTAATCAGGCCAGTGCTTGTGCAGATGCCACCAGTGATTGCCTAGATGCCATGGCATCTTCTGAATGCTGTCCTGGTGACTGCTCCACAAATATGGAAATTCTTGTTCCAGCAGACTTTCACGGTGGGCCAATCACAGGTGATGTTCGACCGTCCAGCCTCATTCAGAGATGGAGATCTGGTGGAGGCTGTGACTGCGGCGGCTGGGACATTGGGTGCCCACTTACAATCCTCGACGCCAGATGGAGTAAAGAAGTGTATTTATCTCAGAAGGATGCACAAGGCGTGTGCAAATCATTCAATCTATTTACACAGGTGCATTTCTCACCTTGAATATCTCTTGCAAAAGGTCTCGACTTTAGGAATGTTGCAAAACTGCTCCAATAGGTCCTTCCTTCTGCGTTATATATAAGCCTCGCTTCTGGGTCCAAGTTCTAACCATTTTACCCGAATGAGTGTGAAAATCCACCCACAATTAAGCTTCCAATCCAATGACACTGGTGATTAGCGAGTGTCTCTTTAATTAGTCTACAGTCTACACACACCTATAAAGTTTCCATAACCATTTTGGGTGATGCAGGGTTCAGAGCAAAGTCTGCCCACCCTGAAGGTGGTGAGCATACACGACAGCTTGTATTATGTTCAATTCCGACCGACTCTTTCAGCGTTGCAGTCTCTCGCGCTGTCCGCGGCGATTATACATACACAGAGCCCGGCCTTGCGACCCAAGAACACGAAGGAGTCGAACCGGCAAGAATGAGGGGCAACAGGTTGGTTTGGTTTGGTTTTGCCGTGTTGGGTTGCCTTGGGATTCACAATCAGTTATTAGTTATAAAAGAACCCAAGTGTTTCAGTTGCGCTCGAACCATGTTGTCTGATAGAATGTTTTCACTTTTAATTTAAAAAATGTCCAAAATTTTCATTTTATGTATTTTAACAAACTTATATTATTTTTTTTTAAAAAAGCCTTGATAGATGTTATAGAGACGGGATGATAAAAGAAACATAATTACTGGCCAAAAATTATAAAAACAATTCCAACATATATCTATGGGCTCAATCCGTAAATTTTGGAGTAAATTTAAAGGGCAAAAGTATTTGTGACAAAAATAATTCCCAATTAATGAAAAGGAATTTTATATCAAAGTGGGAGTTTTTTTTTTTTTTTGCCATAACAACTTTTTAAAATTCAAAAATACTTTAACTTTTAATAACTTTTTAAATTTTAAAAATAACATTGGTGAAGTTGCCAATGATTTATTAGTGACCCTCCACTGAGATAGTTGTTGAGAGTTTTTGAGAGATCGGATCCCTACTGTAAATCAAAATAACGCAAGTTTTCGTTCTTTTTACTTTTTATAATAGCACAACTTCTAACACCAATTACTTTTGCCAGATCATATTGTGTTAAAGTTGTTGCTACCTACTAATAATAATAATTTCAAAAATTACGACACTTTACCTTGCACCAATCGTAAAATAATTATAAATTAATTTTATATCAAAATATTATAACTACATATAATTATATAAATATTCTGTGTACATATAATAATTGTGTTTTAAGTACATTAAACGATGACTTCGTAGCTTGGAATTTAAAAAGTTTTGGATTTCTTAGGTTCAAGTCAGCTCATTTGGTTTACTCCAGAATTTGAGAAAGGTGGGTAATGAAGAGGGTTAGGCTATGTTTGATATTAATATTTAAAAATAATTTTATGTATTTGGATACAGAAAATATTCATGAGATTATTTTTTAATTGGTGTTTTCATATCTTGTATTTGAGTAATAATTGATACTCAAATCCAAAAAAAAAAAAACTGAAAATATCTTTTTGATGTTTTCACTTGTTTTTTCATTTGCTCCTCTATGCCGGCGATACCTTGCTCCTCCACGAGATGCTCCAACACGCAGATCTATTCCTCCCCGCCACCTGGTCTACTCCTCTCTGGCAACAACACCTTTACTCCGGTGATGACACTGTTTGGTGAAAACAATCACCAAACAAAAACACTTATTTTTCAATTAAGGTAAAAATAGTTTTTGAATATAAAATCTAAAAATAAATTTTAAGTAGGAAGTGTTTGGAACAAACTGGATTTAGTATTGTTTTTAAAAATAATATGTTTGGTATGAAATTAATCTTTAGGGATGACAATGGGACAGAGCGGGCCCAAGTGTCCTCTAACCAAATGCGACTCCAAATTCTTATAGTTCGTCTCGAATCGGACTTGATCTAATAGTTTTAGTACTTTGGGTTGAGTTGGGTTGGGTCTAAGTTAGAGCTTGACGACATATTTTACCTTAAATTTGTTTAAAAATACTTAGTCAGGATGAATCAGATAAGACCCGGCCCTAATTTGATAACTTATTAGGGCAAGGCAATTTGGGTTGGGATGAGACAAAATTGCCATCCCAATATATAGTTTGAGCTATGAGTATTATAAATGATTAATCTATAGGCCATATGACACAATAAGCAATGAGTTACCACGGAGTAGAAGTTGCGGGATGCGATTCGAAATTTGAAATTTTACATGCTACATATGTATATTTCGCCATGAAGGCCGTTGATGTGGCTCATGCCGCATTAATCAAAAATGTAATTGTTATGCAAAATCAATTGATTCTAAAATTTCTAATATTAATACTTAGATGCTCTATCAGAGAAACTTCAAAATTCCTGTATTATTTTCTCTATTTTTAGATGTGAAAAAGAAAAAATAGGAAAAAAAATCTGCTTTATACAAAATGATTATTATGTATCAAAATTACTATATTATCATGAAAAGAAAAAAAAAACAATGTACTAGTAACTATTATTTATTTTTCATATGTTATGCATTCATTTAAAATAATTATCACTATAAAAAACTTTTTTTCTTATTTTTTTTATTTTCAGTCGTTAAAGAAATAATAAAAATATAAATAAAATAAATATATAATAAAGTTTAGTGTTTAGTGCATTGCTTTTTAAATAAAAAAACTGATAAAATAGATATAGAATAGAAAAAAAAAGAGGCGTTGTTAATTTCATAGCTTTATTTGTTTTTAAATAATAATTTCATGCATGGCATTGGCAAATTGGCAGCATGTGTCTCAACATAATAAAATTTATTTATTTATTTATTTGTGGAGGCCCCTTCATAAGGCAACATTTTTGGTTGGCGGTTGTTCCGATATGGCATGGCCTGAGAATGAGATGAGTCACTCGTGAAGCGCTGAAAGGAGCAGTGTCTCCCTCCCCCATCCATCTATCCACACGCCATTTCTCGCGTATTCTCGGTAACCAAACATGGATTTGGCGGCCAAGCTCTCCGGAATCGAACTTTGCTCCACCTTCCTCGCAGGCTCGCCTCTCCTCGACGCCCCCAAACTCTCTCTGCGCCCGCGGCTACTTTCATTTTCGATCTCCACAACCTCCTCGTCGTCTTCTTCTCCGACCAATCCCATGAAGAACACACCCATATTCCATCGAAGGCCCAACAAGGACCGCTGGTTTTTCACCAAATTATCAGCAACTGCCCTCGATGCGTCGCCCGCCGAAACTGGTACTGAAAACGATATAGAATCGCTCTTCATGTCCAGTTCTGTAGAGAAAGCGAAGCGTGTGAATAGGAAGGTATCTACTGGTGCTTCGGTTATATCTTCTGGGGTTAGGTTAGAGAATGTGAGCAAGACCTTTGATGATGTGACATTGCTGAGGGATGTGAGCTGGGAAGTGAAGAAGGGCGAGAAAGTGGGTTTGGTGGGTGTTAATGGGGCGGGGAAGACGACCCAGTTGAGAATTATTGCAGGTGAGGAAGAAGCCGATTCGGGTAATGTTGTCAAGGCCAAATCCAATATGAAAATCTCGTTTTTGACCCAAGAATTCGAGGTTTCGGTTGGTAGGACCGTCAAGGAAGAGCTTATGCATGCGTTTAAGGAAGGGATGGAGATATCCAGAAGATTGGAAAGAGTGCAGAAGGCAATAGAGAGTTCAGTGGAAGATTTGGAGCTGATGGGAAGATTGTTGGATGAGTTTGATCTGCTTCAGCAGCGGGCAAAGGATGTTGATTTGGATGTGGTGGATTCAAAGATTAATAAACTCATGCCGGAACTCGGGTTTTCTGCGAATGATTCGGATAGGTTGGTGGGATCGTTCAGTAGTGGGTGGCAGATGAGGATGTCACTTGGGAAGATTCTGCTTCAGGTATTGCTTTAATGTAATTGGAATTCTGGTCGATGAATTGTGGCATTGTACATGTAAACTTAACATTTTATTTTCTTGCTCAAGCTTCTATAGCATGAATGACTTTATGAAATGCTTAGAAAACAAGTGAGGTGAATTAATATCACTGCTTCTGGAATTGATGTGTCCATTAGTTATTTTACTCCATAAACCAACTCATAAGACGAACCTTGGTAGAATTAATCTATAAGGTGATGTACTACAGGACAATGATGCGAGGAGAGAAAGAAGTTTTCTGAGTGTAACTGTCAAATGCGTGGTGAGAGATCATTGTTGTGTGTATCATGTTCCAATCCTTAAAGAGGATGCTTACGAGCCTTTTAACATTTGTTCGTGTACACCTGATTTTGTTCAGATGCGTTCCAGTTATATTTTGTGGTAGATTTTAATAATGCTGTTGGTTTATTCTTTGCATATATACCATGTGTAGGACTCTTTCCATGTTGTTAGTCAATAATATGTGTGTTATATGCAGGATCCAGATTTATTATTATTGGATGAGCCCACTAATCACCTTGACCTTGACACTATTGAATGGCTTGAAGGTTATCTCGTGAAGCAAGATGTGCCAATGGTCATCATATCTCATGACAGGGCATTTCTTGATCAGTTGTGCACAAAAATAGTGGAAACTGATATGGGTGTATCCAGGACATTTGAAGGAAATTATTCTAAGTATGTCATTTCAAAGGCAACTTGGATTGAGACTCAGAATGCTGCATGGGAAAAGCAACAGAAGGAAATTGGGCAAACTAGAGGGTTGATAAACAGATTAAGTGCTGGGGCAAATTCGGGCCGTGCATCAACTGCTGAAAAGGTATGTGTTATTTGAACTTTCCTGTTTCTGCTTTTCTCTTTTTGATTGTTTGCTTTTTCATTGTCGGTAGATCAGATCTAATAATTCATTTGAAGCAATTCATCTTGGAGCATTTCCAGTTTCTTTTACATGCCATCTGCGTTGTGTCATGTTAACTTTCGGATCCTAAATTATCATCATCACAGCTGCTGCTACTACCACCACTTGTTCATGTACTTACATATATATTGCTTCTATGACCACAACTACCACCGCCACCAGTTAGTTTCTTCACATGTCATCTGCATTTTGTCATGTCAAATTTCATCTCCTAAATTATCATCATCACAACTGCGGCTGCTGCCACCACTTGTTCATGACTTCATGTACTTAAATATGTTGCTGCTATAACCACATCTACTACTAAACCTATTCATATATGTATATATCTATATTGCTTGCGATTACAGAAAATCAATTTATTTTCTTACATTAACAGAAGTATTACTAATGCTAACACCTGTTTAAAGTGTTTATTTATATTTTTTGCAACAACAGAAGCTTGAAAAGATGCAAGAAGAGGACCAAATTGAAAGGCCATTTCAACGAAAACAAATGAAGATCAGGTTCCCTGAACGTGGAAGATGTGGAAGATCTGTTGCAATGGTGAAGAATCTGGAATTTGGCTTTGATGACAAAGTGAGATAAATGCATATAAATGAAAAAAATAGAGGAAGAAAAGCATCTGATGCTCTGTTTTCTAGTTACAGTATTTATGTTTTAATCATAATGCATCCATTTCCACTGGCTCGTAGGTGCTATTTAATGGGGCAAATCTTACAATTGAAAGAGGGGAGAAAATTGCTATTATTGGCCCAAATGGGTGTGGAAAAAGCACCCTTCTTAAGCTCATTATGGGTCTAGTGAAACCAAGGAATGGAGAAGTGATGCTTGGGGAGCATAATATCCTGCCAAACTATTTTGAGCAGAATCAGGTGTGACAGTTTGTTCTTAATTCATTGGGTATCCCTAGAGCAGCTTTGGTATAAGATTTTTGTTACAATAAAATAGTGATCATGATTTGTTGGTAGTTTTTACCATTTTGTCGGGGAGAAAACTTTAGTCCAACTGCTTTCAATATTTTGGAGAATGCCTGGGCCATTAGCTTTACTTCAAAAGCGATATTGGGTATATACTTACTTCCTGCCTCAAAATGTGTTTGTTACCACACCAATTGATTTATTGAATATAAAATGGTAGTAATTTCAAATCAAAATGGCCCTCTTTGGTTAGGTATGATTTGTTTTCAAAATAAGGTTATTTTTAAAATCTGCGAATTCGATGAATTTATACTATTCATAAATACTTTTAAATTATCTAATCCCACTGTTTTTAAAAATAATATCATCGTCCCAAACGTAGCCACAATTACTTTTACTTCAAAGTTGCTCCAAATAATTCTTTGGTTTGATTAAATGGTTATGGCTATCTGAATACTAGTTGCTGCAGACAGAGGCAGCTAGATTAATGTATGTCATTTTCAGGCAGAGGCACTTGATTTGGATAAAACAGTGCTTGAAACAGTTGAAGAAGCTGCTACTGACTGGAGAAGTGATGAAATAAAGGGACTTCTTGGGCGCTGTAATTTTAAATCTGATATGCTTGTGAGGAAGGTCTCCCTTTTAAGTGGTGGTGAGAAGGTAAACTCAAAGAATATATATGTTTATAAATTTGTTTTAAAAAAATTCTCTAAAACTTTCCTGGATTTTGCAGACGTCATACTGTCTTTTTAATGTCTTACATAATCGTGTGCGACTGAATGTTTTTTAATATCGATAAGAAATAACTTATATATGGGTTTAGGGTAAAGTGTAACTTATTGCATTACATGAGTTTGGGATTGCTCTTTTCAAAGAATAGAACAACGTAAAATAGCAATATGATTTTTTAGAGACTAGATTGGGTGTACACATTTTTATAAAAGAAACCAAAAATCTTTTACATAAAAGGTGTAGGTTAGATTCAGTAGCCAGATATGCTTAGTTTATTTATTATATATGTGTGTGTGTGTGTGTGTGTGTGTGTTCCAAAAGGTCAATTATTTGAAAATTAGAGTACTTCATTTGCCTATTGAATTTTGGAACCTTACTAAAAGAACACCTTCTTGTGATCCTCCACATTAATGAGTATGGTTAGAAAACTAGTTAATTGTTGTTTTACAGGTATTATAACAGATCTAAATGGCTTGGTTTTGGAATAAATTATAATTTTTTGAATGAAAAAAACTTCACTAGAAGCTAAAATAAATAAAAAAGTATGATAACTTGATATGTTGTTCAAATCTTTGTTTATGACATAACAAATTATGTTCATTTGCGTCCTAATTATTTGCCCCAATCTCTAAAAAACCCTTGACATCTTTAGTAAACTTGCAAATGGATAAAACCAGTTACAATGAAGTAGTGAACTTTTTTGGGAAATAAAATAAAATGGAGCGAATAAAAAAAGAGGCAAACTTGTTGCATGGTGATGGGGTCCAGGAAGGGGTTGGGCCAAACGGGCCAAAATATATTCATTAAAATCTAGAACTCTCACATTAACATATATGAGTGAGAATAAGTAATTCAAAGAAGAAATTTGAGAAATAGATGAAATTTTAGTTCAATGGGTTGGTCAGTGAAAAGATATCTGATGCCACGGGAGTTGCTTAAATTGAGCAGTCCAAGGCTTTGTATATATAAGATTAAGTTGGTCTCTTTTTTAGCATCTGAGGGTGGCATATCAGTTTATTGACTCTACTCCAGCACCTCCTCATCTCCCAATCTCTCTCCCCTCTCTCTCTCCCTCTTTCTCTCTCTGTTATAAGCCCTTGAGGCAGACATATCTTACCTACTCCTCCATATAGCAGGTGGGTTCTTTCAAACCACAGTAATTTTGAAATTGTTTGTTAAAAAACTTCATGTTTGATCATGTGAGGTGTCCTATTGAAAGGTCATGTTCTCTTAAATTAAAATTAAAGTTTTCATGGGAGTGGCATGGAGTTCAATTCACTTATCTTTGAATTCACAACATAAGATATTCTTACTCCAGCCAACTTGAGAGTGAAGTCTTCTAATGGATACTTCATGATTTTGGTACAACAAAACCAAAAATTAAAATAAAGAACAGTATCTGTTATAGCCATAGTCAGTAAAGGCACACCTAGGTTTCTGTTTGTTAGACCTTTTGTGGTCTTTATTGATAGATGAATCTTATCTAGGGAGATGATGAAAAAAAAAAAAGGCTCGTTTGCTTTCTCTATTCGTGAGAGGAAGATTGATCTCACCCATTAAGTCGCAACTATGGCGCTTTTCAGTATTGAGTGAGATTTTTGTGCTACATCCGTGGGCAAAAATATCTTGATATGGAATATTTGTGTGTTCTATACTAATGAAAAGGGCATTCACAAGTCCAGAATGCCATCCACTTCAAGGGACTGTCATCCCACCTTGTGATCCCCAGCTTCATGTGCCAGGGTGTGGATTTAATTGGTGGAAATAGCACCGGTGGCAAGTCCATCCACGATAAGAAGTTTGCCGACAAGAACTTATAGAGGAAGCATACCAGCCCTGGTTTCTTTGCAGGCCAATGCTGGCCCCAACACCAAAGGCTGGCAGTTCTTCATCTACACTGCCAAGACTGAGTGGCTTGATGGCGAAACAAATTCGGCGCTGACTTTGTGAGGGAAGTCACGGTTTCTACCATTTTATTTTCTCAGCTCAAATTGGCATCACTGAGTGTTCCTCCAAGGACAGCTGTATGGAATTGTGTTGATTGCTTGAAAATAGTGGGTGGAGATCTCCATTGCTCTCCCTGCCGCGCCTTACGGGCCTGAGATCTGGTGTGATCACTCATATATAATGGTGTTTGAGTGAGCCTTAGGAGTTTCTTGACTTGGTAACATCTGTCGCGTTTCTGTGACCACCCCCTGTCATGCTTTTGGTGTTGTTTGTGGGTTTTTGCAAACGGTCGCTTAGTGGGGCTGGTTTTTCAGCAGGCATATGAAAGGCTTTATTGGTTAAACCTTCCTCCACAATTTTCGGGTTAGGAGGTTCTTTTCTTCTTTTTCTCCCATCTCGAGGGAGCTCTTATGTTGATTTTCCTTGTTCCTTGCTGGTTGCTGTGTTCCAGGCACAGGATTTTGATTCTCTGTTACTTATTCATTGTGAGTTTGGTTGTTTGCTCTCGTGCTGGGGTTTTGGTTCTTATGCTGAATTGGTTGCTACTAGGTTATCTACAAGTGTTTTCCACGTTCTAGGTCCTCTTCCCTTCAGATTTTCTACTCATTTTGGTACTTTAGTCAATTTTTATTTCCTTGTCGGCCCTGTTATTCGCTACAGGATTGTGGTATTGTTCAGCCACTGCTATGCCTAATCTCATTCCCCTCCATTATGTTTTTGTGCTGGTGTTTTTCATCACCCTGGTAGACTATTGTGGATATTTTGGATGGTCTCTAGGGTGCTAGAATTGTCCCCGTTATGGGCTGGGTTTAGAAATTATCCTGCTTCGTTTGGGCCCTGGTGGGAAGGGAAAGTCTTCATTATGGTCATTTGGAAATCAGGCCTTTTGAACATTTTTGGTTAGGACCAACTATGGCAAGAAGACATGGAAGAACTTATTGTAATATTTTTGTTATTCTAATTATGGAGTTTAATGTTATGTATTTTAGATGACATAGGTTTCTTATTTGTATTATATTAGAAGTTCTTCATAAATTTATAAAATTTGTTAATTTATAAATTTATGCTGAGTTTCAGTTATAAATTTATTTTAATTTTTTTACTATATAAAATTAAAATTATATGGTTAAACCGCTAAATTGGTCTCAAAACCTTTAATTTTTTGGGAAATCAATCAATTTTTGACATTTAGATTAAATTTACTAGTTTTATTTTGCTTTTAAATTATAATTCACTCGAGACCATGAAAACTTATACGACCAAATACAAACCCAATTGTGTGCCTAGGTTGAGGCTTAGGTACGCCTCACCAATTGCCCCAAGAAGGTGTGCTTTGGAGCTTTTGTCGCCTTTGAAACACCATTATTATAGCATTAGTATTTGTTTTTTTAAGCGATGGTTTTGGCTTTTTTTATGGGTGGAGTATATTATCTCTCATTCAATTTGCACTGTTAATATGTCCATTTTTATTTGTGTACTACTTTATTCATCTCAAACCACAATTCCTCATTTAGTAACAATTATATAAATTGAGATTATGTAATTAAGTGTTGTTTTTTTTGAAATTACTTTATTTAAATTCACTTTTATACAATGTGCACCTTGTCCACAAAGACCTGTGCTGAGTTGTTGCACCTTGCACCTACGATTCACCTTTTGAGAGTAGCCTGGGCCTTTTAAAACTAGGGTTATAATAGCACGTGTTCTAAATGCAGACGCAACCATGTTGATAAACATTATTGGTATTATTATTATTTTGGTGGAGTGTGGATATATGTTTATCCAAGTTAGAAGCGGCTTCAAACTGTTTTTTTGCTGTCAGTAATGGTTTGCGGTGGTCATTGTATATTGTTCGAATCATGATTATTTTTTTTGGAGCAAGGCCTAAACTCGGATCGTATTTTAAGTTTAGAAACGCTTAGCGGAAGTTTACGGTTACACCATCAACGTTGCTAGTATTGGACGAACCAACCAATCACGCAGATATACCTTCAGGAGATGCTGGAGGCTTGATTTTTGTCCATTTGTTTCTCTCCTTATCTAATGGAGTTGTTGTAATTTGACCAACCAGATATCATGTTCTTATATGATCTTCAGGAGGCTATATCAGAGTACCAGGGGGCTGTCCCGACGCTTTCGCATGATCGATACTTTATAAAGCAAATAGTTAATCGAGTGGTGGAAGTTAATATTTGCATCTTGCAAGATTAAGGAGTGTAATTACGATTTAAGTGAATGGGTACTGCTCTACACATTTTATAACCAATTTCTATATTCAAAGCATTTGTTGGCCTTTGAATTCAACTGAAATTAGTCATTTTGAGGACGTGCCATTCATGCACGCGGGAGAGATGCCTACTGGACAGGTAAACTGCACTACTAAATTATGACAGTTGAATTGCAGGGGTCATCAGTAAGGTAATCCACAGGGATACGAGTTGCTGATTGGTTATATACCCGTCCATAGTTGGGTTTCCAATATCAATAACCTGTGGCCCATGGTGTTATGGTTGTGATGAAATCATCAGCTTCAGAAGGAACTCAAATGGCTTCGCCAATACCTTGTGGCATGACAGGAGTAACCAGGCATTCAGATTTTCGGCTTACAAAATCCAAATGCATGTCCAAATGCCCTTTTGTTGATTCCATTTCCTTAACTGATCATTGGGATTTTCATGATCTCAGTATTATCTTGAGAAGAACCTGGATGCAAGGCGCCGAGAGCTAGCCCGTGAGGCCGAACTGGAGGAAAAAGCTCCAAGTCAAAGGCCAAATCCAAGATGTCCAAGGTACGCACCCTTTTCCTCCTACATATTTTGTAATCTTGAGAGGGGAGAAGAAAAAAAGAAGAATGTTTTTGAGCCTAGCCTGGGCCGTCTGGATATGTGTTGGCAGGCCGAGAAGGAAGCTCGAAGAAGCAGAAAGTACTGGCATTTCAGCAGGCGAAAGCAAAATCAAAGGGAAAGAAGAATGCTAAACGGTGGAATTGAGCACTGATCCCCCCCATTGCCCGGGTGATAAGTTAGACACGACACGGCTCCTCATTAGCCTGCCTATTGGTTTAGTTTACAGTGTGTACAAATGTGTAGGAGTGGAGTTGCATGGCTCCATCAGGGTACACTCTGAGTCTTGACCGTGTGTGTATATGATGACACTTTTATTACAGCAAATAGTGGTAGAAATAAGATGTTGATGGGATAATCCTATTGCCAAAAATTGTTGCCATTGAAAATAGATAAATACCCGCGGCCGAATCTCTTATTGCAACTCCAACTACAAGAATATTAGTTATATTTATATTTTGCTTTTTTTTTTTTTTTTTGCTATAAATGTATTTTTCTTTAATTTAACATCAAAAAACACTCTTAACCAGATCCACGACGCCTCAACTGATTTGTAGAGGGGCTCACAGAATCCTGACAGTCAGAGACGCGTAACCCCACTAAAGCGACTGAAACCACTCACGTTGCGATCCAAGGAGCTCCACAGATGATTCACAACCACTCGTAATCGATCCTCAAGTCAAGTCGATGCTGGGACCTCAAAGCTCAACCAACCGCAGCAGCAACAAATCCCGATCTCAAAAGAAGAAGTAGCCCTGTTGGATAACACCCACGGATAGAAAATTGGTTTTTTTTTAATTATAACTTCAAACTTTTACCAAAGCCCCATCGCAAAAGTGCAATACCCACATATATAAACACTGATAGATCATAGAGAAGCTGTCTGAGGTCGTGATTTTGGAGATTTGCACAAGGCTCGGATGAAGTTGGTCAGATTCGGATTGTAGAAACTGGCGCAGGTGGTTGGAGACAAGTGCACAAAGATTTTGCTTTTTAAAAACGGTGAACAATTCCTGCAAGGTTACTGTTTAGTGAACATCATTTACAGGGACTGTTCCACTGCTTTTATATAAAAGAAATAAGATATGAAAAAAGAAAAAGAAAGTCATATATCAATTTTTTTTTTAAAAAAAAAAAACATTTCCTCCTTTTCCTTTCTTTAAATACTCTTCTCCAACACACCTTCACACAAAAAACAATGAAGTTTTCCAGCAAGTAAAGTAATCAAGGGTAATAGAATTGGCATGAAGTAATATATCTTTAAATATAAATTTATTTTTTTTTTAAAATAAATCCGATAAATTTAAAAATATTTACGAAGGATAGAAATTTATTTGGCTGGTCAAATATTTCTAATTAAATATTTTCAAAAATAATCATGAATTAAAAACTTAAACCCAATCACTTTCTAGTTTCTTCCTCTCTCACTCTTTGCTGCAACCCGCCGCCGCCATTGCCGGATGCACAGATTGGTAGTTATCCCACAAATCGATTCGCTGCTTCAGTGTCGGGGACAGGCGGGCGTAGAGGTAGAGGTGCCGGAACCACGTGTCGCGGTACTGCGCGACAGCGTCGACGTACATGCGGTGGGTCTCCTACACGTTCTTCTCAATCTCACGGATATGGTATAAATATGGTAGGAGAGGTGGACGACGGTGCTCTTCCCGAAGTACCCTGCCGGATCTCTGGGTGGTGAATGAAACCATGGGCAATTTTGGAACTTCATTCCCCTCGAATTTTATCCTAATTATTTGGGAAATAATAATAATAATAATAATAATAATAATAATGATGATGTGGTCCTGGTCCCATGAGACAATATTCGATGATGACTTAAAATAAATCTTCCCACGAATTTAATAATAATGTTTTACAGCTTTGGTGGACCACGTCGAACGGGCGGGCGGGCGTGTTTCCAGTGCTTCACGGTTCTCATGGGATGGGGGGACACCACGCGGGCTTTACTCGAAACGACACGCCAGCTGTCAGTTCTGTGTGAGCTGTAAAAGTGTAAAGCCAGGGAGGGAGCGTGTGAATTCGACTCCTGATGATCATGTCTAAGATTGTTTTTTTTTTTTAAAAAAAATTATTAATTAATAAATTACCATATGTTCTCGAATTTTATATCATAATGACAATATTAATAACATTATTATGATTGAAAAACTCATTAATAATATTAATAATTGTGTATATATTATGCATAGTCGTTAAAACTAAAACCAACTTGACTGGTTTCACGGGCTTTTAAATGGGCGCATAGCTAAATTTGTTATCGTTAAACGGACCGTTTTGCCCTTCTTCTGTTTTTTTGCTCACACGCTTACACCCCTGACCCCAACGCCGAAGGCCCGAAGCGTGTGGTTGCAGGGGCAGTCCGCGTAATTTTATGAATCAGTAGACCCCTTCTCTTGTGCAGAAAGTACACACTTTGAAACATTTATATGCGCGTATGTTGGCTTTCACTTCAGACGTTACAAGTGTTCAGAGACACCCGTCCTGCCGTCCCGCTTGTTGCTTCCTGCTCTTCTCTCTCTCTCTCTCTCTAATTCATCTAACGTTGTTCTAACTGTTCTGCCGTCCCGGTCGTTGCTTCCTCCTTGAAGATCTTGTCTGATGGAGTCCAAGGAGGTTATCTCTCTCTCTCTCTCTCTCTCGTGGATTCGTTACGAGCTTAATAATAATATGGGTTTTGTATGAGGGTCTTGTCTAAGTGTTTTGTTTTGATTGTGTATGTGTTTTGAAGTCGATTTCTGGGTAGAGTAAACGTCACCTGTATATTATCAGATAGAACCTTAGAGACTCCCTCCTTTTTTGTCTATTTTGTATTGTTAGGGGTTGGCTTGTTTGTTTGGTTAAAAAGTTAGAATAGCATTGCTTTAACGCATTTTGAAATGATTGGGGTGGGGAGGGAAGATGCTAGGAGGAGGGTTTGCTTTTTACGGCTTTTCCCTTCCCTGTATTCCACCAAGGGTAGCCTTAACGCTCATTGACTCTTGCCACTGGTGAAATTAAATTGTTTCTAAATCATACAGTTTTATTGTTATTAACGTATATTTGCCGGGGGGAGAGTAACTAATACGCGTTATTGCATTTATTATAGTTTTAGCACTTAAGGCCACATTTAAAAAAGTAAACAATTCAGTTTTCGTCAGTCACATAAGGAGGAAGTGTTTGTGGGGTGTTGCCTACACCAAGCTAGAGCCTAGAGGGGATCTCATCCGTAAAAAACCAAATGTTAACGCATTTCATTCGATCTGTGTGCACCTTTGTTGTCCTCTACATATGCTAAATGTCCCTAAAAATAATTAATGAATATGCAGGAGAAGAATAATGCACCGTGGCTCTCGGTACCACAGTTTGGGGACTGGGATCAGAAGGGTCAAGTCCCAGACTATTCCATGGATTTCACACAAATCAGAGAAATGAGGAAGCGGCACAAGAGGGATGCCTCCCGGGCCAGCATTGGGAACCAAGAGGAACTCATTACTGCCACTACGGCCGACGCTGTCACAAAAGCAAATACAGACCACCAACAACACAAGTGCCATGAAGCTCATGACCCTCCAACAGTATGTTAATTCTGTTGCCTTGATTTTTTTTTTCTCTTTTAAAGCTTTGGTTACATGTTTACTTTTATTTAGAAATATAGGATATAGGTGATAGGACAATAGCTGCTAGTTTCTAGTGACAGCAACTTAATAATGGTTGAAACGCAGTGAAAACAATAGAGTTCGCCATTCTACTGTATTCATGTCACAAATTTGGATTAGAAACCGATGCATTTTAGAGACGAAATTTAGAAGCCCATTGCTATACGCAGGCGAGGCGTGCGGGCTGCACACAACAATGGATCTATAGATTATTCACCGAGTGATGTGGCTTTGAAATGAAAATTTAGTTTTCAGCATGTAGTATTATAATTGTTTGAAATCCAGTGGATACTGTCAAATTATTGTCATTTGCAATTAAGTTTTAAAAAAAAATATTAAGACATCAAAAGAAAAAGGGTGGGACAAAAAACAATGGAGAGGGACAGCAGAGACACATTGATCGCAAACTAAGACGGAAAGCACGCAAGTACAGGGGTGCCATATGCAAGATTAATACGAGGGTAAGTAGAGCCCCTTGGCCCACTCTTGCATAGGCCCTCTCTTCTCTTTTGTCCACCCACTGGGTGGGTGTGATTTGCGATGTCCATGATGGAGATATGAGCCGGAAGTGGAAAGCATAATTCAGCTGGAAGATGTCCTTCATTAGTTTTTAATACGACATGTACGTCCAACAAAGTGGCTTTGGCACATGCAGGACGCCTAACTGAATGGGCGAATAATGCAGTCTATTATGGCTCCACCCTTTCTACTTTATAATAGATTAATTATGGCATTATTTCTTATGACTAATTTATAATAGATTTTTCACTTGGATTGGAAGAAATCCTTTAAATCTCTATTTATTACTGGACATGTATCTAAACCTTGTACAAGAACTCGCTAATATGTGGTTAGTAAGAAATGATATCAAGAGAATTTCTTCCAAACCCAGGTTGAAGTCAATGTTTGTCCTATATCTCTATCTTGTTTGGAGCACTGTCCAAATTTTGTACAAACATGAATTAGACAAAATAGGGTTTCAAAATGGGTACACTTGAATTTAAAGAATTAATTTATGTGACAGGCAAGGAGGAGCATCTTCAGCTACTTCAACTGCTGTGTGAAAGCCTGAGACCGATTGAGTTTCTTCGTCAGCCAACCTTGACCCGTTAGTCCGTGGCGTGATTTGGGAGGAAAACTGGATTGTAGGGGAACGGGATCATTTTGACCCATTTCATCATATGGCCATGTTTGTGTAATATGCAGGGGATATACAATCACACTTTCATCAGTCTGTGAATTTGGTTTCTGCTTTTTTTTTTTCGTTCTAGCATCAGTAAGTTTTTGACCCATCTACAAGTCTTTTGTGGGGCCATGCTGACAAGCATTAGCCCAAAGGAATGAGTGATTAAGCACAATTCTATCCCACGCTTCTGAGATCTGTTCCATATGGCAAAGATGCAATTGCAGCGGCATGCATACTCTTCCTCCGTTGCATATCTCAAATCAGTGCTTTGTCTATGTCAGCAAAATTTTGAATCCAAGGCTTAATTCTACTTCAGTCCAACTTGAGCATAAAAAATCACTTGGAGCAAGCCAAAACTGAAATTTAAAGCCAATTCTTGGCTAAATGGAATGGATTCCATAGTTTGAAAATTGAGATAAATCCACTTGCTAGTGTTCTGATCAGTCTAACAAGCAAATCACCAAAAAACGGCCTGGCTAATATTCCCTTATCTACACAACAATCTATACTCACCTAGCGGCAACTTGTGTATGAGGAATGCAGTACAATTCATAACCAAACTAGTCAAAGGCTATTTTGTATCACTAGAGTTTCCTCCCACAAAAGTGATGGTCTGGTCAAGCGCGTCAAGTACGCGGGCATCCAAAATTCAAGCAATATAATCACACCTTTTTGATGATTTGAACAACATCTTCATCTTCAAGTTCATGTTCCTGCCACGGAGAGAGATGCTTTCCCACTTAAAAAGATGGAAGAAGAAAGAATGTTGAAATTACACACAGTTGGATAATTGAACTAACCTTTCCAACCCTTTGAGGCTTGTGCTTAGCGCTTGATCCCCAAACAAGGGCACTACACCGTGTGAACAGTTTATCAAGTTAGTTTACCAACCATAAAGGTGCACATAAGGGGGAAGAAGAAAGAAAAACAGTGTTGCACCGCAATAAACACATAGGCATATGGGTTTCCAAGGCATAAAGTTTAAAAGGGACTCATTTTTAAGCTAGTAGCTTCACCTACCCTCACAATAGTAAAAGAAAACCCTAGGAGAATCAAATAGGGAAAGTCTGTTCCAGATCATGACCTGACACTGGATTGAAATCAAAATTGTGCAATGACATATACAGCTCAATCTGATATGCAATGCCATCTACTTCTCAATTTCTAGGAATATCTTCTAAATTTTGTAAATATGTAACTTCCTTCATAATATGAAGATGTAGGAGAGAATACTTACTACTTGAATTGCTTAAGCATATCCTTGTGAATTCGAATGCAGAAGTCCTCAACAGTCCTTTTCTTGGATGACAGAATTACAGGGTCATCATAGTCCGGATTCATTCCCTTGGGCTTCGTGTATATGCGAGTTAAATCAAGATATTCCCATATCTTATCCAGCAGACCATCAAGGTTCCATTCCAGATGAGCACTGCAGTTGTGGTTCCAGTTAATCACACAACAAAACCAAGAGATGAAACATGTTCACTTAGAATATTTTTTCAAAATAGCAAAACAAAAAACCAGAAATGTGTAGTATACAGCCTTGCAGCACTTGATGCCAGAATAGCATCGCGGTTCATGAAACATAGGGTGACAATTTTGTACAACTACATTCACTAGCTCTACAAAATCACTAATCACCTCACTTAGAAAAGTATGGTACCTCTGTATTGGAAATGTGCGGAGAGCAAAATATGTAACTCCAATGCTTTGATTAGAAATAAGAGTCTAAAACGATGAAATCTGATAAACATATTAATCTAACACGAATGTAGATGTACCCATAATTCTAGCATCCAAATGGAAATGGAATGTTCGTGGGAAATGGAATTTGACATGTATCAGTAACTTAATATGCATGCAACAAGTTGGAGGTAGGCTTCACTCCATTTTCAGTCACAGTATGCTTTGGATCAATAGGTGAATATTGATGGGATGAATACATAGTTGAATATAAATAAACCCACAGTATGCAATAAATGTAGACATGATGTAGGCAAGATTTTGGATAGACAATTGGCCCAATGGAAAGCAATTGACGGGAAAAATATCAATTTGTAGAATAAGTGTGTCCTTACCAATGAGTTTCACCCCTATTTATAGGGTTATGTGCTATGTGTGAAATGAGGAAGGAAAGTTACATTATGGTAAAATAAGAAATGAAAAGCCATAAGGTAAAAGTACATAATGAATACCAATGAAAAAAACACAAAACGAAGAATATACATGACATCATCCACGGCAAGACAGGAATGCTTCATTTTTTAATAAGTACATAAATGTTTCACTATAAACACATCCTCCAAATAGGATAGATATCATTAGATCATCCATGGCAATGTTGTCTCATGGACCAATCCCTACCTATCAAGACAAAATCTTAACTATTTGAATCACTGACAATTGGAAATTAATGAAAAATGAAATGCACAGACAAAGGAATGCCAACATGGCTAAATTTTGTGGACTTTAATGCAAACATCAACTACAGAAAATACTTCTTCTGTTAGAGATTACCTAACTGGACAGTAGTGTGGAAGCTTATCCAGGATTTCTAGCTCTTCAAGCGTAATTTGATCAATCTTGTTCACGGCATATATGCATGGCATATATACTCTACTACCCTCAATGACGTCTATGAGGTCATCTGCAGTGGCATCAAACCGGAGGGTAAGATCAGCATTGTGAATTTTGTATTCACTGCATATTGCCTTTACAGTATCAAGGTCCAGATGTGTGTTTGCCACAGTTGACGTGAAATTGATCCCACCCTTGTCCTTCTTCCTGAAGGTGAGATTGGGGGGCTCTTTGTTTAACCTGTTTTCAAGGGGAATAGATTAAAAAATGAGTCAGCACAAACTGAACTTTATCTTTGGAAAAAAATGACAACATAAGCAAAAAATAGTTTTCGAATTACCTTATACCAAAACCCTCAAGCTCTTTCTCTATCAGACGCTTGTGAGTTATTGGCTTTATTGCATCAAGAACAATCAAGATACAGTTGCATGTCCTAGAGGTGCTGATAACCTGGATTATCAGAAGAATGAATTATATGCAAACCAAAAAAGCACACCAAAATATGACAAACATGAATCAACTTAAATAAATCTGACTCCCACGTGCCAAAGAAACAGAAGACTAAACAAATACGCAACACTCATCAACACAATTGTACGTTAAATGAAAAAACACAAGCACTTGCAAGCACTACTTCTTTTATCTTATTTTCCCCTCAAATGAAAAAACACAAGCTGCATGACATAGCACAGGTAAATATCTGGGATGTAATGTACAACTATTCATATGTGGTTATTTGGTAACTAAAAATCAGAGGGCAGAGGAAATTTACACAATATAGAACTCATGCTCAATGCATACATCAAATTTCAGGTATAAGCAACCTGAGACTAATAAACAAAATGAAAGAACTTCGCATCATATATATGTGAAATAATCATTAGATTTTACCTGCCTTCCTCTTCCTTTCCCGTCCTTGGCACCTTCAATAATTCCAGGAAGATCCAATAACTGTCAATCACAACAGTCATACTAATTTTTCTATTTCTACAAAAAGAAGACAACAATGTGCGAGAAATTTCATGAAAGCTACACTTTCAACCACGAGACCAAGAAAAATCAAACACTCGTTAGATGCTATACTTATATGATGCAAAGTATAAATTTAGGATCAAACACTCGTAAAAAAAATGCCAAGCAAAAAACACGTGTTCTCTAATTTTACCAACCACTGCACCCTGAATCATATTATAGTTTTTAAAATAGGTTCTACAAAATCTTGCATAGCATATGCAAACTTTCTCAACTCAGGGAAAAAAACCATAGGATGAATTCAGAATGAATGGGTAATATAGAAGCTTCTCCACATTTAACGTCATTTGTAATGCTAAACCATGCAATGAACAAGAACAATGATAAAGGGGAACATAGGCCAGCTCTAGCCAGTAATCACCATATAATCAAAACCTACCATAAGATTGTCATCATCAGCCAAATATATATAGCTATTCATAAAAAAACCATTATTAAGACCACTATTATGCGCATTAAAGCCACAGAGCTGTCGAAGATCAGCGATTCAAAATTACAGAAGCAAGATAAGGACCCAATGAGCATGCAAGTATTTATCAATTTAAAAAAATAGTTATACTTGCTTATCCAGCTTGTAGGTTTCTTAAACATGCATATAATGATTCCATTTAGATTTTGAGATGTCTGAAGCAACATTTGCAACATAAACATCAAGAGTGACAGCTAGGGTAAAAAAAACATAAAACTAGGGTAAAAAGAGTAGGTACCTAGGTTTTTTATTAAAAAAACACACATTACCTGAATTTTAGCTCCGCGATATGTAATTACGCCTGGGATACAAGTTAAGGTCGTGAATTCATAGGAAGCAACCTGTAAACCAAATAACACAATGTCAGGTATGCCAGCAAAAAAATTGTATACTGCAATCTGAGAACCAACACTAAAAAGATACACAGGGATGTATTCGTTGATTATTATTCTTCTTATTATTATCATTATCATCATCGTCATTATTATTATAGAAAAGAGAGATTATTAACCTCTGAAAAGGTTCCCGTTAATTTATTCAATAGTGTTGATTTTCCAACAGAAGGGAATCCCACTAGCCCAACTCTTGCATCTCCACTTTTAGTGACGTCAAATCCTTCACCAGCCCCACCACCACCTTTGGTTGGAGGAGCAATGAGCTCCCTACGCAGCTTCGCAAGTTTTGCCTGAGACAAAACAAAATCGCATGCAATGTTAGTTTAGATGAAAATTAATAATTGGGGCAAATTATGATGCAAAACAAGCATAAAAACCACTAAAAAGAAAACATAACAGCATCCATGTTGGAACATTTCTATCAGCCAAAATAATTGTTTCTTCATTTTCTCCTTTCATTAGTCATCAAACTATCATTATTTCTTGCATCCATAGCATCAAAGCATGACAGAATCCCATACTTAATAATTTAAGTCTTGAGCCTTCATTTTCGACCACAAAGAGCATTACTAAAAAAAATCTAATACTGACAAAATAGCTAACAAAAAAAATAAAGATGAACAATGAAATCAAAACCCAATACACAGGAGCCATGGTGTGACCTAAATGATTACATAGTTAAGACAAATCAAAGAAAGTGCACTGAATAAACACTTGATATGCCAATTTTAGCAGACCATACTGCATATGGAATTTATCAAATACATCCCCACACTAGGTTTAAGCCATATGTCAAAATTTTCCTAGTAAAATTAGTGTTCTTACAAACATTCTAAGAAGGAGCTAGGCTATCCCTAAGCTGTAAATGAACCGGACGTTCATAAATATTTTTGAGATCGGTACAATAAAAGCTTGTTCATGACCCTTTTTTTAGAAAGTCAATTATTCATGAATATTATCTTTTTCGTGAATATAAATGAATGAATATGACAATGTTTAAATCATTTATGAACACATACCCATGTTCGCAAACATATTCATTTAATATTAATAAATATTGTTAAAATATTATTTGTTAAATTATTATATATATTCTTTTATATTAAGTTATTAACTATATTAAATAGTTATTGATAATTATATTTATACAACAGTAATATTTTGATATTTAATAACAATAATACATTAATAATAATAATAATAATAATATTATTTACTAATTATATTTGTATAATATTCATATTTTACAAATTCATTATTATTATTGAATTTAAAGGGGGTATTTATTACCCAATTATCCCCAAATATCTTATAAAAAAATTACAGAAATTACCAATGGAATATTTATAAACAATAAACTATTTACCTTTAAACTTAATAAGGGAACAAATATTTTATTATTTACTAATAAAACCATTTACAAAATTTTAAAATATTTTTAAGATCAACATATCGGATCATTAAAAATATTAGTATTACAAAAAAAATAATTTAAATGTTATTATTATTCTTTTTTAAAATTATATATATATAAATGTCATTAGTATTTATAGATTTTGAATTGTACTTATATATATTTTTTGAAATTTTTATTAATATTATTTATTAATCACATTTTAGTGAACCTAAAATTTTAGTGTATTGTTAGTATATAATAACTATATTTATTAACATTTTAAATTCTTTTTGTAATTTCAAACTGAACAAATAAAACCTAGTTTTGAATGTCAAAACATGGTTTTGATTTTGAAAACCAAACACACATCAAACTTAATCTTGCAAAAAAATAGATCGGAAACTAAACCATCATTTTAGAAAACTTAATACAAAACTTGATTTTGGAATAGAAACCAAATACACCCTACATGTATTGAAGAAAAGAAAGGTGTCAAAACTTATCAAAATATTGACATTAAAAACATACACACTTCAAGCTATTTAGACCTTTGCCTATAATCATCAAGTTACTAGAAACCATTTCTCCTTTCTGGTTTAAGCCACTGTATAAAACTTTTTTTGTATCAACAAGTCGCTGTATGAAACTATTTATTGATGATAAAACAGCCAGTTCTTCTAAACTAACCACCAAGCTAATTTTTTGCAAGGGAAGAGATTCAAAAAAAGAAAGGTGATAAACCCCTCTTCTTGCAATTCTAAAAACGGACCGGATGATACACTGAATATAGTAAAATTTTAATTAGAAAATACCAAACAAGGTAAGTTTCATCCATAGGAAAATTTTGCACCAGCTAAAAATCTAGATATAGTTTACAGAAATAAACAAATATTATTTTCATTTCCCCAAGGCATAAAGGAACAGGTACCTTAAGCAAACCCAGATGATGTGCAGTCGCTTTGTTCTTTTGAGTCTTTGCCATCTGCATTAGACAATAATTAACTTCACTATTATGAAGAAAATGCATCTTTGTGCATGACAGTACTTTCACGTGTGTATGCCAGTATGTGCTGGTGCTGACATGTGCATAATTTTATAAGCTTATTACAACAACCCAGGAGCTGTAAAATCAGAATTTTGACAAAACATCAGTGGATCACTCCTTCCGATAACAAGCTAAAAACCATACAATTGCAACAAATGAAGCATTAATCTGTAGATTTTAGTGTTCACTATAGGGAGCAACGTAGGAAATCACACTGGACCATTGATGTGGATTGTGGGCCCTCATGTATTAATCGTTTCTGTAAAAATATGTTTCCCCTTCTATACCCCTCATATTGATATTATTTCTCATGAAATGCATTCAAGTATTTGTTGATCTTCCCCATGACTCCTATCCTAGTAACCTCTCAAAAATTTATCACCTCTCTTTCTCACCCATTTCAAACATTGCAAATCAAAGGTTTATTTCATCAGTAAAATATAGATTAATTAAATGCAGCAAAAAATGAGCGGGGCATGCAATATTGAAAGGCAAGGACAACATTGTAGAATAAATGTCCTTTAACACAAGCCGTAGTATCTACGCCGGCACGGCAAAAGCGTCCGAACTATTGCAAAATCTGAAGAAAACTACCAAAATCAACGATCCATAGTTTAGAAATCTTCAAACCCGACGAAAAGCATCTCAATTCTTAGCGCTTCGATTTTCTAGGGTTCTAGTCGAATATTAGGAATGAAATCACGTGTGCGAAGCATGCAATTAGGATTGCAAAATCAATAACAATAGACGTCCACAGAAATGGAGAAGCCATTTCATACCTCATCTTCAATGTCCTTGATCTTCTGCATCACGGTCGCCATTGTTGCAGGTGGAGAAGAGCTTGAGAGAGTTAGCTCCTGACGACGATGGTGTACTGACGGAGAGGCAGAGTGAGGATTTATACCATTGTTTCCATTGAAACGAAACGACCTCGTTTGTTAAAATAAACTTAATATTAAAATTTATTAAAGAATAATTCTAATACATTTTCGCGTCCGATACTTTTCTGATATTGGTTGGTCTTTAAAAAAATAATATTAATATATATTGATTTATATTGATTGACAAATACTTTTTCAACCAATACTTTTCTCTATTGGTTGATCTCCTTTATTAAATTTATTTTGTTGATTTATATTGATTGACAAAAGATTGCAGCTATTCCAACTGCATACTATTTAAATGTATGCAAATAGATTTAGATGATAGTTTTTTTTTTTGGGGTGGAGGTAAAATTTTTTGATCAAAAAAATAAATTTTTGCTATGAAATACATATTTTTCCGATTAGAAAAATACATTCTTGTTATAAAGCACATTTAATCTAACTTTATAAATAGTAGAGTATTCCCAACGTCCATTTTTTATCTATAGGTAAAAAAAATTGATGTGAAGTATTATTTTATAAATTCAACTTTAATATTATTTTTATTTTATCTTTATTCTTATTAAAATAATATTTCTTCTATTTTATTTATTTTAATAGATAAATAATAATAATATATAATATAAAAAGTAAATAGTTATTATTTATAAATAAAAAGTGACTATCGTGTTCATTAAATTAAATGTGATAAGAGAAATAAACAATTTTAATTATCTATTTTCATATATAATAGAAAGGAAATGTTTTCATATAGAAATTATCAAAAAAAAAAAGACACTGAAAAAGCCTCGATGCACTTTTGATATACGTGAATAAAATAAAAGATTTTATTGTCTATTCTAATTCACATTTTTGTTTGTCAGAAAAATAATTGAACACATAAAATAAGGTTTAGATAATTTTGCAGCCATAGAAATCAAATTATACTATAATGTCGTTTATCACCACTTTTAACCATTCCCATTATCCAATAAATTTTTTATAACAATATCCTTGCCCCAGAATCAGGTGCATGTGGACTAATCCTACGGGAATTAACCGATAACATTTTAGTAATTGGATATACAAATATTCTATTCCCGCGTTCATTCAATAAAATAACTGAAGTAACCTAACGACAGCAGTAGTGTTGTAGCTGAAAATCCTTGAAATCAGTCTTTCAGTCACCATTACTTCACTGCTTCAGGGGGCAGGGATACGGATATTTTTTCCAGGTCTAATGTTCAGGATCTAGTACTATATAGTTTTGCTCACGATTTATCGGCCAGTTAGTAAACTGTAATTAAAACCATTAACCCACAAAACTTAGGACTATGGATCATCAATTGTCCAGTTTTCTCAATCATTTGTCATAAGAGAAGTGGTATCAGGCACATAACCGACTACTTTAACATGCCTAATCAAGCAATCCAGAACTGAAAAAGACAAATCAGCCTCAGAATGCGATTTGTCCCTTGACTTAAACACATGCACTCGTTTTTGCACTTCAATCCAACTACGCCCAGGTTCCTTCACCACCCCACTACGCTCCATCCTCTCCCTCACCCTTTTAACATTTGCCCACATACCTTTAGATGCAAAAATATTGGAAAGCAAAATGTATGTTCCACTATCCGCTGGATCATTTGAAATCGCCATCTCAGCCGCACATTGACCCAGTTCTACATTACCGGAAACTCTGCATGCACTGAGCAAGCTCTTCCATATCATTGCTGCTGGCTTGATTGGCATTTTCTCAATGAACTCTTTGGCTTCGATCAACTGACCTGCCCGGCATAGGAGAGAAACCAGGCAAGCATAATGGTCGGTGCCGGGTTCAATCCCAAACTCATGCATTGACTCGAAGTGTTGAAGGCCCTCCTCTACAAGCCCAGCATGACTACAGGCTGAAAGCACACCAACAAATGTGACGTAATTGGGTTTTATTCCCGCCCTCAGCAATCCTTCAAAGACCTGAAGAGCTTCATCAGATCTCCCATGGTGCGCATACGTCGTTATCATTGAATTCCAACACACAACGTCTCTCCAAGTCCTGTGACTAAACGCTTTATGAGCCCCCTCAATGTTTCCGCACTTTGCATACATATCCACAAGAGCATTCGTGACAAAGGGCTCAGAATCCAGCCCGGCCTTCACAAGCTGGCCATGAAACTGTTGACCCTGTGGAAGACTGGCTAGATTACTAGCCGCCGTCACTAAGGCAACAAAAGTGAAATTATTTGGTTTTTGCCTTAAAGACTGCATTTTTTGGTAGAGTTTAAGCGCTTCCTCATTTTCCAACTGCTGAGAGTACCCGAACAACATGGCATTCCAAACAGCAATGTCTCTCTCTTTCATCTCATCAAACACAAGCCTGGCATCCCAGACAAGAGAGCACTTGGAATAAACATCTATGAGTGCACTTCCAGCAAACACGTCCAAGGAGATCCCAAATTTTAGAATGAGACCATGGATCTGCCGGCTCAATTCCAAGGTGAGTAATGAAGCTGAAACCCCAAGAAGGCTAACAAATGTTAATAAGCTTGGTGGGAACGAACTAAGCCTCATTAATTGGTGAAAAAGATCCAGTGCTTCATACAGTTTCCCCTGTCTTGAGTATCCTTCAATCATTGCATTGTAAGACACCAAATTGCGATCCACTGCCATATCAAAAGCACATCTTGCATCAGCTAAAGAATTGCATTTCCCGTACATATCAATCAGACCATTCTTCACAAAGTCATCGGAGTCGAAATTAGCCTTGATGGCGTAACAATGCACTTGCTTCCCTTGTTGTAGTGCCTCAAGTGAACCACACGACGTGAGAATGCTAGTGCAGCCAAACCCATCCGGCCTCAAGCCTAATCTCATCATCTCAACAAAAAGATTCATAGCCTCCAAGTGAAGTGTATTCTTCATGTATCCAGCAATCATTGTGGTCCATGATACTACACTCCTGAATTCCATTTGATCAAATAACTTTCGCGCGATTTGCACTCTGTCACACTTGGCATAGAAATCTATGAGAACATTGACAACTGTGCCATCCATTTCAGTTTCTGTCCTCAACATGTGAGCATGAATTTGCTTGCCTCCTTCAAGAAACTCAGTATTTGAACAAGCAGTCAGAATTGAAGACAGAACATATATGTCGGGAATGACATCCGTTTCTCTCATTTTATTAAACAACTGCAAGGAAACCTCACTGCTGCCACATTTCCCGTATGCAGTCATAATAGTAGTCCAAGTAACAGCAGATTTTTGGGACAAATGATCAAAAGCCAATCTTGCATTTTCCATGTCCCCAACTTTTGAATACAGGTTCACCAGCGTAGTGCCCACATAGATTTCTTGATCAAACCCAATCTTTACCACAAAACAATGCAGTTGTGTACCTTGATGAACCGTACCCAAATCCGTGCAGGCGCGCATCACACTGGCTAAGATGAATTCGTTTGGCGTTTCCTCACAACACCTTCGAAAATCCAAAAATATCATTAGTGCTTCTTCAGTGCAACCGTGCTGGGAATACATGGAAACCAGTGACGACCAGCTGATCAAGTTCCTACGAGGCATTTTATCGAACACTCGCCGTGCAACAGCGAGACTGCCCGATTTGGAGTACACGCTGAGGAGGCTGTTGGCGATGAAAACATCGTCTTGAAAGCCCCACGCCACGATCTGGGCGTGAGCCCTCTTGTAGTGAATGAGGGGCTGGCCGGGAAGCTGCAAGAGCGCGGCGAATTCTTGCCTCCGCTTTTGGAGTTTGTGGATTTGAAGAGGTGGGTCTGGTTGGCGGAGGAGGGCTGATGCTGAGGTTGAGAAGGTGAAGACTTTGCGACATGTTCTGTGGAGCCTCACAACAACTGTTGTTTTCATGCTACAGAGAATATGCAGAATCTGCAGATTCCCTTGTTTTAATTTTTACTTTTGATTGTTGTATAAATGGGAAAGATAATGAAACAACATGGTCTCTCTCTCTCTCTCTCTCTCTCTGGCTCTTTGGTTTGGGCAGCGACCGTTTTGTTGGTTTTCTTAATTTATACCTTCAATTCCCGCGTTTGGCCGCTTCATGCGCAAAACCCGCTCAGAGCAGACAACAAACGAGGTTTGGTGTTGAGGGTGTGTTCATCGGCGGGCTGAGCTCAACCCGTGGCGCAATCCATTTGATTGGGTTGGTGTTTTTAATATCAATCGAGGGTGTCCCTCCCCGCGCGATTCACAAACCATACGTAGCATTTGTACGCGTAAATTACATATTATTCGATATATAAGGTAGTCATATTTTATAAATTTAAAAAAAAAAAAAAAAAAACCACCTCCCCGGGTTTTGTCCGAACCTCCATCAGCCGCCGTTGACTCACCACAGCGCAGCGCCACCGCCGCCCTCCTCCACAGCCACGGGTGACAGGTTCTGCCCTCTACATTAGCGATGTCATTTATCACCACACCAACCGCTACGCCTAGTATTGGACTCGTACAGTAAAAACATTCATTCGACTCGCCTAATATTTAATTAATTTAATAAAAAGAATTAACCTTTATTTATTTTACTTATTTACTTTTTAAAGTATAGACATCGGTTTAAATATTTTTAACTTTATAGTTATTTAAATATTATTTTTTATCTTTTAAATAGTAATATCATCTTAATCATTTTAAAAATTATTTAAAATATATATTTAATGATTTTTTATTACTATTTTTATTTGTTAGGTATTATCGCAATTGATTGAATTTATTTAGTAACAAACATTTATTAAGATGTTTGTTATATTTAACTCAATAATTTAATCAGAATTTGTTGAATCGAATGAATACTCTAAAATTATAATAAAACTTTAAAAAAAAATTAATGCACTAATAATGAGACTTAGATTCGCTTGATGAGTAATATCAGTTTATTATCGTGGTGGTGATTTATTTTAAACTTTATTGATATTTATTTTAAAAATTAACTGTTAGATTGAATATTCACGTATGTATCATATTTATAAAATTTCAAGCGATCTAACTGTAAAGTTTTGTGCTAATTAGAAAAAATTTAAATTTTAATAAATTAAAATTTTAATAAATTAAAATTTTAATGGGTCTATAGTGCAAATATGACTTCACGGCGCCGCAAACCCTAGATATATAAGCCACGCATATCCAGCAATTTTGTCCCAATCGAACCGCAGCCACGATGTCGAAGCGAGGTTTGTCTCTCCTCCCCTTCCACCTTTCCTGTCTCTCCGAGTTCAGTTCAGTACCCAGACCTGGTTCATAGTGTTGGGACCGCCAAGCTTTCGGATCACATCTGAATCCGTGTTAGTTCATTTATTAGTTTTCTCATTCTGTTCAATTTCATGGTCTTCGATGTCTCCCAGGTCGGGGAGGTTCCGCTGGGAACAAGTTCCGCATGTCGCTGGGCCTGCCGGTGGCGGCCACCGTGAACTGCGCCGACAACACCGGCGCGAAGAACCTGTACATCATCTCTGTGAAGGGGATCAAGGGGAGGCTCAACCGGTTGCCTTCCGCCTGCGTCGGGGACATGGTCATGGCGACTGTCAAGAAGGGGAAGCCGGATCTCCGGAAGAAGGTCATGCCTGCTGTCATTGTCCGACAGCGCAAGCCCTGGCGCCGAAAGGACGGCGTCTTCATGTACTTTGAAGGTCATTGTTCCATTCTCGTTGCTTGCTGAATTTGTTCTATTGTTGTAAATCATAATCTCAATATTTGTTGTTGTTGTTTCCTTCCATGCTGATTTATGTTGGTTAATTTCATCGGTTCCATTGGTACGCTGCTTATACTTGTTTGTTAAATAGTTTTTATTTCAAAATTCAAAGATTTGACGTAAAATCAGTAAAGGTAAATTATGATATTTAATATTTTTAAGGTGATATCATATTATGAATTTGCTGAGAATAGCCGTCAAGTCTCTGCTCGAGCTCAGCATACTTAATTAAGTTTGAAGCTACTGGCTGGGTATGACCTTATGTTTGTGTAAAGTCGTGTTTTAGTATAGTAGTTCATTGAGAAATATAGAATTTAATTGATTTTTCCGTACCTGTTGAAATGTTGTAATGATACGAAGTACCTGTAGAGTTTCTTTTAGTCTCAATTTATTTTTATAGCTCATGTTTTTCATGTCTATTTCGTAAATGCGTTTCCAGCTCTTCAAGCCCTTGCACAAGAGCTCAGAAGTTGTAACCAAATCATAGCTTGGGCTCCTTTAAGTCCATCTTGATGTTTACAGTTTCCATTGATTGTTGAGTATGTATTTGTGATTTCTTTTCCAAAATTTATTTGACCATATAATGATTGATCATTCTTAACCAGCTATCTAAAATTGAAGTGCCTAACATTCTATGGTGGGTACAGATCCATCTTATCTGGATTTTCTTTTGGCAGTCAAATGTATATTCATTTTGGGGATTTAATTTATTTTTCGTCAGCAAAATTGCTTCCGTCATTAAATGCTATTTTCCTTCTTGTTTTGGCTTCGACCTTATAATAGTCCTTTGTATAACCTGACAAAAGTCAGTTATCTGTCTGTCAATTATGTGGCTGATATAGTCACTAGCCTGGAAAACAAATTCTTTCAGTATCGGATGTTGATTTTTAATATTCCACATTCCCTCTGTTTTTATGCTAAATGTTTCTAGTTCTAGCAGAAAGCTTCCCCGCGTGGTCATAACTGCCTTCACTTAATTCTGTTTATTTATTATCTTTGTTGATTTTTTCTTTCCCTTACTGTTCAAATTTTGGGATTATATTTTCCGCATTCTTGGCTGTCAGATATCTACTTCTGTCTGATCTACCCATATTGTCCTTTTAATTTTGATCTCATTACTTTCGGATCTTTAATTATTGAATGTATATGTTACTGAACTTCCATTTGATTTGGAGAATATTTAATGAGTAGATGCCGGTTTTGTGTTGTCGTGATGTGTGCATTCCTCATCTAAAGGTGGGTCTTTACACCATGATCGATAGATACTTCTTGAGACCGGCAACATCAAAATTATTTGTCAATCATCTGACCTGGTGTGGATATGTTGATTTCCAACTTCACCATTGTCAAGATCTGGCACATTTTTATCAATATCTTCTGTGATTTCTATTCTATCCCTGTTATTCTCATTTTGTTTTGTATATGAACGTGTATTTTTATACCTTGCACCAATGAGATGCTGGTGATGTAGTGTAGGCGATTGGTTTCATAGGTCCCCCTATATGCCTCCCACAACTATCCCTGTCAAGGTTGGTGAAGGTCTTGTTAGGTGCCCTGCCCCAGCATTCTTAAACTTTAACTTTTGTTTTGATTTGGGCTCTCTTAAAGTTTCTGAATTTTTTCATTTTTGTTGCTGTTTGGTTAGTGACCTTGTTTGTGTTCAGCGTATTTCTCATATCTGATCCCCTGCAATTACTTCTATATTCGCTGGATCTTACAAATTTAATGCTAAATTTTCAGATAACGCTGGTGTTATAGTGAACCCCAAAGGTGAAATGAAAGGTATTGTGTCATTTTATCTCGTCTCATAGTAAGTTTTGCAATTTAACAAAATACACGAATAAATAGAACCCTCAAAATAACATGCTTTATTTCGTGTCACACAGGCTCCGCCATCACTGGTCCAATTGGGAAGGAGTGTGCTGATCTATGGCCAAGGATTGCCAGTGCAGCTAATGCTATTGTCTAACTTCCTCCCTGCTACGCTTCCTACTCAATAATTACCGCTCCCTTAAATCTTTTTCTTATCATCCTTGGAATCTTGTTTTGTTTTGGCCGAGTCTGTTTTTAAATATTTATTGGTTGTGTTAGTTTTGTAAGTGTATTCAGGGATTCGAAATTTGAACTTTACTGGAGACTGATTTAATAATGCATTGCCTATTTTTGGTTGAATTGGTGACAAATTGATTAACACAAATATTCGAATGGATTGAAACCAATCTTGTGAATCATTGTACGTCCATCTCATTTCGTTAAGATTGTAATACAGGGCTTGTTTGATGTTGAATTTTAACTTTTAAAAATAATTTTGTTTAGTAAGAAAGTTAATTGTGTTTTATAGTATCTTTTTTAATTGTGTTTCATTGGTATTTTATTGTAATTATTTTGTCTGTTAGATAAGCATTGATTTTTAAATTTTATTTAAAGGCTTACGGGTTTTATATTTATTGATTACTATTTAAGATTAATTTTCAAACTAAATTTACATTTGAGCTTGTTTGTTTCTTGAGAAATAAGTTAATTTTTTGTAAAAGTTATTTAACTATATTTGATTACTAAAATTTCGTTGATTTAATAGAAAAATAACTCTTAGCGTTTATACTTTTTCATGAAACATTGTAGTGTTTTGCCACATAAATTTTTTTAAGAAAATATTAAAATATTATAGCAATTATTAAACTTAAAATACCATAATAGATTATATTTTGTGAAACACTTGGGCCCTTAATATTTTTTATTCTTATTGGTATTTGTTTATGGTTCAGTAATGATTTAATGCTTTAACATGTTAATGGTTGAATTTTAAGGCTTTCCGTTTTTAAAGTACTAGTAAAATATAAGGAATACTGACATAGATTTTATCAATAATATTAATTCAACGGAAATGAAGATGTTATTATACGAATTACATGCACAATCTATCTAGTATTATTCTATTACAAAAGATGTTCTATTACATTAATTATTGCTTTTAAAGTATTTGGATTATTGATTTTTATTTAAACACTTACGCATTTCATATTTATTGATTAGATTAAATTTCAAACTTAAATTTACCTTTGAGTTTGTTTGTTTCTTGAGAAATAAGCTAAATTCGTATAAAAGTTATTTAATTATATTTGACTACTAAAATTAATATGCCTATTAATTATAACAAAATAAAATAAACAAATAAAAAAGTTTGAAGCGTGCAAAGCGACTCATTTCTAGTGACAACTATTCAAAAAATCCCTATTCAAAAATTTTACAGGTGTCAAACAAATATTTTTTTTTAAAATCTATAACTTTCTGGTGAATAAATAGTAAAATATAATTATAAAGATTTATTGTTAATTTCACGTCTTCAATTCATATTGTATGTAAGCTGATGGATAACTTTATTTATTTTTTTATGTAATCAAAATCATAAATTTTTTCTAAAATCATAAGAAAAAAGTGTATATAGAGAAGCCAAGATGAATGATTTTATGACACTAATATAAAATTTTTAATTATTTTTCATAAATTTATATATTTAAACTATTTTATATTTTCATATATAAACATATATTACAATAAAATTCTTCAGTCATTTCATATAATATTAAAATAATATTTTTGTATTTATTTTTTATTTAATAATAAATATTATATAATTTAACATGAGAAATAAAAAAAATTGTTGGAAAGGTAAAAGAGAGAGATTAAGCAAATAAAAAGTTATATTTTAATAATCAGTTAAAGTAAATAGTACTTCACAAGGAATTATTGTATAAATATCATTAAAAAATTAAATATTGAACTTCAAGGAATATTAAAAAAAACAAAAAAAACAAGAATGTTTATGAAATTTGCTAATAATATTTTATTCTTCCATCACCAATGAAATCACAATTTTGTTTGGGCTCCGTAATTCAAATAATGGGCCAGGCTTATAACGTATCGCAACCTTCCATGAGCCCACGCCCACATAAAACCCCACCACGACCGTGTTGAACCATATTCACAAATTCACAATTCAATGACGAGCGAAGTTGCGACTAATGAGGTCACCGGAGCTGAGGCTGCGGCGCCGGAGCCGGCATCCGAGATGGTGAAATCGCCGCCTCCGGAGGCTTCCCCGGTGACCCATAGGCTGGAGAGCAAGTGGACGTTCTGGTTCGACAACCAGTCCAAGGCCAAGCAGCAAGGCGCCGCATGGGGCTCCTCGCTTCGCAAGGTCTACACCTTCGACACTGTCGAAGAGTTCTGGTGGTATTGATCCTTTATCGTATCCCTCTATTTATCCATGCATATTTTTTGTTTTTGTTTTTGTTTTTGTTTCTAATTCATGGTTATGGGATTTCTTGTTGTTTGATTTGAATTGTGTTGGTTTTTGTTTTTGTTTTTGTTTTTTGGTGAGTTTGAATTGGTTCGCAGGGTCCGGGTTTTGGTTTTATGCCCACTTTGTATATATTCTAGGCTGTTTGTATAATTTGATACAATGCATTGTAATTTGATTCTATGCTACTTGATTTCGAGCTGTCGATTTCACGCCCTTTTGGATTGATTTTAGGGCGGGTGTGATTTGATTTCATGCCCTTTTAGTTTTGATCTCTGAATGTCTTTAATTTTTAATAACCCTCTGGATTGTTTGTATAGTGTGCAGCTCTATTCCACACCGTCTGTGTTGATTTCAGAGCATATGAATAACACATAGTATTTTCAATGCCCCTTCTGATTGATTTTATAGGATAGAATTGAATTTAATGCCTCTCTGGGTTGGTTTTAGAGCATGCGATTTGATTCAATGCCCTTTAGTTTTGATTTCAGATGATGTTTTTAGATTTTAATGGCCACTTGGATCAATTTTAGAGTTTTTGATGCCGTTAGTGTTGATCGATTTCAGAGTGTAATTCTTTTTTTTCATTTTTTGGATCGATTAGCGTGTGGTTTGATTCAATGCCCCTTTCAATATCAATATTTGACTGTGCGGTTTGATTTTCTTTTAAATTAATATTAGAGTGTATGATTTTACGTATACCTTTGTTGATTAATTTCTACTGTTTCTTTTGGTGCCAAGGATATACAAAATTTAAGGCTATTCTGTTAAATTGTCAACTTGATTCCTATTCCCCTTTCAATTAGTATTTTTTTTCTCCATTTGTTCTCATTATTCTGATAATCCTTCATTCCTTCTCAAGTGCTAAGTATAACTCGTGAAACTTAATGTGGTATTCATTTGAGAAGTTGGTTTTGATTTTTGATGTCATTTTTTTCTTGCAGTTTGTATGATCAGATATTTAAGCCTAGTAAGATGGCTGTGAATGGCGAATTTCATCTATTTAAAGCTGGGATTGAGCCTAAATGGGAAGATCCCGAGTGTGCTTATGGAGGCAAGTGGTCCATTATGTGCAGCAGGGGAAAGGAAAATTTTGAGGCTATGTGGCTTGAAACTGTTAGAATCTCAACTTCTAGAGCGCTTTTTTTTGGGCATCAGCGTTGAAATAAAGTTTTTTTTGTTATAAATTCTTTCTGACTGACCTGTTCCATTGATTGAATAGTTGATGGCTTTGATTGGAGAGCAATTTATCGAGGCTGATGAAATATGTGGTGCGGTTGCAAGTGTTCGTGCAAGGCAAGATAAACTTGCATTGTGGACCAAGTCTGCATCCAATGAGGCTACCCAGGTTTGTAACTCCTTACACCAATTGTTGAGCAATATTCTGCCAATCATTTTTACATAAAGTTCCAAGTTATCTTATTAAGTTTTTAGATACTCACTATGACAAAGCCCCATACCACATTTTTCTTGTGATCACACTCTTTTACTAATTGAATCAAGGCATTTTTGTTGTGTCATCGCGTGATTGATGGTAGCTGCTTTTATTGTTTTCTACTTTTGTCTATATTTTAGTCACACATTGTGGTTTAAGTATAAGCACAGTTTTTGTTTTGAGCATTATTTTATATGAAAAGATAGTTAATGTTGGAGAAAGATTTTAGGAGACATTTTTATTAAAGGCACAAAACACACTCAAGGCACAAATGTTTCCTGGGATCAAGGCGCAAAAAAAAAAAAAAACAGGGCCCAAGGGAAGGACAGTACACATTTTTTATAAAAATAATTTTAAAAAGACTAGGCCAGGGAAGAAATCTCCAAAGGTGTGCTTTTTGTGGGCTTCACTGACCTCGCCTCACCTAGCCCGCTGCCTGGCTTTTGTGCTCAGGTGCACCTTTAATAACTATGTTAGGAGATATTGTATACTGAAAACATTTTTAATAAGGATGCCACAATGCTGATGTATGACACCAAACCAAAGGATAAGAGATATTGATGCTTTCCTTACAATTTGGGATGATGTCCAAAGTATCGCGAAGTCTTTGAAATCTTTTTGGTAGATGGAAATTTCTCCAAACAAGGGGAAAGGTATGGAGTTCAAGTGGGATTTATTGAAAAATACTTTAATGCAACTTGAGCCAGGGGTTTCTTGTCTGTTTTCTTTGCATCCTTGTTTGATATAAAGTTGTTTTTAATTGACTATGGAAGAGAATGTATTTACATGCCATGAGCTGAAGTGCTTATAAGGGAATCCCCTTTAGTTTATATTAACCGTATCTTGGAAATCCCCAACTTTTCTCATGCTTACATTGTTAAATTGTAAACAACAGTAAGTATCAATCCTTTAACAAGATCCTTCACACGTGGCAAGGTAGAAAGAAGTAATAGATTGATTGAACGGAGAGAGCTGCAAATTTAACTTTGGATGATAAACACAGGAGTTTTCCAAACTTTGACAATGGTCAACTATTCACCTTGCTATTGATACTAGAAGTTGAAGTTGTTCATTTCATTGGTTTATTAGCTCCTAATCCTATTAGAGATTGTTTTCATACGTGTTATGATCGTGAGGAGGATACTATTACTGTTATTAGGTGATTAATTTTATTAAACCATAAGGTGCAGAGTGATTTTATTTCACTATGTTTCTAAAATGGTCATATAATGATTTTTAAAAATTATACATTTTGTTTGCTGTTAGTTCAGTATTATGTACATTTATATAGTAGGTTTTTGATTATTATAGACTTATTCTCTATTCATGATATGAAAGAGGTAGCTACATTTCTCTTTGCCTCCATTTTCTTCTCAGTTTTTCAAATTTATTTTATATACTTTTTTTCTTTGTTCAGTAAATGTTGGGATAATAAATCCACTCTGCTTTCCCTGCTGAATTTATCTGATTTAGTTAGCTACACTAACACACCTTTCAATATGTTTATTTCTTGTAAATTGAATATTATGCCTTCCTAATGGCGTTACTCCATGTGATTATAATATTTTTAGAAGATGGTGAGATGCAATTGGGTTTTGTTGTAGTAGTCAGTGGATCTTTTGTGGCTTCTGAGCTCAGTGAAGGCTCCGGGTTGTGCTTTTGAATGTTACTGACCAAAAAATCAAATGCCTTATAATGTGATGTCTCGATCTTAGCTCTAAATTGCAGTTCATTGTTGGCATGGCTAACAAATGTATGTATTTGACTTGTTTTGTAGATGAGCATTGGAAGGAAGTGGAAGGAAATTATTGACACCGTTGACAAGCTCAATTACAGTAGCTTTCATGTAAAGTTTAATTTTTATGTTATGTGTTTTTTTACACAATCTACTCCAGTAGCTCATTCTTTTGGTTAATGCAGGATGATGCTAAAAGGGATAGATCGGGAAAAGGTCGCTACCAGATCTAGTGAGCACCACTTGATTGTTACTCTGTGCAAGACTTCTGCTGTTACATCTGCCAAGCCCCAAAGAATTTGTACTGACAATGGCATTGCGTGCCTTCTCCGTTTTTTCCTCTAATTAAAAAAAATCATGGTTCAATGATTTTCTTAGTTGTTTCTTGACCTTTCCCAATTTTGTATCTTGATATTCAATAGACGTATGCTTATGCCATGCCAATTGTACTAAAACGTGTAACATTACCACCCATATACATGGCATTCTTGCTGAGATTCTTTTGCGAGCTTCCCCAAGTTTTAACTTTTTATTGATTTTCAAATTATAGAAGTAGATATCAACTGAAGTGTGTGTGTGTGTCCAACAGCCTTATGCCAGTCACTAAGATAACTGTAGCGTATAATGTGTTGGAGCCCTGACAATCCCGTGGGCTATCTTGAGATGGATGATTGAGCTAATGGTGCTTAAAAATCATGTGATGGGGGGTGGTCAGTTCGTTATTATTATTATGATAGTTGGAGGCTTATTATTATTTCAGTCATCAATTTCAAGAAAATCTATGCGTTATTATTGTGATTGGGGTTGTGATTTGCTATTTTCAGGATTGAGAAAATTTATTTGTAAGTTTTTTGTGTAAGTTTTCGCGGTCACGAGTTAGTTATATTTTATTGGTTTGGTCCAGTGAATTGGTTAGGTTTTTATTTGTAATTTAATTAGAGTTAAAGGTGTGCCTGTATAAAATAGGCTTATCCGATGCATAATGCATTGGTCTTTTTAGAATTAGAGGTTTTTTTTTTTTTTTTTTATATTTTTCATATTTGTTATCCTTTTGATATGCTTGACTGGGTTGTTATGCCTTTTGATTTGTATTTGGCACAGGCCCAATAACACATACTGCTTATATTATATTATGATACGATAAATTGATTTAGCCCGGATAATGAAACTCTGTTCTTCAAAGTGAAGGGTGATGGCCAAATGAAATTCTGTTCTTCAAAGTTAATGCGAGGAAGCCGAGCCGCTCCCCATTCTTCTTCGTCATCCTGATCCGTTCCTGTTTCTGCTTTTTATCTGCCCCCCTATATGATACGCAGAACCCAGTAATCACCTGTAAAAGGAAGACGTTTCCCAAAAACCATGACCTTAACCCATAACCAGCAACAGCATGGACAGGAAAAATGAACTAATATCGTTGGAATAGCTGTTTAGTGTCATTAGCAAGTACCTGTGAATGTAAATCCATCGCTTTACCACTGAGTTGATTGAATTGCTTCCTACCGAGAATGCCACAGGTTATTACAACAAGAGGGGCGAAGACACCCTTTCCTTCGTTGATGTTCTTCATCGTTGGTAGGGACCGAGCCGGCATCCTAGCCTGGGAAACGGCTGGCGCTGATCTGGCCAGCAGGGTGTAGTCCTCGCCATTGATGGCAGACCCCCAGCTTCCATAAAAGAAAGAACTTATACCCCTTCGAAACCCAAATGCAGTAATTGAAGTTGCCATTGCAGAGAACAGAAGATATATTCTTTCCACAGGCTTTAAAAGGTATGATGAGTTTGGCAGGTGTCAGTGCTCTCAGCTTTTGGCTTCCTTCGCATGGAGAGAGCGATTAGGTGCACAATTTGAACAGCATTGGTAGTGTTTTTATTGGAGAGGCAGTGTGTGAGATCCCCCTCCTCATGACAGGCAATGAGAAAGCTGGTTGGCTGCTTGCATTTGTATTTTTGTGTCGCCTCCCTTTCTGCCTAGCTGAATGGTCTTTTCTCTTATTACCACCCAATTTTCTTCTCATTTATTTATTTATTATCTGTTTTTCTATTGGTTGAAATATTGGTTGTTCCAGATTTTCATGCAGGTATATAATTCAAACCCATCAAAAGTTGACAAAATTTAATGTTCAAATTAAAAGGGCAATTCCAGTAACTTGTGGTTATATACAATGAATTCTATGTCATTATCTTTTTAATTTTTTATGATGTAGACAAATAATGATAAACTTAGGAAAAGATGAGGGAGATTGATAATCATTGAATTAAATAACTTTTCAAATGTCTTTATAAATTCAAGTCTTAATAATATAATTATTTTTTCAATGCTACGACACATTGTACATTTATATTATTTATTAGATTGAAATTATTATTTAAAAAATAAGCCAATTCAATAGTAGAAAGAATATTTCTATGGATATTTTTTTTCTAAATTTATCTTTATTTTGTCTGGTTCTCTAATATTGCTTTTTTTAATCTCTATCTCAATTAAATTCATAGACTTATAATATTACTTAACCATTTAAGTAACACGACACACATTAAGAAATCAAACAGATGACCTTTGGTTAATCGAGTTTTAACCATCTATATTATGGTTAAATTTTGCATTTATTGAAGTTAAAATTTGATTACATCAAAAAATATTATATCTTAGAAAAATTCATATATCCTACTAATCAAATGAATCTAAAACATAGACTCATTTTATATAATATTGATGAAAACTAATAAATAATGTTGATTATTGTTTCTTAATAAATAAGTTTTATTCATTTTATTTTTCCTAAAACATTCAATGTATAATGAAGACAGAAAAGTACTATTCATTTTAGTTATATTTGTATAAGCTTATATAATTATAAATTTATGATATTAATGAGACTCTATATTTACATAGAGATATTTTGAAAATATATTAACTTATCAAATTTGTTAAATTTGCAATTGGCCTAAATTACTTGAAAAAATATTTTCTGAGAGTTTATTGATTTACCCAGTACTAATTTAAAGCGATCTTTTGTTGATCTACAAAAGCTTTAGACTGGAATTTGATGAAATTTAGTAATTTTCACATGTTAATGGGTGTATTAGCTTGCATTTTAAATTAAAAAACGCTGTAGAGCAGCAGAGGAGCTAGAATTCACATAATTGTCAGTTTGTCACATATAGAGATGAGTTGAGGTGATGGGCATAATTGTCATATATATATATATATGAGGAGGAATGTTGGGTACGCAGTGGGGCACATGCGTTATGCCTTACTGCCATTTAGGCATTAAATGATTACCACAACCAGCCAAATTAAGATTATCTAAAGGTTTGATTTAGTACCTCAATTAAGGAGTGCGTATCTTTTAAAGGGTTAATTAGCGCATGTCACATGCATGATGCATGATTGGTGCGCAAAATGAGTTTACCACATCACGTCCAAGTAAATGAGTTTGCTGTTGTCAGATTGTCTAGTCTACCTGTTCAAGTATTGTACCGCTGTATTTTTTTTTAAATAAATTTATTATTTTAAATTTACTGTTTTTTAAAAATAATCACAAATCTTGCAGGGGTAGAGAGAGGAGACTTCAGTCAGCCGACTGATATTGCTAGAGCACTACAACGTGAGGAGAGTGCGAGTCTTGCAGAGTCAGGGGAGACTTCAGCTGGCTAATATTGCTAGAGTACTATACAACACGAGGAGAGTGCGAGTCTTCGAAATGGTGTCCAACGGTGAGAGGGTTTGAACCCATTAAGTATGTCATGTTCCGAGTTTTTGAGACATATTTTTTAATGGCGTGATTCATATTAGCGTTTGTGGTATTTGGAGGATGAGCTATTGTGTGGAAAGTTTTGAGATAATTTCGTGTTATTATATGATAAAAGTCTTCATAATTTAGATATGTCAATTTGAATAAATGCGAAAAATATGTCATTAAATGGATTTAACAATGAAAAAAAATAATTATTATTATTTTTATTCAAATTCATCGAAAATCAGAATTATTCTCCTAATGAGAATGAAAACTGATCTATGTCGTTTAATGTACGTGTGTTTGAGACTTGCATGATCAAACACTAAAATTCAAGTTTTATGACCAAAATTATTATTTTATTCTTGCTATTACACCCAAAAATACTTGCATGCCATCGATGAATGTGATTTCATTTCTCAAATGACTTGACATATCATATTTATTGTCCCATGACTCATAAGCATACTGACATTTACAAAGAAAAAAGTTAAAATAAATAAAAATTATTATAATATTAAATAAAGAGTAACTTTATTATTATTTATAACTAAAAATAATTTATTATTTTTTAATAAAAAATAATATAATATACTTTAATATTAAAAGGTGTAAAATATGTATGACAATTAGATTGTTAACGGTGAGCTTAACGGTCCACGGTCTACTTAAACGGCAATGTTTAAAAACATGATCGAGGTTAATATCAGAAAGACGGTTAAATTAACCTGATGAATTTGTCTACTATTTTTACCTAAATAAAAACGAGTTGGGGGTAAAAAAAAAAAAAAACAGAGAGAGTCAAAACCCGGTGGGATCGTGAAGAAGAGAACAGAGCGTAGCCGACCAAAACCAATTCAACAACAATGGTAGGATTGCTGGCCGGCCATTTCTCGGCCTTCCTGTTCCTGTTCCCTGTCGGCCTCCGCCGCCTCCTCTCCTCCTCCTCCCTCTACCTCTCCAACCCTTCCCTCTTCCGCTCCAAAACCTGGTACCTCTCCGAACCAAGGTGGCGAAACCTCGACCTCTACGCCCTCCTTGTCGCCCTCCCCATCGCCGCCTTCTCTGACCTCTTCCTCTTCCTGTCCCTCTCCCTCCCTTCCCCCGCGCTTCGCCTTCCTCCACCAGTCTGCCCTCACCTCCCTCTTCTGGCTCCTCGTCCTCCTCGTCCTCGCCCGCCACTCCCTCGACCCCTTCCTCGTCGACGACTCCTTCGTCTTTGCCTTCGCCGGGGCCTCCTTCCTCCTAGATTGCTCCCTCACCGGAGGCGGCGGTGCTGGAGCCGTCGGGTCGCCCGTCTCCTCCTCATCCGTCTCCGCTGTCGCGTACGGCCTCATCGCAGACGTGACCCTCGTCTGCGCCGCCTCGTGCTTCTACCTCGCCGCGAGGCCCGCCGCGTTCTTCGTAGAGTTCGTCCTGTGCTCTGGGATGATCCTCAAGGCCACTTGGACGCTGCAGGCCGGGCTGACCCTCTACTCCGACGCATTTTCCCTCAAAGGGTGTCGTAAGATCGACATTTCTCCGGCAAAGGCTGCGGCTGCGGCTGCGGCCGATGGTTCCTCCGGGTGTGATCTGGAGGAGGACAGCCTCAAAGGGTGTCGTAAGATCGACATTATACTGTAGCGTATAATGTGTTGGAGCCCTGACAATCCCGTGGGCTATCTTGAGATGGATGATTGAGCTAATGGTGCTTAAAAATCATGTGATGGGGGGGTGGTCAGTTCGTTATTATTATTATGATAGTTGGAGGCTTATTATTATTTCAGTCATCAATTTCAAGAAAATCTATGCGTTATTATTGTGATTGGGGTTGTGATTTGCTATTTTCAGGATTGAGAAAATTTATTTGTAAGTTTTTTGTGTAAGTTTTCGCGGTCACGAGTTAGTTATATTTTATTGGTTTGGTCCAGTGAATTGGTTAGGTTTTTATTTGTAATTTAATTAGAGTTAAAGGTGTGCCTGTATAAAATAGGCTTATCCGATGCATAATGCATTGGTCTTTTTAGAATTAGAGGTTTTTTTTTTTTTTTTTGCATATTTTTCATATTTGTTATCCTTTTGATATGCTTGACTGGGTTGTTATGCCTTTTGATTTGTATTTGGCACAGGCCCAATAACACATACTGCTTATATTATATTATGATACGATAAATTGATTTAGCCCGGATAATGAAACTCTGTTCTTCAAAGTGAAGGGTGATGGCCAAATGAAATTCTGTTCTTCAAAGTTAATGCGAGGAAGCCGAGCCGCTCCCCATTCTTCTTCGTCATCCTGATCCGTTCCTGTTTCTGCTTTTTATCTGCCCCCCTATATGATACGCAGAACCCAGTAATCACCTGTAAAAGGAAGACGTTTCCCAAAAACCATGACCTTAACCCATAACCAGCAACAGCATGGACAGGAAAAATGAACTAATATCGTTGGAATAGCTGTTTAGTGTCATTAGCAAGTACCTGTGAATGTAAATCCATCGCTTTACCACTGAGTTGATTGAATTGCTTCCTACCGAGAATGCCACAGGTTATTACAACAAGAGGGGCGAAGACACCCTTTCCTTCGTTGATGTTCTTCATCGTTGGTAGGGACCGAGCCGGCATCCTAGCCTGGGAAACGGCTGGCGCTGATCTGGCCAGCAGGGTGTAGTCCTCGCCATTGATGGCAGACCCCCAGCTTCCATAAAAGAAAGAACTTATACCCCTTCGAAACCCAAATGCAGTAATTGAAGTTGCCATTGCAGAGAACAGAAGATATATTCTTTCCACAGGCTTTAAAAGGTATGATGAGTTTGGCAGGTGTCAGTGCTCTCAGCTTTTGGCTTCCTTCGCATGGAGAGAGCGATTAGGTGCACAATTTGAACAGCATTGGTAGTGTTTTTATTGGAGAGGCAGTGTGTGAGATCCCCCTCCTCATGACAGGCAATGAGAAAGCTGGTTGGCTGCTTGCATTTGTATTTTTGTGTCGCCTCCCTTTCTGCCTAGCTGAATGGTCTTTTCTCTTATTACCACCCAATTTTCTTCTCATTTATTTATTTATTATCTGTTTTTCTATTGGTTGAAATATTGGTTGTTCCAGATTTTCATGCAGGTATATAATTCAAACCCATCAAAAGTTGACAAAATTTAATGTTCAAATTAAAAGGGCAATTCCAGTAACTTGTGGTTATATACAATGAATTCTATGTCATTATCTTTTTAATTTTTTATGATGTAGACAAATAATGATAAACTTAGGAAAAGATGAGGGAGATTGATAATCATTGAATTAAATAACTTTTCAAATGTCTTTATAAATTCAAGTCTTAATAATATAATTATTTTTTCAATGCTACGACACATTGTACATTTATATTATTTATTAGATTGAAATTATTATTTAAAAAATAAGCCAATTCAATAGTAGAAAGAATATTTCTATGGATATTTTTTTTCTAAATTTATCTTTATTTTGTCTGGTTCTCTAATATTGCTTTTTTTAATCTCTATCTCAATTAAATTCATAGACTTATAATATTACTTAACCATTTAAGTAACACGACACACATTAAGAAATCAAACAGATGACCTTTGGTTAATCGAGTTTTAACCATCTATATTATGGTTAAATTTTGCATTTATTGAAGTTAAAATTTGATTACATCAAAAAATATTATATCTTAGAAAAATTCATATATCCTACTAATCAAATGAATCTAAAACATAGACTCATTTTATATAATATTGATGAAAACTAATAAATAATGTTGATTATTGTTTCTTAATAAATAAGTTTTATTCATTTTATTTTTCCTAAAACATTCAATGTATAATGAAGACAGAAAAGTACTATTCATTTTAGTTATATTTGTATAAGCTTATATAATTATAAATTTATGATATTAATGAGACTCTATATTTACATAGAGATATTTTGAAAATATATTAACTTATCAAATTTGTTAAATTTGCAATTGGCCTAAATTACTTGAAAAAATATTTTCTGAGAGTTTATTGATTTACCCAGTACTAATTTAAAGCGATCTTTTGTTGATCTACAAAAGCTTTAGACTGGAATTTGATGAAATTTAGTAATTTTCACATGTTAATGGGTGTATTAGCTTGCATTTTAAATTAAAAAACGCTGTAGAGCAGCAGAGGAGCTAGAATTCACATAATTGTCAGTTTGTCACATATAGAGATGAGTTGAGGTGATGGGCATAATTGTCATATATATATATATATGAGGAGGAATGTTGGGTACGCAGTGGGGCACATGCGTTATGCCTTACTGCCATTTAGGCATTAAATGATTACCACAACCAGCCAAATTAAGATTATCTAAAGGTTTGATTTAGTACCTCAATTAAGGAGTGCGTATCTTTTAAAGGGTTAATTAGCGCATGTCACATGCATGATGCATGATTGGTGCGCAAAATGAGTTTACCACATCACGTCCAAGTAAATGAGTTTGCTGTTGTCAGATTGTCTAGTCTACCTGTTCAAGTATTGTACCGCTGTATTTTTTTTTTAATAAATTTATTATTTTAAATTTACTGTTTTTTAAAAATAATCACAAATCTTGCAGGGGTAGAGAGAGGAGACTTCAGTCAGCCGACTGATATTGCTAGAGCACTACAACGTGAGGAGAGTGCGAGTCTTGCAGAGTCAGGGGAGACTTCAGCTGGCTAATATTGCTAGAGTACTATACAACACGAGGAGAGTGCGAGTCTTCGAAATGGTGTCCAACGGTGAGAGGGTTTGAACCCATTAAGTATGTCATGTTCCGAGTTTTTGAGACATATTTTTTAATGGCGTGATTCATATTAGCGTTTGTGGTATTTGGAGGATGAGCTATTGTGTGGAAAGTTTTGAGATAATTTCGTGTTATTATATGATAAAAGTCTTCATAATTTAGATATGTCAATTTGAATAAATGCGAAAAATATGTCATTAAATGGATTTAACAATGAAAAAAATAATTATTATTATTTTTATTCAAATTCATCGAAAATCAGAATTATTCTCCTAATGAGAATGAAAACTGATCTATGTCGTTTAATGTACGTGTGTTTGAGACTTGCATGATCAAACACTAAAATTCAAGTTTTATGACCAAAATTATTATTTTATTCTTGCTATTACACCCAAAAATACTTGCATGCCATCGATGAATGTGATTTCATTTCTCAAATGACTTGACATATCATATTTATTGTCCCATGACTCATAAGCATACTGACATTTACAAAGAAAAAAGTTAAAATAAATAAAAATTATTATAATATTAAATAAAGAGTAACTTTATTATTATTTATAACTAAAAATAATTTATTATTTTTTAATAAAAAATAATATAATATACTTTAATATTAAAAGGTGTAAAATATGTATGACAATTAGATTGTTAACGGTGAGCTTAACGGTCCACGGTCTACTTAAACGGCAATGTTTAAAAACATGATCGAGGTTAATATCAGAAAGACGGTTAAATTAACCTGATGAATTTGTCTACTATTTTTACCTAAATAAAAACGAGTTGGGGGTAAAAAAAAAAAAAAAAACAGAGAGAGTCAAAACCCGGTGGGATCGTGAAGAAGAGAACAGAGCGTAGCCGACCAAAACCAATTCAACAACAATGGTAGGATTGCTGGCCGGCCATTTCTCGGCCTTCCTGTTCCTGTTCCCTGTCGGCCTCCGCCGCCTCCTCTCCTCCTCCTCCCTCTACCTCTCCAACCCTTCCCTCTTCCGCTCCAAAACCTGGTACCTCTCCGAACCAAGGTGGCGAAACCTCGACCTCTACGCCCTCCTTGTCGCCCTCCCCATCGCCGCCTTCTCTGACCTCTTCCTCTTCCTGTCCCTCTCCCTCCCTTCCCCGCGCTTCGCCTTCCTCCACCAGTCTGCCCTCACCTCCCTCTTCTGGCTCCTCGTCCTCCTCGTCCTCGCCCGCCACTCCCTCGACCCCTTCCTCGTCGACGACTCCTTCGTCTTTGCCTTCGCCGGGGCCTCCTTCCTCCTAGATTGCTCCCTCACCGGAGGCGGCGGTGCTGGAGCCGTCGGGTCGCCCGTCTCCTCCTCATCCGTCTCCGCTGTCGCGTACGGCCTCATCGCAGACGTGACCCTCGTCTGCGCCGCCTCGTGCTTCTACCTCGCCGCGAGGCCCGCCGCGTTCTTCGTAGAGTTCGTCCTGTGCTCTGGGATGATCCTCAAGGCCACTTGGACGCTGCAGGCCGGGCTGACCCTCTACTCCGACGCATTTTCCCTCAAAGGGTGTCGTAAGATCGACATTTCTCCGGCAAAGGCTGCGGCTGCGGCTGCGGCCGATGGTTCCTCCGGGTGTGATCTGGAGGAGGACAGCCTGAGGGGTGTGGCGTTGATAAACTTGTTGTTTATTGGCCATGCCATTGTTGTTCTCATTGTCTGTTTTGTTTTTTTCGGGTTATTGTCTCGCAATGGTGGTCATCTCCGGTCCGGCGAAGGGGCTGGGCCGCTCCTGGCCCAGCTAGAATCGGGGAGTTCATCAGAGCAGTTGCAACAGCCTCAAATTTTTGAGCTGGAATGAGGTTTTGTGTTCACTTTTTTTTTAAAAAAAATTCCCGGCCTCGAATCCTTGATACAAAAAAACGGGTTATTTTTTGTGTTTCTTATTTCTCTATTATAGGTAGACAACAAGCTATGGCATTAACTTATAATTCGTTTTTTCAGCATGTTATTGCCTACACACAGATATTTGTACTTAGATTAAGATTGATTTAGTCATGGAAACTAGATTGTTCATTTTACCCTTAGGTCGATTACTGGCCAGTCATAGACTCATAGGAGAGCACCAATTTGTAGAATTAATGAACCTTGATTGAATGTATATACATAATATTACTTCTATCTTGTTGGCTTGAGAGTTCTCACTACACAAGTGTTGTCACTGTTTATTATTACGTGATTAGGCTTTATTGAAGGCCTAATTACAGATTGTATGTACTTTGGTCATTTGTTGGTGGCTGTATTTATGTAATATTGCTCTCGTATGCTTCAGAGGCCTGTTTCACATCCTTTCTCATCAGCCTTGGTTCTACGGTCTGATTGGCACAGACAGGAAGTGAAGCTGGTTGGATGTTTAATTTAGTAAATCCATGTGCAGACACTGAGCAAAATTCAAATGGCTCTTGATTCTCTAAGAGCAGCTTTATTCTTCTTATTATTTATCTGTGTCAAAATATATTGTATTGGCCGTTCTATTTTAAAATTTCAAACATCTTTTAAATAGCTATTAGTGCAGAGATACCTTGATTTTAATCAATTTAGTATCATTGTGACCTTCTGAAACCTGAAAGCGCGTTTAGTAATTTAACCGTGTATAACACATACACAAATTACGCAATAAAGTTGATTCTTAGCTTTTGGCTGGCCATGATCATGCTCAGTATAATAGTTTTTGTTGGTACTAGGCAGAAGAAATCATTTTGGGATTTTAATCTCGCAGGCAAAAGAAAAGAGTTGCAAAGGAGAAAATATTTTCTCCCTTTTAACACAAGGTAATGAAAGAAAACAAATTTCAACAAATATGCTTGAGAAAGTTCAATTGATATTTTTATCATCCCCAGGTATGGCCCTGCCAATTATTATATGCTATTTCCTAAGTCCTTCACAAACTTACCATTTCATTTTTTTAGTGGATATTATCGTGTTATAGTACAACTTTACCCATGGACGTCTCCTTCATCGCCTTTTCCCCTCTCAGTAATGCTTTCTTGGATTATATCATATCAAGTATGTATCACTGCTGAGAAATTTCTCAGGCATGTTCGTGGCATGGGATGACATTTGTTTCTACTAATTGTACTGTAATGTGCAGTTTTCAACATTTAACCCATAGCAGCAGGAGAGATTCAGTGATTTTTGCCTTTTTTCAATTGATATCTAGACTTTAATTTTTTTTAAAAGATGTGAGGACCATGGATCACAGATCACTATTGGATGTTTCAATTAGTTGACTAATCAAAAGTTGATCAGATTGAATGAAATATGATGACCCAATTTAATGAGCGCAATAAATCCTTTGCCCAATGTATTAGGGGCTTCATAACTGTATGAAGGGATTTGACAATAACTTAAGCATCAGAGTGTGCAAAAACCTGATAGCCATTGCTACTTGACAAATAACTCCTCCAAATGCTTCAGGTCAGCTATTCTCAACAAGCATAGAAAGCTGACTTTGGTTGAGAAATGAGATTCTGATGGTAATGTCATTCTGCTCATTATTCATACCCTCAAGTTGTCCGTGAAGATTGTTCCAATATTTTCTCTTCAAATACCACACTGTTGCTCAACAGATTTTGTGTGCTTCATTCAAGGTCCACAACGGCTCTCTTGTAAGCTAGTCTTATGACTTCTTTCTCTCCAGTGAATTAATTTTTCATTTTGGTGCATGAATTGTCGCTGAGATGACACCTGAATGAGAGCAGTGTTGATTTATGGCTTTTAACAGTTCATCTAATATTTCAAGTAAGCATTTGTAATGATTTTGTTTTGGTTTCTTCTAAAAAAATGCATCTGTAGATTCATCATACCCACTCTGCTTAAACATGTTTTCAATGAGCAATTACATCAGATCAGGTATCTAATGAAGTATCATGGATTTTTTTAATTTGTTTATTTCGTTTAACTCACAATATTTTAATGTGGGTGATGATCGTAATATTGGTGTTGAAACATATATGCGGATTATTGGCAAATTAGAGCAGGAGTTCAACTCTGATGTTTGTAAGCAAGCTGACAGAATAACAGGTCACTGGGCTGTGTATGATTGATTTTCATTCATGTCTGATGAATTAAGATCACAATGCAATCTGTTGCTGCAAACTTAGTTGGCGAATATGTGAGGGAAATTGGTGTGGGGTGGCATTGGAACCACCCCACTCCAGTGCAACCCAACTGAAATTGAGTGTGAAAAAACGTTTATTGTATATTTGACATCCTCTGGTGGCCTTGGAACAAGCCCACTTGCTGCAACCCAGCAGAAAATTTTGGTGTGACACCCTTCGATCGCAGCTGTTAAGGTCCCTACCGCCTTAATGTTCAGATTTCCTAACTAGGGATGGCAATTCTGGCCCACCCCGACCCGATCCGCCCCGACCTGGGCTCTTTTTCCCCGCCCCGCCCCGCCCTGATGAGATAACGGGGCGGTCACGGGTACTGGCCGTCCCGTCCCGCCCCGACATTTTAACAGATTTTGTAACATTTTTGCCTTTAAATACCCGCCCCGCCCTGTGACCGCCCCTACCCGCCGCACTGATTTGTCCCGCCCCGCTCCGCCCCGAACTCATCCGGGGCAGGCTCGGGTCACCCACTATCCGGTCCCGACCCGCCCCGTTGCCATCCCTATATCCTAACCCAACTATATCCCTCATGGCTCCGAGCATTCATGTTTATTGAAATGCTTTACAAAAGAAGGCTGGCTCTTAAATTATCAAGTGGTTTTAAAAAATAAGGTAATTTCGTTCCATTCTCATCATTCTATTTGTGTCCCGCCAAATTAAGCGCATTGGATCATAGCCGCAACCCAATCTCATCTTGAATGAAAATGTGGCTTTGGGATTCTAAGGCGTTACTTTTTTCTTTTTTTTTTTTTTGTATTTTGTATTCAAGAGAAAATTATTTTCTGATATTGTTTTGCACATATTTTTATTTTTTGTTTTTGAAAACAAGTTATTTTTAAATACAGAAAAATAAAAATGCATTTAGGATGTTTTTAATTGTTATTTTCTTTTTTCTTTTTTTTTTCGGCAGCTCTCACTCTCTTTCCTCGAGTCCGGATTTATTGGTAAGCAAACTTAACTCACATAATCCGAATAATTTTAATACTAAGTTGATATTTATTTTTAAAATTAACCATTAGATTAAATATTCATATAATATATCATGTTTGTAAAATTTTACGGTAATCTAACGGTTGATTTGTGTGTAAAATTATTTAAAAAAACATAAAACAATCTCCAAACAAATAAAGTATATTTAATTTGATTGAAAACACTTTTCTAATACAATTTTAAAAATTTTATTGAAAACATAAAATCAAAAATAACACCAACCATATCCTAAGGTTGTTGGTTAGTGTTTTTTATTTAAATATTTATTGGAGTTATAGTTTAACTTTTAATTTTAAAAATAATTTATATTTTTGTAAAAAAGAGACTGTATTTTTAAAAGTTAGGTTTCATGCAAAATGTAGAAGTATATGGTGGGTTCTTGCAAGAAAATAGAGAAAAAAGATTATTTTTGAAATTAAATTGAGTGCTATATAAAAATCAAATTTAGATTTTAAAATAAAAAAAATTAATTTATTCAATTTAAGTAAAGTATTATATTATTTAGAAAATAAATATACTGAACACATTTTGTAAGACCATAAAAAATTTAAGCTCTTCCTTAAATAGTAATAATAATAATGTCATTACTAAAAATAGTTAGAAAGAATATTTTAGATATTATCACAATAAAAATAAGTACCCAATATAGTCATTTAAGTAGCATGTGACTAGTAAGTAGCCGTTAGAATAGTAACTAGCGATTAGAATAGTAACTAACCGTTGGAATAAGTAACTAATCATTATAATAGTATCCGTTTGAATTGTTATAAATAGGTATGAGTATGTAATAATGTTTTATAATATTATACTTTATAGGTTTATAAAGTAAGAAGTCATGGAATATAATGTTATCTTACTTTATTGTTTATTGATTACGCAATTATATTATTTTATCCGCGTTAATATTAAATACGTTATAAAAAAATAAAATAAAATAATTTCTTATACGTCATAAAAAGTTTAGATGCTATATATTATGTCATTTAGTTTCTTAAACCAAATTACTATGGGTAAGTAAGTATTACAAGCCTTAACTTTACCAAAAGTATAAAACATAGGTAAGGCCCAAAAATTTGAATGAGGCAGATTCTGGAGGTCCCATTCAAAAATTCATAACTTGAGTTATACAGATCCAATTGACATGAAACCAAAGCCCATTTGTTCCTTTATCACTTAGCTAAAACGTGTAAAAATTTCAGAATTTAATATGAAGCCAATCAATTCCAGAAGTTAAAATACTACACATAGGTTCAGTGTGAACGGGTAAACATTTTAGTATGACTTTAAAATTCAATAACTTTTGTTATACACATGTGAAAATTATAAAATTGGTACCTATTTGTAGATATTTGAGTTACTAATGCAATACAATTGGCCATTTGTCAAAAACTACAAAATTAAAAACGTTATAATTGAATTAGTAGGGAGTACACCAATGTGGACTTTTGATGCCAAAGGAACCTTCTAGGTTTAAAAGTCTTAAAACATTTTTAAATGGTAGGAGGAGATAACCACGTTTTTAATAAGAGATAATATGAGGAAAATAAAGTATTATATATATTTTAAATAATTTAATTTAATGCCAAAGTCAAATTCGTACACTATTTTTCACACTATTACACCTACCACCTTACCTATAAATAGCATGCCTCACTTCCCTTCTCAAGCACTCTTTCCATTCAAATAAGCCACAAAACTCTCCTCCAAATACTTCCCAAAAAGTTCTATTAACACCCCAATAGCCCTCCAAGCCTTCTCTTCTCTCAATCTTTCTCTCACTTGTTGGAAGTTCCAAGAGGTAAATATTTCAAGCATATATTAATCATGTTCTTCCTCCTCATACATATATATATTATGGATGGCCTTGCCCCTCAATATATATATGTATATTTATTAAACAATACGTATATGTATATATATAAATTATTATTATTCCATGGAAGGCTAAGCCTCCTCATACATATATATATTATGGATGGCTTTGCCCCTCAATATATATATGTATATGATATGTATATATGAGTATATAGATTATTATTATTCCATGGAAGGCTATGTCTCCTCATACATATATATATTATGGATGGCTTTGCCCCTCAATATATATATGTATATTGTATAGTATATACGTATATTATATATGTATATGTATACGTATAGATTATTATTATTATCATGAGAAGTTTTTCCACCATAATATACTTATATATGTCTCTCAATATATTATTTATGAAAATACTATTATTATTCAAACTAAAATATTAACTTTTAAATTTTGTTTCAAGGTTTATAAACGCGAAGACAAAAAAGATAGTAAGGATCCCCTCTCCCTTTCCTTACCACGATCTCCGACGTGGAAATTCATTTCCTATTTCTTCTCTATATTTCTATCTCGATATTTAATAATTAACTTTCTTTGACACTTCTTGAAAGGTTGGTAATCTAATTTATTGAATGGTGAATAACCCTTTTACTTATCGGGGCTATTATTGTAAGACCTTCCTTTACGTTGAAATTTACCATTGATGTGGTTGTTTGAAATTTTGTGAAGATATGTTTTATGTTTGGCAATATGTTATGGGTGGTTCCGGAAAGACCTCCAATGCATTGGGTAAAGAACATCACTGGAGAGTGTCAATCCGATTGATAACAGGTTATGCATGACATCTAGGTGGTGAACCTAGATGAGTAGATATTCTTATTCTTTCATGAGCTGATTTTTTTCCATATATATTATTCGTTACTTTTAACCTTACTGGGCTATTTGAGCTCATTTCCTTTATGTTTTCTTCCAACCCCAGGGAACTAGGAGAAAGCAAGGATGCTAGGATAATGGTGTCCAGAATGCTTGGAATAAAATCATAAGAAGATTATGCATGTAGTATTTATGTCATGTAAAACTATAATGGGTTATCAACACCTAGTCTCTAAACGCTAAACCTTAGAGATCTTGTGATGAGTCTTGATGTAATAAATAAACCATCGAATTTATGTTGAGTAATAGATTACTATTCATATAATTGTAATATTTTATTTATCTAACGCACCCGATCCGGAAGTCCAGTTTGGGGCGTTACGAGTAATATCGAGCAAAGGTTTAGTTAGGTATAGAGACTAGTTATAAATAACATAGTATAGAGTCCTATACTTATAACAATTATAGTGAATTATTTTACATAAGTATTATTGTGGTTATATGGTTAATTTTGAACTAACCTAACCTCGTGTAACGTGTGTGCTTAAAGGGCCAAAATGGTAGAAACAAGGAACGGAGGAAACAGGAACAACTCCACAAGGAATAACGGTATGGCAAATGAACTTCAAGAGGGTTCAACACCAATGAACTCTTCCTCTAGTGGACAGGTTGCGGAACACTACCACCAAATGGGCAACCTTCAAACATGGCAGCACCACAAGGTGTAAGCGCAGAGAACCTGATGGCATTTCTTATGCAAATGGCACAAACGATGGCAGCAAATATGACTCAACCCAACACACCCGTCGGTCAACCGGAACAAGGTATAAACCCTCAACCAAAAGAGGTGACAGTTGACCAATTTATGAAGCAGCATCCCCCAACCTTCTCTGGTTCAACTGATCCCACTCACATGGAGGAATGGATTAATAAGTTAGAAAAGATATTCTCAGTATTGGAATGTCCTGACCAGAAAAAGATAAAGTTTGCCATTTACAGAATGGAGGGCGAGGCAAACCAATGGTGGACCCTTGTTAAGAATACCAAAACTAAGGGAGAGATAGAAGCTCTAAGTTGGGAAGCTTTCAAAGGGATCTTACTAGAAAAGTATTTTCCTCGACCATTGAGGAGTAAGATGGAGAGGGACTTCCTCGATCTTAAACAAAAGGATGATGATACTGTGGCCACGTATGAGGCAAAGTTCACCAAGTTAGCAAGGTACGCACCTCAGTACGTAGGCCGAAACGCAAAGTAAAGTTCAAATGTTCTACCATGGGTTGAAACCAAGCATACGGAGAGCATTGGCAGCTTTTGACTTCCCCGACTATGAAGCTGTTGTTCGATGCGCGATCAAAGTAGAAATGGAACATCTTGACTACCACCAAAATCGTAGTCAAAATGATAAGAAAAGGAAACACCAAGCTAATGGATCGGAGATCACAAAGCCTAGTATGAAGGAGGTAGTACATTCCACCTGCCCTAAATGTGGTAAAAGACACTCTGGTGAATGTCTCCAAGGATCAAGAAAATGTTTCAAGTGTGGTAAAGCTGGACATCAAGCACGTGAATGCCGGAAAGGCCTAAACAAGGGCCCCAAATGGGTGCTAATCCCATTCGTATGCATAACCCTTTACATGCACCAAGACCAGAACCAAGTACACGCCCGACCGTCCAATGTTTCAACTGCAATGAATTTGGACATTATGCAAATAAATGCCCACATGCAAAAACTACGGGGAATTATCGACAACTGTTGCGAGAACCACTTCGACATGTACGGCCACAACGACGGCCACAACCACAAGGCCCGCAACAACCACCTAGGGCACCGGCTCGCTCGTACGCCATTACAAGCTGCGAAGTGGAGCCAATAATGGAAGAAGAATCAAACAACGATGTGGTGAAAGGTACCTTGCTCATAAGTTCAAGAAACGCTTATACCTTATTTGATTCTGGTTCAACGCATTCTTTCGTCTCACCAAAGTATGCCTGAACATATGGATATTCCACATCGAGAGATTAAAAGTGGAATTAACGATAATGACACCAAGTGGTATCACCATAAATGCCACTAAGATATATAAAGCATGTCCCATTACTATATGTGATAGGGTACTTCCTGGAAACCTAATCTCCTTACAAATAGTGGACTTTGATGTTATATTAGGGATGGATTGGTTAACATCCAATCACGCCACCATAGAGTGTACTCGAAAAAGTAATTTTTAATCTCCCAAACCAACCTAAGTTGGTGTTTACGTGTCAAAAGGATGGAGAGGATGTATCTAACCATCCAAAAGAGGGATATCTTTCCTCGGTCAACACAAGTGTAGGTGAGATTACATTAAAAGAAGTCCCTATCGTTTGCAAATATGAAGATGTGTTTCCAGAAAGAATTGCCAGGACCTCCTCCGCCACGAGAAGTTGAATTCTCCATCGATCTATTTCCTGGGACAAATCCAATCTCCAAAAGTCCTTATCGGATGGCACCAACAGAGTTAAACGAATTGAAGAAGCAATTGCAAGATTTGATGGACAAAGGATTCATTAGGCCTAGTGCATCACCTTGGGGAGCACCGGTCTTGTTCGTGAAGAAAAAGGATGGCTCAATGAGGCTCGCGATCGACTATAGAGGACTAAACAACGTCACCATCAAGAATAAATATCCTTTACCAAGGATAAATGATCTCTTCGATCAACTTAAAGGCGCTCAATACTTCTCAAAAATTGACCTTCGATCGAGGTTACCATCAATTAAGGGTGAAGGAGACGGACATTCCCAAGACGGCCTTCCGAACGAGGTATGGCCACTATGAATTCGTCGTAATGCCTTTCGGATTGACCAATGCCCCCGCAATATTCATGGACCTGATGAACAGAATATTCCATGACTTCTTGGACAAGTGTGTCGTTGTCTTCATTGATGACATACTTATTTACTCCAAGAGTCGCGAAGAACATGAAGAGCATTTAAGGAGCGTCTTGCAAACCTTAAGGGAGAAGAAACTATATGCCAAATTCAAAGCAAATGCGAATTTTGGTTACAACAAGTCGCATTTTTAGGACATATTGTCACTCATGAAGGCATCTCCGTGGATCCTGCAAAAACAAAGGCAATAGAAGACTGGCCAAGACCCAAAACAGCAACGGAGGTTCGTAGTTTTCTCGGACTCGCAGGCTATTACCGAAGGTTCGTAGAAAACTTTGCGAGACTGGCAGGCCCATTAATAAAGCTGACTCGTAAGGGTGCTAAGATAGAATGGACCACGAAGTGTGAGGAAAGCTTTCGAGAACTAAAACGGCGCCTAGTTAGTACACCTGTCTTGCACTACCTTCGGAGGAGAAAACTTCACAATTTATAGCGATGCATCGAAGGAAGGACTTGGTTGTGTGTTAATGCAAAATGGTAAAGTAATTGCCTATGCATCACGACAACTAAAGACCCATGAGGTGAACTATCCCACACACGACTTAGAACTAGCAGCAATCATCCTTGCACTAAAGATTTGGCGTCACTATCTTTATGGGGAGAAATGTGAGATCTACACCGATCATAAAAGTCTAAAATACATATTCACCCAAAAGGAACTCAACATGCGACAAAGAAGGTGGCTAGAATTATTAAAAGACTATGATTGCACCATCAACTACCATCCTGGGAAGGCAAACGTGGTGGCAGATGCACTAAGCCGGAAACATGTCGGAACCTTGGCAACATTGATCACTTCGCAAAGGCCTCTAATTGAAGATCTGAAGAGGTTGGATGTTGAAATCGTAAAACCTGGGGAAAGAAGCTACCTATTCCACATGACCATACAACCAACACTTTTGGAGAGGATAAAAGCGGCACAACAAGAAGATCCCAAGCTACAACGAAAGAGGGAAGCAGGCAAAAAAGGTAAACTTCCTGAGTTCAACATCGATAACGGTGGCTTCTTAAGATTTGGTACAAGACTCTGTGTACCATCATCTTCTGGACTAAAAAGGGAGTTACTAGCCGAAGCACATAGCTCCGCATTCTCTATACATCCAGGAAGCACCAAGATGTATCGAGACTTACGAAAGAACTATTGGTGGGACAACATGAAGAGAGAAATCGCGGAATTTATATCCAGGTGCTTGGTGTGTCAAAGAGTAAAGGCCGAGCGCCAATTACCAAGTGGAGTATTGCAATCACTTCCAATACCCGAATGGAAGTGGGAAAATGTAACTATGGATTTTGTCACGGGTCTACCTAGAACATCAAAAGGACACAATGCGATTTGGGTCGTAGTGGATCGCCTGACAAAAACGTCTCACTTTATCCCTATCCGCGACGATTTCTCGTTGGATCAATTAGCCAAACTATACATCAAGGAAGTCATTCGATTGCATGGAGTGCCATTATCAATCGTCTCTATCGTGATCCAAGATTCACATCTAAGTTTTGGAGGAGCCTTCAACATGCTTTAAGTACCAGCGAAGTTTAGTGCGCCTTCCACCCTCAAACAGATGGGCAATCGGAGAGGACAATCCAAACTTTGGAGGACATGCTTAGAGCTTGTGCTATTGACTTTCAAGGGGATTGGGAGAAACACCTTCCCTTGGTGGAGTTCTCCTATAATAACAGCTATCACGCAAGTATACAAATGGCACCATATGAAGCTCTTTATGGGAAAAGGTGTCGAACACCAACATGTTGGGATGAGGTAGGAGAAAGCAAATTACTTGCCCCCGATTTGGTGCAAGAAACAACAGAAAAGGTGCGTCTAATTCAGCACCATATGCGAGGCGCTCAAAGCAAGCGAGAAGAGTTATGCGGACCACCGACGAAAGGACTTGGAGTTTGAAGTAGGTGATCATGTATTTCTAAAGGTTTCACCATGGAAAGGAGTCATGCGATTTGGAAAGAAAGGGAAGTTAAGCCCCCGATACATTGGACCATTTGACATAGTAGAAAAGATTGGAGCAACAGCATATCGCCTAGCCCTACCACCACATTTGGAACACGTGCACAATGTGTTCCATGTGTCTCTCCTAAGAAAGTACATACCAGATCCATCACATGTTTTAACAGAAGAGCCTGTCCAACTCGATGTTGACTTGACCTACGAAGAACATCCGGTGCAAATCCTTGACCGCAAGGAACAAGTGTTACGTACGAAAAGAATTCCACTCGTGAAAGTGTTATGGAGGAATCAAATCACCGAGGAGGCAACGTGGGAGCATGAAGAAACGATGAGGCAAAAATATCCTAAACTTTTCCATGATTAAGGTACGCGATAATTTCGAGGACGAAATTCTTTTAAGTGGGGTATAATGTAAGACCCGCAAAAAATTTAAGCTCTTCCTTAAATAGTAATAATAATAATGTCATTACTAAAAATAGTTAGAAAGAATATTTTAGATATTATCACAATAAAAATAAGTACCCAATATAGTCATTTAAGTAGCATGTGACTAGTAAGTAGCCGTTAGAATAGTAATTAGCGTTAGAATAGTAACTAACCGTTGGAATAAGTAACTAATCATTATAATAGTATCCGTTTGAATTGTTATAAATAGGTATGAGTATGTAATAATGTTTTATAATATTATACTTTATAGGTTTATAAAGTAAGAAGTCATGGAATATAATGTTATCTTACTTTATTGTTTATTGATTACGCAATTATATTATTTTATCCGCGTTAATATTAAATACGTTATAAAAAAAATAAAATAAAATAATTTCTTATACGTCATAAAAAGTTTAGATGCTATATATTATGTCATTTAGTTTCTTAAACCAAATTACTATGGGTAAGTAAGTATTACAAGCCTTAACTTTACCAAAAGTATAAAACATAGGTAAGGCCCAAAAATTTGAATGAGGCAGATTCTGGAGGTCCCATTCAAAAATTCATAACTTGAGTTATACAGATCCAATTGACATGAAACCAAAGCCCATTTGTTCCTTTATCACTTAGCTAAAACGTGTAAAAATTTCAGAATTTAATATGAAGCCAATCAATTCCAGAAGTTAAAATACTACACATAGGTTCAGTGTGAACGGGTAAACATTTTAGTATGACTTTAAAATTCAATAACTTTTGTTATACACATGTGAAAATTATAAAATTGGTACCTATTTGTAGATATTTGAGTTACTAATGCAATACAATTGGCCATTTGTCAAAAACTACAAAATTAAAAACGTTATAATTGAATTAGTAGGGAGTACACCAATGTGGACTTTTGATGCCAAAGGAACCTTCTAGGTTTAAAAGTCTTAAAACATTTTTAAATGGTAGGAGGAGATAACCACGTTTTTAATAAGAGATAATATGAGGAAAATAAAGTATTATATATATTTTAAATAATTTAATTTAATGCCAAAGTCAAATTCGTACACTATTTTTCACACTATTACACCTACCACCTTACCTATAAATAGCATGCCTCACTTCCCTTCTCAAGCACTCTTTCCATTCAAATAAGCCACAAAACTCTCCTCCAAATACTTCCCAAAAAGTTCTATTAACACCCCAATAGCCCTCCAAGCCTTCTCTTCTCTCAATCTTTCTCTCACTTGTTGGAAGTTCCAAGAGGTAAATATTTCAAGCATATATTAATCATGTTCTTCCTCCTCATACATATATATATTATGGATGGCCTTGCCCCCTCAATATATATATGTATATTTATTAAACAATACGTATATGTATATATATAAATTATTATTATTCCATGGAAGGCTAAGCCTCCTCAATACATATATATATTATGGATGGCTTTGCCCCTCAATATATATATGTATATGATATGTATATATGAGTATATAGATTATTATTATTCCATGGAAGGCTATGTCTCCTCATACATATATATATTATGGATGGCTTTGCCCCTCAATATATATATGTATATTGTATAGTATATACGTATATTATATATGTATATGTATACGTATAGATTATTATTATTATCATGAGAAGTTTTTCCACCATAATATACTTATATATGTCTCTCAATATATTATTTATGAAAATACTATTATTATTCAAACTAAAATATTAACTTTTAAATTTTGTTTCAAGGTTTATAAACGCGGAAGACAAAAAAGATAGTAAGGATCCCCTCTCCCTTTCCTTACCACGATCTCCGACGTGGAAATTCATTTCCTATTTCTTCTCTATATTTCTATCTCGATATTTAATAATTAACTTTCTTTGACACTTCTTGAAAGGTTGGTAATCTAATTTATTGAATGGTGAATAACCCTTTTACTTATCGGGGCTATTATTGTAAGACCTTCCTTTACGTTGAAATTTACCATTGATGTGGTTGTTTGAAATTTTGTGAAGATATGTTTTATGTTTGGCAATATGTTATGGGTGGTTCCAGAAAGACCTCCAATGCATTGGGTAAAGAACATCACTGGAGAGTGTCAATCCGGTTGATAACGAGGTTATGCATGACATCTAGGTGGTGAACCTAGATGAGTAGATATTCTTATTCTTTCATGAGCTGATTTTTTTCCATATATATTATTCGTTACTTTTAACCTTCTACGGGCTATTTGAGCTCATTTCCTTTATGTTTTCTTCCAACCCCAGGGAACTAGGAGAAAGCAAGGATGCTAGGATAATGGTGTCCAGAGAATGCTTGGAATAAAATCATAAGAAGATTATGCATGTAGTATTTATGTCATGTAAAACTATAATGGGTTATCAACACCTAGTCTCTAAACGCTAAACTTTAGAGATCTTGTGATGAGTCTTGATGTAATAAATAAACCATCGAATTTATGTTGAGTAATAGATTACTATTCATATAATTGTAATATTTTATTTATCTAACGCACCCGGTCCGGAAGTCCAGATTTGGGGGGCGTTACACATTTTGCCGTCATATTTTATTTTTGAAAACGAAAATTTATTTTGAAGATAAATAATCAAACAAGCCTAAAAGAGAAGTGCTGATATAGTCATATAGTGCTGATATCTCTTTGAGGTCAAACCTTATGGCCTATGCAATCTTGTCACTTTCAATTTTTTTTTATATTTAGTGTTTTTTATTTTAAATATCTTCAATATTGTTGAATATTAAAATATTATTTTGAATTTTTAAAAGAGAAGTGCATTTTCAAAATTTGTTTTAGACGATTATGATGTTTCCTGATATTCTAACTTGAAAATATTATTATTTTGATATAATTTTAATAATTATCAAATCCTAATAGTATATTTGATTATTCTATTTTGTCTTTGTTGAATATAGAAAACTTGTTCTTATTTTAAGGGACTCTTATAATAAAAGCTTATTGTTTGTAGTTTTCTATTTTTTTACCTAAAAATAAAAAAAAATTCTAAAATGAAAGATCCGTGGGATAAGAAATATGAGAATTATTCTTCTTTAAAACACTTTTAAGACCCGTCCAAAATCCGTTTCTCTAAACATTAATTTAAAATAGATTTTGAAAAAACAAAGGCAAACAATGAACAACACCATATTGATGCTTTTGAATTGTCCATTAACAAAAAAAAAGAAGCTAAAGTTTGTATACTAATATAATTGAAGCTATCAATCTTTGGACACAAGTTTGAAAAAGTATAAGCTAATAACCCTTTTTTATTAAATAGTGAAGTGACTTTTTTATATTTGAGCTGTCGATATATTTTAAATATATTTGAATTCGTCGGTGACTATTTCTATATACATTAAAGCAAAACCGTTACATATCTTAGGCATAACTTTAATTGATAAAGTCCGTTATCGGGGGCGATTTTATTAATACTTTTTTATTAATTATTAGAGGCGGCTGATAAATGAGCCTGATATTATATCAACCAAGTTTATATTATTAAATTACTATTTTAAATAATATCATCAAGCCTTTATATTAACATAGTTTGAATTTCTGCATCCATTCTATGTTATAAATTGGAATATCATATTGTATATGTATAGTATAAATTAAAATTTGTAAAAAAATATAGGTTTAAAGTCCATGATTACATGTCATAAACTTTTTTAAAAAAATCAAAAGTGTATAATTAAGACTCAACTATATATGTGATCAAATAATACCATCAATCTTAAATTGAGGGACGTTGTTTTCTGTTATTTAAATGTTAGTAATAGCAGGTACTGAAAATAATAATAAAAAATATTTTTAGTTTAGAGAAAAGTAAGACAGAGAACTGGGTCACATTAATAATGTTAATAAGGACGTTGATATGCGTTCAATCATTATCCATCGGATTTGTTTCGGAGTTTACCGATAATGTACAGAATAACAGGCGTTGACTTGTTTAATCACACACAAATAGCCTCCCACCTACAAAAAGGACCAGACTTCAGAACCAGCTACAAAAGGATCCGCAATCTGTCAATTCCTCTTACATTAATTACTGTTTTTTCTGTCTTTCAATTCGACCCACAAACCGCGGTCCTGTTTCGATCTCCTCCCCTCATCGCCTACGTTGTCCCCGACATCGAATCGTCTGTTTGGGCACGTTCTCTCTCTCTCTCTCTATATATATATATAATATGAACGCCGATCATCGTGGTACTGATTTCAGTAAGCGTAAAACCAAGCCGAAATTGAGTCTCGAGGCTCATACTTGTGAACCCACGAAGGAAGAAGGAGAAGAAGAAGACGACGGCGACGAGGGCAGTGAATCGGAGGGGCTGTTGCCGCCTAGGCGGGGCGGGACCGCCACCGATTCGGAGGCGAAGTTGCCGCGGAAAGTGCGGTGGAATGATCGGCACGGGCATAAGCTCGCCGAGGTGTTGGTGTTCCAGCCAAGGTGATGATGATCAATCTCTGGCACCCTTCAATTGTTTTTTCAATTTTGCTGAATTATGGTCCTATTATATGTTTTGGCTTTTAATGTTGGTGTGTTTCTGTCTTGACTCTTGAGGCGCTGTTTTTTTTTTTTTTTAATTTGAAATTTCTTCCTTTAATCTTTTTAATTAATTTAACATAGTTCATTGAACGGTGGGTATTGGAAATGGTAGTTCTATCATAATAAATACTACACATACACCTAGACCACAAAAAAGCGTGAATAGCATTAAGGTGACCTCATCATCGTAAGGGTATATGGGTAAAATACTTAGCAGTGTCAATCAATGACAGAGCTAGTATTTAATAACAATCTTTGTATTAAGTAAGTTATTCATGTTTTTGTTTGTGCAGGTTAAGTAAGTAGCTTTATGTTAAGCTATGGTTTTAGGCTCTGTAAAGAGGAGGGTACGGTGTTCCAATTTAATGTTAAGATAAATTCAAGCTGGGCTATGTTATCTAAACTTTATATTCATTAATGTGCTAGTCAGTAAGTTAAAACTAAAATATTGATTGATGACTGTGATATATGAATAATTCTAAAATTCTTGTATAGCCTAATAGTTGAGTTGACCTTCGAGTTTAAGTTGAGATGATATTAAACTAATTAAGTTTGCGGATGGGCTAAACTAATGATAAAATTTTATTATCAAAGACTAAACTCATTATTAATATCAAGTTAAATTTGAAAATTTTATATAACTTAATACGTTAGAGGAGTTTGAGTTAAGCTTGGTTATGAATCCGTTAACTCTCATATTTATTAATATATTTATTAATGACATAATGAGTGAACTACATTTAATACTTATTAATAAATGACATTTGAGTTGTTTGGTTATGAGCCATAGACTATATCCAATATTTATTAATGAAATTATTTACTATATATTTACTTTAAAAAACACATGCATTTTCAAATTTAAAAGTTTTAGGTATAATAGGTCAAAATTATTATTTTGAAGAAGAAATTACACATGTGCCTAATAAACATGTTATTTTAATTAGTTTATATCGTATAATTATATATATACATAAAATACGAGTTTACAAAACTAGATAAACAATAATTCCGAATTTAAAAAGTTCAATTAAATACCATAATTACCCTTTTAAAATAATTTTTATTAAAATTTGTATCTTATTGTAATTTAACTTTAAATTATAATTTTAATGTATTATCAAATTTCTCACTATAAGTAATTTATTTGGAAACAAAAAGTTCTAACTTTATGCAATTTTACGTTATAATAATAATTAATAGAAAAAGTTGTAATTGATAGTTGAAATATTGAATAAATATTTCATAACCTTAAATTAATATAAAAAATAAATCAAAAGTAAATAATATGCCATAATAATATTTTAAATAATTTAAAAAAATCACAGTATTCTGATTTATTGATTAATAATTCCTATTATTGTAATAAATTACATTTATATAATATTTTCATTTCAAAATAGAATTTTAAATATATAAATTAACAATAAGGTTAGTTTTTTTATATGTAGGTTATTCCATTTATATAAATAAAAATTAGTATTATATTAATTTATATAATATCAAATTAATAAAATATCAATATATATTATTAAATAATTTAAATTATATTTTTTTTAATTAAAAATAAAATTTATAATATATATATATATGGTCATGATATCATGTAATTTTATTTTTATCGTAAAATTCTTTAATCTTAATTATTAAATATATGTCTGAATTCCATTTAACTATAATTATATTAAATGAATATTTAATCTAGATTGTTGAATCCAAATCCAACAATACAAATTAAAATGTCTCACAATCTCATTCATCGTCACACACATGGTCATACTACAAATGCAAGTATGGAATCAAATTCTTGATTTGAAAACATTCAATTTGGGCCATTGAAATTGCATCAAATGATATAGATTTAAGTTTTATTTAACTGTTAATGAAAGTTCATTTATGCAACATAATCCAATAACTTAAATTAAATTTCTTATGTTAGAACTTAGTCTCATACTCTCATTTCAGAATGAGACCCTTATACCATGCAGTCTCATTTTAATCGTGGATATCCCATCCTTTTACATCCTAGCCCCAGCCCCGAGGAGATGTTAAGCTAATGACATTGTTATAATTATATTTCAACAGATTTGATGGAAAATTGTAAAGCTAATGTTGGACAGTTACTATTACATTTGTAATGAAAACGTTGTTTTAGTTAAGATTTGAACCCCCTGGATACCCCAGACCTTGCCCATTCATTCACCTCCTATAGCCCTAGCAAATTAATGAAGCTATGGACCTTACTTGTTTACTGAATATAATTAAAGTTGATATATGATGGCATTATCATTGTCTAACTTACTCTTCTACTCCTTTTCCAGTGATGAAAGTGACACCGATGATGAGAAATCCGATTTTTGCAGCTGTACTGTAATGTAAAGTGCATTTGATATGCTGATTCAGCAAACAAGGTGTATCCTCTAAAACCACGACATTAGATTCGGGTGAAACGGTGCCCATGCATGGGCTTGCAACTAGAGCGGTAGGCTGGGGTGGGATCATAATATACTAGTTATTTTAAAATGCATAACTCTTGATGCTCTACTTCTCAGGATGAAGACAAGCCTTTTGATTATGCGCCCCCCCCCCCCCCCCCCCCTCACACACACACACACACACAAACACACAAACTTGGTTTCATGATGTAATCATATTCAGTGTAGTTAGATCTTCAAATACTTGATGTATACGTCAAAATTTGATAAACAGGTATTTTGTGTCATTTCATTTAATCAAGTGTGTTACTTTATCGACTCATTTGGAAGGTAGCAAGTAGTTTTGTTGTGGTCCTTTTTTAAAGTGATTTTGAATCAAGGTTAGCATATTAAAAATTTGCTATTAAGTTTAGCATATATTAAAATTAGGGTGTGTAGTTTTGTTATTCTTTTCATTCTCTCATGCATTTTTTCCTTTGTAATTCTTTTGAATCAAGTTTACCATATTAAAATTTTGTAACTGCACATTTTGTTACATGTAGTCATTATGCACGATCAGGAAGGAATCAATATAATTTTGAAAACACATACAATAGTCAAACTACTTTCATATAGTAGTAGCAGTTAAAAAGAAAGAAATTTAGTCGGTCACAGGTATTCCTAAAATGTCAGCCATTTATTATTATTATTATTGAATGGATAATACACTTCCTATTAGTATTCCTACATTTTTTTTATAATATTTAATTAAAATCAAGTTTTAAGTTTCAACTTGAATAAAAAAATAAGTTATGAAGCCAAAATAAATATCGAATCAGTCTAGCACATAATTTGGCAAAATGAGTAAACGTGTTTGGAGTTTTATAAAATAAAGTATTTTTTTAAATAACAATTGAAAATACATTACGTATACTTTACTAATTTATGAAAATCAATTGGAAATATAAATATGAGATCCTTTTATGTGTTTGTTGGAGTACTAGTAGCAGATTTTTTATAGAAGTTTATTTTTTTATATTTAGAAAAAAAGTTAAAAAGTCATAAAATATTCTCACATTAAATACTTTATATTTAACTTTTTTCATGAGTTTGTATAATATTTTTCAATATATTAAAAAGTACTATTCATTTCCTATTATTATTAAATTATATATGAAAATTTTCTCTCACATCTCTATTTTACGTTTATCATAATATTTACTTTTATTTCATATTAAATTATAAAAAAAATAATTACTAAATAAAAATCAGTATAAAATATTATTTTAATATTATAAATAGTGATTTAGGAAATTTATTATGATGTATATTTATATGAGAAAAGAAAAAGTAATTTAAATTTGTAAAATTAAGAAAAATGATTTGCATGTCTATCTCGCCTCGACCTAAGTGCCACCGCCATCTCCAACCCCACCTTCTCCTTCCCACGGATTGCCGTCACCAGCCTCTCCATCACCCTCCCTCCCCGCATCAACGACCTCTCTTCCCTCTCTCCTTGTGTTGCGTGAGTCTAGATAGCAAATGAATTAAGAATTTGAGGAATATAACTTAAGGATAAATTGGAAAAAAATATAATTACGTTCTATTAAAACAATATTACATATAATAATACTGTAATAAGCTAAATATAATTATAACTGATCATTTTAGCTTGCTAAGTACTATTACACATTGATTTTTTCTTTTATATTTGTTTTATTTTTTAAAAGTTTTTAACTTTCTTAGACAAATAAACAAAATTTAATTTGTTCTAGCGGCAATTTTGATCCACCACAAGACCAAATTACAGCCGTCCATAATCATCCCAAATATTGGAATCTAACCGTTCAGACATCACACCCATTCGACGTGACACGTCTTATATATATATTGTGTGTGTGTGTGTCTGTGTGCGCGCGCGTGTATGTGTGTGCGTGGGGGCGTGTCGCGTCAATATATATGTATATATAGACACTTTCCCTGATTGGTGTCGATTATTCAATCCCCTCCCACCCGCGACATCACAGCCATTCCTTGAGCGGAGGTCTCCCCAAATACCTAACCCTAATCCCCAAACGCTCCTCGTACTTTGTGAAATCATCCATACAATCGCACGGGAGAGTGAGTGTGAGTGAGAGAGTTACAGAGAGGGAGAGAGATGGATTCGGATCAGGGAAAGCTCTTCATCGGAGGGATTTCATGGGAGACAACAGAGGACGACCTTAAGGAACACTTCGGAAAGTACGGCGTTGTTATGCAGACGGTAGTGATGAGGGACAAGGTCACCGGGAAGCCCCGGGGCTTTGCTTTTGTCAGCTTTGAGGATCCATCCATCCTCGATAGAGTTCTTCAGGATGTCCACACCATTAACTCTAGAACGGTGAGAGACCCACTGTACCTGCCCCATTTGGCTTCCTTTGGGATATGTTTTTTTCTCTAGAATTCATGAGCTTGATTCTTGTTATGAGTTATTTTTCTTCATTTTGGAAGTGGAAATTTCCTGTTATTTCTTATCGATCTGGGTATGTGATTGGTGTCGATAAATTTCTTATGGTGTTTTCGATTTTTTGATTATGGGTTATGAATTATGGGTTCCTGGTATCAGATTATGATTCTTGTTTTTTTTTCCCACAATATGTGGTGCGCAAGTGTGTTTTATGGGCGATCTTTTATAGTTTTTTGTGTTTTCGCTCATGGGTTCACCTCATCTGCTTTCCTTTCTATGCTAGCAATTTTACCTGAATATTCATATTCACCTCATTTGCTTCCCTTCTATATTATCAATTTTTTTCGTGGGTTAATATGACAATGTGTTTTTATGGGCTGATTTAATGTCATCTGATTCTGTTTTTCAGTTTTTCTTTTTCTTTTTTTTTTCTTTTGCTATGGTGGCCATTTTCGGTAAATCGTCAATATTGATGTGGGTTAGTGTCCTTTTAGGGTGGTTTTGATCATTCTTGCTGTGTGTAGTGGAATTTTCTTTTTTCCTTTTTTATAATAGGTGAATTGGTATTTTTTCTATTGCTTCCTTGAAAAGTTAATCTACTTTTGAAGATTGTTAATATACGATAACTACTGTGTTTTGGATCTCAGTGGACCTGTGATTTTTAGTTACTTTAATTAAATGAGGTTTTGAATTGATGCTTGCTGATTGTGTTACACAAGGTTTCAATTGGAATTTTCTCAATTTATGTTAACTTTTCAAGGCTGGAATATTTTGTGAAGGCATGCTCCCTGGCAGTGTAGTGTATGCGGTATATCTAACCAGTTCACAGTTCTTCAATATTTGTAACATTTAGTGCACCCTTGAATGTGTGTGTGTGTGTGTGTGTATATATATATATATATATTAATTTAAATGTTGGCAGAGTTGCAGCAGTTGTTTTGTGGAAGCTTTCAAATATATCATTCTAGCATGTGTTTGTCAATTCGTTTTTAGGAAGCAATATCATCGCATGGCTCGTGTTTGTTTCTCCATGTCAATGAGAAAATTAACTTGCAGGTTTCACATTTCTTTGTTAATTATATTTATAAATATATATTTAGAGTTTTGTAGATATTCCTTCAGCATTCCTACAAGTGTTTTAACTTAGTTCTATATTTTAGGAATCAGATTTTTTTTCTTCACTCTGTGGTATACTTCTATCAATGGCACATCTAAACATTCTCATGCCTTCACCATTGGTAGTATGTTACTATACATTAAATACCATCATTTGGAGTTCTATCTTGTTATAGCTGCCTGTTGAATACGCATTAAATGTTGCCTCTAGTATTATGCACATTTTGCCTTTTTGTTTGGAGAATGTTACTGGCACATCTTTTCCCAACTTCTTAACTTGAAAGGGGCTCAAAAAACAAAAATAACTAATATTAGGCCTTTTATTTTTCTCTCTTTGGGGTTCTTGTTTATATGCATATTTTTAAAATAAAATTTTACATTATTCCCTTTTCATACAGCTGCAACTTATTAACTTTAAGTGCTAGTTCTATAGGTTGAAGCTAAGAGGGCCATGTCAAGAGAAGAGCAACAGACCTCTTCTAGGGCTGGTAACAACCCTACTAGAAACACAAGTTCTAGTGGAGGTATCAGGACCAAAAAGATATTTGTTGGAGGCTTGCCTCCCAATCTGACTGAAGAAGGGTTTCGTCAATATTTTGAAGGTTATGGTCATGTTACTGATGTCGTAGTCATGTATGACCAGACTACTCAGCGACCTCGTGGATTTGGGTTCATTTCGTTTGATAGTGAAGATGCAGTGGATAGGGTCTTACACAAGACCTTCCATGATTTAAGCGGTAAGCAAGTGGAGGTGAAGCGGGCTCTTCCAAAAGATGCCAACCCTGGTGGGGGCAGTCGTTCAATGGGTGGGAGTGGTGCTGGTGGTGGTAGTTATCAGGGCTATGGTGCATCTGGTGGAAACCCTGGTGGGTATGATAGTCGGGCAGATTCCAATAGGTACATGCAGTCTCAAAATACTGGAGGTGGCTTCCCCCCTTATGGTTCTACTGGTTTCGGCGCATCTGGCTATGGCTATGGTCCTAGTAATAATGGTATGGGTTTTGGTGGTTATGGCGCCTATGGTGGTGCCAACTCAGTTTATGGAGGCCCTGGTGGTGCAGGTTATGGAAATCCTAATGTTCCTAGTGGTGGCTATCCTGGTGGTCCGCCTGGTGGACCTAGGAGTTCTTGGAATTCTCAACCTAGTTCTGGATATGGTGCTGTTGGTTATGGCAGTGCTGGTGGTTGGGGTGCAGGCGCAGGCAGTGGTTCTGGTAATGGTGGTCCTGGTCCTGCAGGTCAATCCCCCAGTGGTGCTGCTGGATATGGGAGTCAAAGTTATGGCTATGGTGGTGGTTACGGTGGAAGCGATTCATCTTATGTGAATCCATCTGGTTATGGTGCTGTGGGTCGTTCCGGAAGTGTACCAGATGGTAGTGCTGCTGGTAGTGGTGGTGCTGGGGGAGAGCTACAAGGAAGTGGTGGTGGTTACATGGGAGGTGGCTATGCTGATTCGAATGGGACATCAGCTTTTGGTAATGCATCATGGAGATCCGACCCATCTCAGGCTTCTGGGAACTATGGTGGTCCTTATGGAAATGGACCCCATGGTGGGCAAGGTGGTTATGGCGCCATCGGGTATGGTGGTGCTCAAAGTCGGCAGGCCCAGCAGCAGTAATTTTGATGGTGTTTCATCATTGTTTCAAGGATGCTCTTTATTTGTGCGGCCATATTGGTTTCCTGTTCGACTAGCAGAGGTTGTTGCTCCACTAGGATGTCGAACAATATGTGTGACTGGTTGGATTGTTTAATACCCAGTAGTTTGCAGTATCTATTTTCCTAGTCCTAAATAATAATTAGTTTTGGGGAGTTATGAAGCCTCCCATCAACTTATTTCTATTTTACTTGTAGCCTAAGTTTGTCTGCCTATAATTGTCTACTAAAGAATTTGTAGCTTGATCCCTGTGGTAATGTTTGCTATGCTAGCTTATATTAAAGTTTTGTGAGTACAATTGCAAGTGGGTATTGTAGCAATGATGCTTTATTTCTTATTATCATTATCTCTAACCTTTAAGCAGGAGTTAGAATATACTTTCAGCATTATCTCTACATGTTAAGCCAAAACTAGTTGATGTCATCGAGGTTTTTGCTGCTTGGTCCTACTGTTGTCTATACCTTTTCTTTGCTATGCGAAAGTAGGAACACAGAACCGGTTGGGTTGGTCACTACGTAATGGGGTAGCGATAGTGGTAGCGGTACTTGACACTTTGACAATGGCGTAATCATTTCTCCCTGTATTTGGCCTTGTGTACAGGAGAAGTGTCCAAGTTCTAAAGTGGAGTCAGGGTTTCACTGATGGTTAAGGTGAGTCGGCCAATGAGGATATGCTTATCATGCAGGCCTTTTTCTGAAGCAGGTCATGCACAAGCTGTGTCGTCCTGCACACAACAAATTTTGGAGGATCTTCACCTTTTAAGCTCTGGGCTGTGGTGGACCAAAGATCTACTTTAAGCCAAGCAGTCCTATGGTACGTTAACTTATGGTAGTGAATAATCTCACGGTAGACTTATAGTAGTGATGATCTCATGGCAATAGTGATAAATCGCATAGCTGAGTCTAGGCATACCTGTGGGGTTTCTAGTGAAGGGTTTGAGTTATTTTAGGTCTCTGGTACAGCGTAGTTCTGAAAAAAGAAATAAGAAACAGAATTGTATCCTTCCCTATTACTTCTTGTACCAAAAGGGTACATTTTTGTAGGCTATCACTACGTGGTTTCATTATTACACGTATAAAATTATGAATCCTTCATTATTACATTTTGTGATCGCGAAGTTAACGTTCTTTTAGGTTCCCCCAACTTGGATTGCATGCTCTAGAATGAGTACAACCTTAAGTTCGAAATTAAAGAATGTATTATTATTTTTAAAAGAAAACTACTGTCGTTTAGTTTCCCACTACATGGATTTGTATGCTAAAAATTATGGTTCATTGTCGGGGTTTCCAAAAAAAGAAAAGAATATATCCTTCGTCATCGCATATTTTGGAAAAACCACTTGTGGATTTTTTTTAAAAAGCTTGGCAATGCTCTGTACGACGTAAGGGGAAATTCAGTCATGGAAATTTGATGTATTTTTCTTTTTTTGTATTCGTCAACAATTTTTGTATGTGAGAATTTATGTATCGAAGGTGTTTTTTGTTGGTATAGTGGCCATCTGTAAAAAAGCTTTAACAAGTTTGAAAAGTAGTCTTTTAAATTCTATTTTTTAAAATAATTAAAATATGTTTTATTTTTTATTTTATTAATTAAATATTATTTTTAAGAATTTATTTAGTTTTTTAAAATGAAATAGTATATGTATAAAGAGAAAAAAATAAAAAAAGTAAATACGATAAAAATTGATATTTAATAAATAAAAAGTAAATAGTATGGATTAAATTTAAGAAGTTATTATTAATTTTGTTAAAATTTTTGATAATAAAAAATTTAAAAAGTATAATTTTTGAATATTTTTGTTAAATTAAATAATTGAGTAAAAATTTGATTTTTCCGTGTGGAAAGAGGAATAGAAAAAGCATTTAAAAGTTATTGTAAGAAAAAAATTCAAAATATTATGAAATTTTAATTTTATTTATTTTAATTAAATGCAGCATAACCGGTCGACCTCGTAGTACAATGCAATTGTACAATGCATTGTAAATAAATGCAATAATAAATGAAAAAACTGGGTTCGATGTTGGCAAACCCAATAGTTCAACGCAAGCTTTGCTTTGATTTCAACTTCTCTAAACGTAGTCGTTGTCGTTAACTTGTTGTCTAATTGATATGGCGCAGCCGCCGGCGTGGCAGATAGGGAGGGAGCTCGGATCCATTGAGACGGCGAGCACATACATGTTGTAACGACAATAGCAAGGAGGACGGGCGAGGGGGATGGGAACGGCGAAAGGAGAGGGGTGATAGGAGTGGTGGCGGAAGATTTCTAGCGATTCATTGAAGTTGCGGATCATGCTGCGTTTCAGATGTAGGTTGATTTTCTGCGGCGAGCATTTTGGATAAAGGGGTTGACGTGTTAAATAGTAATTACTGTGTTTTTTCCCGGCATTTTGACTGACAACAAGAACTATCCATTAGTTAGATCGTTACACACGCATTCTACTTTTTCTACCTCTTTCAAACACAAGAAAAGTACAACTTCACTCATTTTTTTCACTTATTCCTTTTTTCATACTTTTTTTTATACCATCCAAACACGGCCTAAAAAAAATATAAATAGAGTGGATGTTCTAATGAGCTCGGATGTGATGTCAAAAAAAATGAAGAAAAAAAAAACAAAGAAATTAAGTTGTAGAAAATGTGATTTTAATGCGAAAGTAATTAATGGTTAATTAAGAGAGGACAAAAAAGATATGAATCTTTACTCAAAAATACCTTTTCTTTATTTGGAGTATCTTGAATTCGTTTTCCTTGCGATCACATGATACAAGGAACATGGCACAATCACAAGACAATGATTTTTCATGTGGTTTAAATAAAGTTTTATTCCTTTCAACTGAAATTGACATGAATAATTTTTTATGTGATTTAAATTGTGATGACACGATAATAAACTACTAAATTTCATTGATTTGCATTTGTTCTTTATTTGGACTATTTATTTTGAATTCTTTTTCCTACCTAATACGAGGAACATGCAATAGTTTTTTTTATTTGGTTTAAATAAGGTTTCATTTCTTTCCACAATTGAATCTAATGTTAATAATTTTTTATGTGGTGATATGCTTATATATTGCATACCCTTATCAATTAAGGTTTTGGGGGATACCTAAATTGTTTATGCATACTCTTCTACCATTGAATTGATTTTTTTTATAGAAAAAAAAAAGTAATGTAAATTTAATGATAGAAAGGATGCCCCATAATTTAATCGTATAATATATCTATAACATTATTATAGTAAAATTGCATCTTTTGCTAAAAAATATAAGTAGTCATATATATTGTCCAATACTTGTTTTTCCCCCATTAATGTATATGAGCCATTGAATCTTGCCATTTCACACTTGAGAATGATTCATATAAACTTTCTCTATAACTACCGTTATTCTCATTCCAACAATTTTTCAATTTGGTGACGTAATGAAACTTTGCATTTTGTGGCTCCATTTCATAACTTTCATGTTTGAGTTAAGAGAACAAAAGACAATTGTGACTGTTAAATTCTAATATTATTCTTCATATCATGTAATCTTATATATGTTTCATACATCTTTTTGTACGCTCATGGCATGCAAGTGGCTCCCGATTTTCCTAATTACATTTTGTTGTCCCAAAATGCCCAGACATAACAACTACTAGTAAATTGTTTTAATGATAAAGAAAAGGTTTCCTCTTCTAGCCAGTAATGTTTTTAATAGAGCGACTTACAATCAGGTAGATTTTATTTTATTTTATTTTCTAGAAAATCCCAACATTTAAGTTCGTTATATCATTAAAATATTTAATTTTCAGTCGGCTTAAACTTTAAAAACAATCACAAATATATGGGAAGACCGTTGCTCCAAGTGTCCCACCACCCTTTGTTCCTCGTCTTCCTCGCACAACACAACAGCGTACGTTGTCTAAATCAGAAACACCCATCTCTCCCTATGATGTTTTTTTTTCCCACTCTCTCTCCATCTCTTGCTGGATACCGCTGTCCCCAAACCAAGAAAAGTGCCCTCCACCTCTGTCCTCCCTTGTTATTAACAATAACGCAGGCCTGCGTTTTGTTGCCTCCCTCCCCATCTGACAGCTGATGACGAAACACCCCCGACCGCGCTGGTAAGAAACTCCAGCAGCCGCCGCCGCCGACGCCGCCGCTGCCGCTCCCTCCCTGCCTCATGGCATCCTTGAGTCGGTCCTCCTCCTACGCCCTGGCCCCGGGGCCGGTGGAGCAAGAGCTGGACCCCGAACTTGCCTGGCCCTGGGGACGCATCGACGGCATCGGCCGCGACGACATCCGCGAAACAGCCTACGAGATCTTCTTCACCGCATGCCGCTCCGCCCCCGGGTTCGGCGGACGGAACGCCCTCGCATTCTACTCCGCACACACCAACAATGATGGCGGCGGTGGGGGCAACGATGGCGGGGCTTCCGGCGCGGGCAGGGGCAATGGGGTGGGAATGTCGCCGGTTAGCAGGATCAAGAAGGCGTTGGGGCTCAAGACATTGAAGAGGATGCAGTCGAGGAGGACGCTGTCGCTGGGAGGGGGCTCTCCGTTGTCGTCGCCCACCGCTCATGGGTCGCAGAGCTCCAGGCTGGCTTTCACCGTCCCTGCGGCCAGGACACGGCGGCCAATGACGTCGGCGGAGATCATGAGGCAGCAGATGATGGTGACTGAGCAGAGCGACAATCGGCTCAGGAAGACCCTCATGAGAACCCTCGTTGGCCAAGTACGTACGTTCTTTTTTTTTCTTTTTCTTTTTATATATAAAATCTCTTGCATGCCCTCCTCATCATTAATTTGTTGTTTGAAATAGGTGCACGTTGTAGCAGTTTGCAACCTCGTTTGTTTTGTTTTGTTTTTTTTTTTATTTTAATTTCTCAAGATTTTTGGAGGTTTGTTTGTGGAACATATATATGAATGATCTTATCTTATATATGCAATTGAAATTTTGTTGCCTATATACATATATATATATATATATATATATATATATATATATATATATATATATATATATAATGAGTAGATGGGGAGGCGAGCAGAGACAATAATCCTGCCTCTGGAACTTCTCCGGCACCTGAAACCGTCGGAATTCGCCGACTCCAGGGAGTATCACCTCTGGCAGAAGCGGCAGTTAAAGATGCTGGAGTCCGGGCTACTGCTCCACCCCTCGGTCCCCCTGGACAGCTCCAACACCTTTGCCATCCGCCTCCGGGAGATTGTCCGTGCCGCCGAGTCCCGGCCCATCGACACCAGCAAGAACTCCGAGACCATGAGGTCCCTATGCAACTGCGTGGTCTCCCTCTCCTGGCGCAGCCCCGTCGGCAGCGCTCCCCCCGACGTCTGCCACTGGGCCGATGGCCACCCCCTCAACATCCACTTCTACATTGCACTCCTCCGCTCCGTGTTTGACCTCCGAGACGAGTCCCTCGTCCTCGACGAGGTTGATGAGCTCCTTGAGCTTGTCAAGAAAACCTGGTCCAGCCTCGGCATCACCCGCCCCATCCACAACATCTGCTTCGCCTTCGTCCTCTTCCAGCAGTACATCGTCACCTCTCAGTCCGAGCCAGACCTGCTTAGCGCCTCCCTTGCCGTGATGGTTGAAGTGTCAGCTGATGCCAAGAAGGCCGACCGTGAACCCGGCTACGTTAAGGTGTTGTCGGTGGTGCTCACATCGATTCGGCGGTGGGTGGAGAAGCGGCTGCTGGATTACCACGACAGTTTCCATAAAGGAACGGTCGGCCTTATGGAGTCTCTCATTCCTCTGTCATTGTCGGCTGCGAAGATTCTGGAGGAAGACCTTGGTGGAATTATTAATGTTGCCTCGGAGGAGAAGGTGAAGGTGGTGGATGCGGGGGTGGAACTACCTGGGAATTGGATAGATCACTACATCAGGTCCTCTTTGAAGCATGCATTTATAAAGGTTTGTGAGTTGCTGTTTTCTCTGGTTTTGATTAGTTTGGAGTATACATGCATAATTAAATTCCATTGATCTTGGCCCTCATACATTACATTCCCTTATATATATATATATATAATATACATAGTTATTGGAGGTTGGGAGCACGAATAGTCTCGCTGTCAAGCTCGAAGCTGATGTGAGCCACACTCTCTTTCGATTGGCTAAGGAAACAGAAGAAATGGCCGCAAAGGAGAAGGAGATCTTCAGCCCCGTGCTGAAGAAGTGGCACCCGATTGCTGCAGGAGTGGCGGCTGTAACGCTGCACACTTGCTATGGTGCCGTGCTAAAGCAATACTTGGTGGGGGTGTCAGGGCTTACGAACGAGGTCCTCTCGGTGCTGAAGCGGGCGGCGCAGCTGGAGAAGGTTTTGGTCCAGATGGTGGTGGAGGACTCTGTGGACTGTGAGGATGGAGGCAAGGCCATTGTGAGGGAGATGGTGCCTTATGAGGTTGATTATGCTATTTTGGATCTATTGAGGAAGTGGATTCAAGAGAGTTTGAAGGGAGGGAAAGATTGTATTGAGAGAGCAAAAGAATATGAGGTAAACTTTGTTTGTCATGGAGTACAACTACACCAACATTTTATAAAACTACGTACCACAATTAGAATTTAATGTTAGTGTAGGCATATATACATATATTTATGCATCATCTGCATATCTTCTATTAATTTGTTTCAATATATTGTGCTTTTCTAGACATGGAATCCAAAGTCCAAAATGGAGCCGCATGCACAGTCAGTTGTGGAGCTTATCAGAGTTGTGGAGCAAACCGTGGATGACTTCCTTGATATTCCTGTTGGAATTTCGGAGGATGTGGTGCAGGAACTGGCTGAAGGCGTAGATGCCCTTTTCCGAGATTACATAAACTTTGTTGCATCATGTGGTACTAAAACTGTCCTTGTCCTACTTTATGATATATATATATATATATATATATATATATATATATATATATATATATATGCACACACACACGTACACACGTACACGTACATGTACACATACAATTTAGGGGCGAAAATTTTTCCAAGTTTACGCAGGCGAAGTCTGAACTGTTTTGGACAAGAGATCCTTGATCCTGATCAGCTAGGACATATAACAAAATTAGCTTTTGATAAAAAAAAAAACATACTGAGTTAATGAATCAAACATTCTGTTTAATTCCTTGTTTTTACAGGTTCTAAACAAAACTATGCCCCCCAACTACCACCTCTAACCAGATGCAACAGAGACTCCAAATTTACAAAGCTGTGGAGAAAGGCAAGCTTATGCAGCATTAGTGGCATGGAGGAGCTGCAGTGCGGCCACCACATATTTCACGACTTAGGCCAACACCACCACCCACGTCCCTCCACCAGCCGCGGCACGCAGCGCCTCTACGTCCGCCTCAACACCGTCCACTACCTCCTCTCCCACCTCAACTCCCTCGAGAAGACCCTCTCCCTCTCCCCCCGCGTCATCCCCTCCTCCCGCACCCGCTTCGCCTCCGGCTGCCGCAACCTCTCTGCTTCCTACTTCGACACCTCCCGCTCCTCCGCCCAGGCTGCTTGCCAGCACATCTCTGAGGTGGCCGCCCACCGCCTCATCTTCCATGACTCCAACTCCATCCTCTATGACGGCCTGTACGTAGATGATGTCTCCAAAGCCCGCATCCGCCCCGCATTGCGCCTCCTGAAGCAGAACCTCGCCCTCCTCTGTTCCATCCTCACCGACCGGGCGCAGCCGCTGGCGATCAAAGAAGTCATGAAGGCGGCATTCGAGGCCTACCTCATGGTCCTGCTCGCCGGAGGCCACTCCCGAGTGTTCTACCGCTTCGAGCACGACATGATCGAGGAGGATTTCAACAGCCTCAAAAGGGTGTTCTGCTCCTGTGGGGAAGGTCTGATCGCGGAGGACGTAGTTAGCTGCGAGGCCGAGACGGTGCAAGGCGTGGTGGCACTGATGGGGCAGCCCACGGAGCAGCTGATAGAGGACTTCAGCAAAGCTGCCTGTGAAGCCAGTGGGATGGGCGTGGTCGCAGCAGGAAAGCAAAACAAGCTGCCGATGCCGCCCACCACGGGGCGGTGGAACCGGTCCGACCCAAACACGATACTGAGGGTGTTATGCTCCCGCAATGACCGGGGGGCGGACCAGTTCTTGAAGAGGACATTCCAGCTAACCAAGAGAAAATGATTTTGGTTTGTAATGTCTTGTTCTTTGTATAGTGTGGAGGAAGAGAATATTAATTGCATGCATGCAATTAATATTTCAACAGAGTTCCAAGGGAAGAAGGGGATCACCAATGAGCAGGAAGGAATCAGGGGGAGAAGGATTACATTTTGGTGAGGACTTGTGAATATCACACATTTATTACATTGGCGTCACAGAAGAGAGGTTTACTGATTTTGGTCACTACAATTTACTTACTGAAAGTGTTCAAAAAGTACTTGTCTGGATGAAATATATATATTATATGTTTTATATATAATACGCAGCTGCACCTACACTAATTCTGTTACTAATTCATCTATTCTGAAACTTTTGAACAGTAACGATTTTATGTTAGTCATTTAATCTCAATTCAGTAGCCCAAGTTAACCAGCAATGATTTTGTCAGTGTTTGCTGCCATTTTAGAATTTCGCTGGCTGCCCCTGCCACCAAAAGGCCAGCCTTGATCAGTGGACAGTGATTTCGATATTGCTTGTTTTGACCCCAGTTCACACCCAAAGGTTTGGAAGAAGTACAGTAAATTAACAAAGCGGCGCCTTCATTTCTTGGTGGCAGATCAATTAAAACGAAACTGGTGGACTTAATATCCTTGTAAGCAACTTGCTTGGTTGTAGGTAACTGTATATATCCGTCGATGGCACCATGATTGCTTAAACCATTGATTACATAGATAATGAAGACGGCACGCGACAAAATCTTGAAAATTGAAGCAGAAATTAGGCACCTTATTATTAAAGCACGATTCTGACTGGTGTTGATTCTGTCAAAGATATAACGAACTTTGAAGAAGAATAATACGGCCGGCAGTGGGAATTCTGCCTTAACACCAAGTAAGCTCCGCAATTATGTATGCCAATAAGAGAGGTGGGCCAGCAGCCTGCTGCCGCCACCCATTACTTTCAAAGAAAGAAAGCTATTCCGCAAGAAAAACGTCAATATAATACAGAAAAATTCTATATTGAGGTTTGAATCCTTTTATGCAGGACTTTTTTGCGTGCTACAGGCTTTGGATAGGTATATAATTTAATACTTTCACGTCAAAAGAGCTTGTAGGTACTACTATTGTAATATGACATAAACAAATAGTCAAGCTATATGTTCACATTCACATATCATGAAAAACAAGTATAATACCTTTTTTTTATTCCCATTTTAAAATGTTTTAGTATACATACCGAAGAAGTACCCTGCGCCCTCTTATATTCGTGTATCAATTTTGATGGGAATTGCTCTTGCATATTGTTCTTTATTCAGCAGCCTGCAAAAAGATTGTTTGATGTGTGTTAGTGTATGTAAATATTTATATATATTCCTACCACCTTAATTAGTAGTATCAGTACCAATTCTGTGCTGGTAATCCTACAAAAATTAAATTCTGATAAAGTTTTCTTGCAAAATTTTAGTCCATGTGAGTTTAAATTATTAAGAGTTGGTACTTGGTACACGGCAATTGGTGGGGACATTGAAATATAAATTATTTAAAATTATTAAACATAAAATATGAGTAAAAACTATTTTAAATCTTAATTTTGTAAACCAAAAAAAGCGTAGAAACATGCCTTCAGTGATTAAAATTGAAGGAAAATGAGATACTGGACAACAATGATTTTGAAATTATGACACAGTAGTTATAGATTTGAGGATGAAAGCATTAAATATATCACATTATGGTGTGCTCATGGTGAGAAGCCAAATCAAACATCAGTAACAGGTCGTGAGGCAAATATAAGTGCAATGTTAAGGTGTCAGGTGTTAACAATTCTCATTAACACAGAAGTGACCGATCTCTTAAGAGAGTATTAGATATAAATGGTCATGGTGGAATAGAATGAATAAGTGTTTTACCTCTCTTGTGCAAGCAGACGGAAAAATGTAAGAATGTGGAGATTTTCAATACTCTAATACAATATAAATTTCTTAATGTTGGAAAAACGTAAGAAAGAAAAAAAGAACTGTATATTTTTTTTATATTAAAAATGATGTGCATCGAGTGTTTTATACTAGAGGAGAATAATTTAATACCTAAATAGTAGCAACTTTCCTAATAAATATTAAGGCCGTACTTTTTTTCTACAGGTAGATAAATTTTTTTTCTGCTGCTTGGTTGAAGTGGATTTTGCATAGGAAACCTAGAAAAAGGCCTTAAAAACTGTAAAATGTTTTCTCTATTTATTTACTCGGAAAACAGATGAAAAATCAACAGTAAAATGAAGACCAAATAAATACTGACATGTGACAAATCAACAAAATAAAAGTGATAACAAATTTAAAATTATATTACTTTTCCATACTTTCTCCCCCAAGCACTTTAAAAAAAAATAAAATTTCACCTCTTTTCTTTCTATTCATTTTCTTTCCATATCTTTTCTACCTATTTTATTTCTACCCATATTCCATCTTTAGCCAAGCACAACCTAAGAGATTTCATATGAGAATAATCCGGTAGATAATTATAATCACGTGACAATGCCATCGCTGATTATTTATATATATATACACATACATAAATAAATCATAACCATTCACAACAATATTATTAGCTAATTTTACATATCAACAACAATTTAAATAAATAAGTCAATTACGTTAAATCAAGAGTTAATTAAAACTTGTGCAGCTTCTTTGATAGTCTGTATTAACTCAATTACATAATATTCTTATAACACTTGTGCATCTTCTTTGATGGTTGATTTTTAGTCTAGCTCCAGATGATTTCATAAAAATCAACAACACATTATTAGGACTGCTAGGTATAATCGTTATTGTGACATCTTGGCGTTTCAGGTTGACATGAAATAAGTCACATTAATATTTTTTTACACGATTCGGCACGCTCTCATATCATTACTCGAGTCCTTACTTGAACCTCACTTGACGCATGCTCGAGCTTGAGGCTGTAACATATACGTTCGAGCACGCTGCTTGAGCCACCCTAGGCTCGATTATCTCTTCGACAGCCGGGTTTCTGAATTCTTCAACTGTAATTTCTGATAAAAATTTTAAACAGCTATAATTTTATGCAATTTTTTAAATTTGTAAGTATGGATGAAACATACGACTTTCAAGTGAAGTTCGATGCCTTTGAATTTCCAAAAAAAAAACATGTTTTTGTCTTATTCGGTTCAAATTCACTTTAATTTTATTCACAAGACAACTATCATATAAGCGAAAAAAGCAATGGAATCGGCCACCTCGCAAAATGGAGAAGCTAATTATTTATTTATATTATTATTTGAGACTAGAATTATACTTTTCCAACAAAGGAGACATTTTGTGTGTTTACGACTTCATCTTTGATTCCTAGAAATAATGTCAGTTACATAAATATAAATATGCACGCACGCAAGCAACGAAAAACCTAAGTGGACCTAGGGGGTGGTTCATCCCCCCGATCGTTGAGGACCCGCGGCTCTACCCCCTTCAACTCCGCTGCCAGGACCATCATGGAATCCGAAATCTCGGCCTTGTACACATACGTCTTCGCCACCAACAAGAAGAAGAACAAGTTCACCACATTGAGCGTCGCCAGGAACAAGTAGTACAGGTCCAGCCGCGATGCGTTGAGGTTGTTCCGGATCCACCCCGGATGGCCGTGCGTCTCCGTCACGTGCGACACGGTCGAGAGCAGGAAGCTGCTGATGAAGTTCCCGGCGCCAAGGCTGGTGGTGCCGTACGCGGTCCCCAGGCTCTTCATCCCCTCCGGCGCCTGGTCGTAGAAGAACTCGATCTTCGCCACCTCCAGGAAGGCGTCGGCGGTACCCATCAGCATGAACTGCGGGAGGAGGACGAAGATGGACAGCGGGACCTGCGCATTCGGCGGGTTGCCCGACAGCCCGTGGGAGTCGACCACCCGCAGCCGGTGCTTCTCGACCAGGGCGGAGGTGGCCATGATGGCGATGTGGAGGACGAGGCCGACACACATCCGCTGGAGGATGGTGATGCCCCTGGGGTTCTTTGTCCATCGGCGTATGAACGGGACGAAGAAGCGGTCGTAGAGGACGACGGAGACGAGCATGGAGATGGTGACGAAGGCGGCGAGGCTGGCGGGGGGGACGGTGAAGCTGCCGATGGAGCGGTCAAGGGTGGTGCCCTGCTTGACGAAGAGGGTGCCGATTTGGGCAACCATGGTGCTCGGAACGAAGGTGACGATGACCACTGGGATCATGCGTAGCATCTGTTTGGTTTCCTCCACTTGGGTCACGGTGCACAGCTGCCATGGACCGTTTGGACCTGTCTTCACCGCTGCTTTCGTCAACCACCTTCACAAATTCATGTTTTTTTTTTCTAATGTGTAAGAAAAAACGAAGAAAATGAAGTAAAATACAAAAGGTATTTACTTTACATCTTAAACTTAGATACTGGTCAAAATTGTATCGCGTGATATTTCAAAATTGGCATTTTTTAAGAAAAAGCTAAAAAGAAAAAACATTCTATTCAAAAATTGACTTATAAGAAATTGACCGTTGACTTTTAAAACAGGCTTTTCAATGAATCCTAGACAGTAATTAATGTGCATTGTGCTCTTAGCATTATCTACTAGTAGTGGCCGGGTTTGCACAAAACGGAACACAAGAAGACAAGAACACAAGGAACACAAACCTCAAAGAAGGGGTGAGGTCAATCCTAACTTTGCCCTTCTTAGTGTACTCCTCCGACTCAAGTTCATAGAGCCCCTTTGGGTCATTGGGCACAGCAGCACTCCACTTCCTTAGGGCGGCCACAATGACCCTTGCCATCCTCGTGAACGGACTCCCCGCGGGGACACGGTGCCGGTAAAATGGCGTGCCCGCCAGGAATATGGCAATGGAGATGGCAAGGCCGATGGTTGGGAGTCCGTAGCCCAATGACCACCCCACGTTGTCCTGTATGTACACCAGGACGGTGTTGGCGAAGAGGGTGCCAAAGAAGATGCTGAACATCCACCAGTTGAAGAAGGAGAGCTTCTGGTGCTTCTCTTTAAGGTCGAACTCGTCGAACTGGTCGGCCCCTATGGTCGAGATGTTGGGCTTTGTCCCCCCGGTTCCAACCGCGAGCGTGTAGAGGGCGCCGTAGAACACCGCCAACTGCATGGTGGAGGCCTTGTTGCAATGTGTTTTATCCGCATGGGGGCAGCTCGGCGGTTTCAGGCCAGGCAGTGAAACTGACAGGGTTAGTAAAGACATCCCCTGCATTGCCAATCAAAGAGAAGAAGCCACATTTTAAATTGCAAAGTTCATTTTAGGTCATGCTTCTACCATGTTTGCCACCACTATATGGGTAAATAATTATTGATATCCATGCACTTCGTCGTACTTGTGCCATTACTAGACACTAGTGTGTAGTTTTGGATTAATATATATTTATTCACCAAAATATTAAAACCCATATTAGTTGTTTAGTTGTTGCTTGTCTTGAAGATTAGCAATTCTACAATAATAATTATTAGTTATTTAAATCCTTATTTTCTTTATCTTCAAAAAACCGTTTGCAGTAAAATACGAACAGCTTGGAACTTGTGGTCTTGTTTTTCCCGTGTCGGTCAACATGTCACGCGGATTGATTCTTTCACCCGTTCTGTGGGACATCTTTGTTATCTTTCTTTTTTTTTATGAGGGTCAACACCACGCGGGTCGAAAAATTATATTAACAAGGGTCCCATCTAGAGTGCGTGAGGTCCAAAGAGAGACAAAACGAAAGGTCCAAAAAATCCTAATTTCACGCTCAGAAATATAAATTATAATAATAATAAATAAATAAATAAATAAATTCTGAAATTTTCAAACGTGCATGTGCATTAAATGATGAAGCGCCCCACCAATTGGGACGAACCACGTGTGTGTATTCGGCGTCCCCATCAACCCTGTCTTTGTCTGATAGGGGTGCCCGACAAAGCTCTCCCCACTTGTCACAATTAGTTAATATAATCTTTCCACTTGTCACATTTAATTATTGCCCGCGATTGCATCTAGATATTCGCTCCTATATTATTATTTTTTAGGGAAATTAGTCCCCACCAGCCAGCAACCGGTAGAAAATAAATCCGATGAAAAGTCGTAGTTGGGGGCAGTTCAAGTGGGTTTTTTTTTTTTTTTAACACTCCTGAACTACCGCAAGATTTGGAATCTAAAATTATTGAAAACACATAACATGTCATATGCTATTGAATAAGTAATAATGTTGTGGTGGAAAATATATAACCGGAGAAGAGAGACAGAGAGAGAGGGGGAGAGGCATACTGCGAGGTAGATGGCGGAGGCGCAGACGAAGGTGCGATAACGGCCTAGGTGGGCGTCGGCGACATATGCTCCGAGGATGGGAGTGATCCAAATGGTGCCAACCCAATTAGTGACATTGTTGGAGGAGCTCACCGTGCCCTGGTGCAACTTGGTAGTCAGGTATATCACCAGATTTGATGATATCCCATAATACGCCATCCTCTCGAACACCTCGTACACTGTAATATTATATTATTTATCACGTTAGTCCCATACAGTCGACTGACCTTATGTACTATCTAGGGGTCCCTCTTGTCACATGAATAGTGTTGCGCACTGACTTAATTGTTATTAGTATAGGATTAAATAAAATTTGTTGTACCAGACGACTACCAGCCATTTTTTCTATGTATGATCAAAATTATTTCAAAACTTTTGCCAAAAACAGGTAGAGACGGTAGGTAAAACGTTGGAGGCTCCGGTTTGGACTTACTACTAAATAGTGTATATATATATATACACACACATGCACGTACGACTATATTAATTTGCTGCCGGCTGGTTGTTCATGTATAGTCCATGCGTTTAGTCGAGAAAAATCATGGGCTCACTGACACATTAGGGCCTAACCCAACCAACAAAACCAAATGAGTGCATTTAACATAAAAATGAAACCAAAAAAAATAAATAAATCTAACTGCACCGGTGGAAATGTAAAAAAAAAAAAAAAATTAACACCGTTAAAAATCCTTCTTCAATTATTATCCATCAAAAACCCGGAAAACCTGAACTAAATAATGAACATGTTGCAGGTCTTTGGAAGCTAAACTAAATAAGAAACAATGAAAAAGCATCCAAATTTCACGAAGCTGTGTGTGTGTTTGAAAGAGAGAGAGAGAGAGAGAGAGAGAGAGAAGTACCAACAACAAAAGAACAAGCAGTCCAGCCACCTCTCTTGGATCTAAGAACAGGGTTGCCTTTAAGATCCACAGTTCCATCCTTTGTGTAACCATCAGCCCCTCCCTCCAAATCTGATCCCATGACTCTTGTGTGCTTTTGTTCTTTTGCTGCGCTGGCCTACTCAACTAAGGATTAAACAAAATATGATATAAGAGTGGAGGGAGGCGGAGTGGCAATTCTCCTATTGCTGCTGCTGCTGCTGCAGAAGTGCCCGCACATCTGTGTAACCCTCTCAATTGCCTCTTATTTATGCACACCCCCGGGCCGCACATCAGCTGCAGAAGTGCACCCCTAAAGGTGAAGTGTGTGAGGTCGGGCTTTGTTGGGTTGACTTCGTGCTTAGGCGTATGATGAGCCGTTGGATTCAAAGACTACGTTTGGCAGTACTGTTTTTAAAAATTATTGATTAAAATTAATTTTCATTAGCTCATAATTAATTTTAAATTTATTAAACTTATTATATTTTAAAAAATAAAGATCACTCAACCAGTATCAATTTTAACGGAGGAAACAATTAAATAAATTCTATTTCGAACACTGATATCGAAATATAAATTAAAATGATTTAGTTTAATTAAAATGGCCACTTAATTAATCCATGTTATATATATAATACTTTAAATTTTCTAATTAAATAAAACCCAACGGTACGCCCAGCTACCGCTAGCTGCGTAATAAAAGTTCATATATACCCCCACTCAGATCAGGCAGCTACCTCCTGCGAGCGCGCGTGCGCACAAGCTCCAGTCCAGTAATCGTTAATTGCATGGGTAATCCGCATGCGCGCGTAAAAGGGTTGCATGGGTAATCCGCGCGCGCGCGTAGGAGTAATGTCTCTGCACAGATTACTTGGAGCTGTAAATAAATGGTTTCTTCTTCTTCTTCTTCTTTTTTAAAATCAATGTCCAAATCTTCGCATCCAGAGCTTCGATTAATTGCGCAGCTGCCGGCCGGCACCACCTTAATTCGGCCGCTGCGGCCATTAACTTCGCAACCACCAACGATTTCGGCCACAATAACTCGATTGACTGCCAGATTTGAATTCCACTTCTCAGTGTGAGCACACACTGAAATTTGGTCATACACTCACATAGTTATTATAGAGAATAAATAATATATTATTTGATAATAATCGATTAAAATCTTCTCCCTTCAAGCTCTAACTTTAACATTCACGCAATAAAATCCTAAAAAATCAACAAAAAAGTTAAATGGATGCAACATGTCAATATACAAATGTTTGTTGAAAAATAAATATTAAAAATTTTAAAAGGAATCTCTAATGTAATTATTATAACATAAATTATATTTGACTTCAATAAAATTAAATTAAACTTAACTTTGACTATCATATTATTCTCTGATTTCAATGTCTCAATTTGACATTTATGTTAAATACACAACATTAAAGAAAAGAGATATTATCTTAATGATAAATTGTGAAAAAATAATTAAGAATATTAAAATTAATATTATTTAAAGGTATATATAGCAAATTAAATATATAAATTTAATAAAAACACTTTAGCTATCTAGTTTTCCCTTTTAAAGGCGTGGCTCTAAGTTTTTTTTTTTTTTTTTTTTGACATTGGTATATCCGATATAGCTTACGGCCATTTCGCCTACGTCATCTCATCATCGTCGTGACTTTCACTTTAATTAGAAGTTGTACCAATAAAAACTCTTTTAATGAAAGTTATTTATTATATTCAAATGAAAAAAAATACACAAAGTGACAATCCTAAAAAAGGAAAGCCCTCACCAAATATAACAAGAATGAAATCACACACTAAACGTGAAGGCTAAAATCTTCCCTACAAAGGTAACATGAATGAAAACATATGTTTTAGAATAAATAATTGTACATGAAAATTCATAAAATGTTTACAGATTTATCTTAAAACTCATATTTAATTCGGCCCAAAATCATGTCCTGATAAATTTGAAATTTTGAGTTCCCACGACCCATATAGGATATCAAACTTTGGTCCGAACGTTAAAGTCTATTTGATTCGTTCTGTTTGTGTTCATTTAAACAAATCGAGTGTTCAACTTGTAAATTATTCTAGCTTGATATAAGCATTTTCAAATTTTAATAAATTTATACGTCAAATAAATTTATATGTAAAAGGGGAGAAACTGGAAAGTGAGAAAGAAAAAAAATTGTCTGAGACTTCAATTTCAAATTCCGTTATTATATTTAAAAACTTGGCAAGTTTTAGTTTCAAATATAGTTATAAATTTCAATACTTAATAATTTTTTTAAAACGCTGATTTAGTTGCCTTGAAAGTTAAATATTGTTTTGAAGTGGAAAAAAACAGTTGTAAAAAAAGAGAAACAGCTTTCACCATTTTTTGACCGATAATATAATAAATAAATGTACAATGCTATCTGGATATGTTGGTCAGTTGTTGATCCGGGGTTGATCATTACCGTAATATTTGTTTTTAAAATCAACTATTAGATAAAATTTCATGTTGTTATAATACTTAATTTTTATGTAAATTAAATGAAAAAACTAATATATAAATAAATTATTTTTTATTTGTTTATATTTAAATTTTTTTAATTTAATTTTTATAAAAATTAACTGTTAAATTTTCATAAAATTTTACATACATATTTTATATTATATATTTAATTAATTAAATATATAATATAAAATATGTATGTAAAATTTTATGGTAATTTATAATTAAATTTTAAAATAAATACCGATAACGTATCAAAATTATCAGAATTAACAAATTCGAACTCACTTACATATAAATTACACAAGCAATTCACACATCAGCATTTTTATTATTATTACATTGATATTAATTTATTTATTTTCATATAAGTGAATATTTAATTATCATAATTTTTCTAAAATAATTATCCTGTGTTTTCCAAAAATAGATTGACAATTGAAGCCTACGCTAAAATCATGTGACAATTCACCTATAAATTACTAAATTGCAAAGTGGGTTTGAAAAATGCGTGGGCGTGGGCGAGGGCAGAGGGCAGTACGAAATTCTTTCCCACGTACCCAATTCAGACGACGTGTTCAGACCTGCTACACTGTCATTTTAGTCGTGTTTATTATTAATGTATCATCATCTTAATTAATTGGCGGCACTATTTTATTATTTTAGAGCCGAGCTATAGAGTGACTAGTTTCTTATTTTAGAGCAGAAGAGTCCCCGTTTTATTAATATTTAAAGAAAACAGTGGATGTTTCATTATATTGTTGACCATCATATCGTGTTTGATTATGGGTTATTGTAATTTTGATAACAGTTTTTAATATGTAATAACTGTTTTTTTATTTACAATAATAAAATACTATTTTTAATTCACATGTCATCAAAATTTAAAATAAATTTTTATTATTTTTAATTTTTTATAATTAAAAACAATTATAAGAGAACAACAAACAAAGATAAGTAAAACAAATATGTCTAAGATTATCGTAATTATACTTATAAATAATAATAATTGAACAATATATCCATGTGTCGCTTTTTATTCTCCTACGAATTTACGTTGTTTGAAGACCTATTATTTCCCTCACACCCAGCTCACATTTCTCTAATAAGATTCATGTAATTAATGCTCCCGATTTTTATGTGATTAATTATTTTGGACTATGATTATCTGTTTTGTTTTGAGCCTATTTTTTTGGACTTCTTCACATTTGTATGTAGAGTACGAACTTTTTAGGTTATAATCTAATTGCAGACATCTATATAAATTGTACTTTTCAAAAATCAATAAAGCTCTTCTCAGTAAATCAATTTATCTTTTATTTGCGCTCTCAATTATCTTTGCATGTTTATAACAAAATCAAAGTTGATTTTTCCGAAACTTATATTATTTTAATAAATCAACTGCTTGAAAAGCTTATAGTACATTTCAGTGCATACTTTTAGATTAAAAGCTAAAATTTTATGCATAAAAATATTTAGTTTTAATACATCATAATCAAATAAAACTAGTTTAATAAAATACAAGTCATTTAGTTTAAAATAATGCTATGTTATTAAAATTAAGTTACATGTTTAATAGAAAAAAAACCTATATATATATATATATATCAATAAAAATACAACAAAAAAATTGTGGACATGGACAGTACAAAATTCAGTCCCGCGTACGATCCGATATCCACTTAATTTATCCTATTCCAATAATAAGATACGTTTATTTTTCAAATAAATATATGGACTCATTTTTAGTTGACTAAATGAATTGGTCCCGTTTAAGAGGAACTATCTTATTTATTCATTTACATTTGACATCATATTTCTGATTTTTGGATATTTCGACTTATCAATTATGATCTAAACGCGAGTCAACTAAACGAACGAGCTTTCAGTCTTTATTCTAAATTTCTAATAATTGAGCTTTTATTTTTCCAATAAATAGCTAGTTGGCACTTGGCCGCACCCAAAAAAAATAAACAAATCAAATATTAAAACAACGTTCCGGTCATTATTTATAAAGGCTGTAGTCATTCGTATATATTATTTATTTGTGGATGCGGCAGTACAATTTGTATTTATTTATGAAATAATAATTATTTTAAATTTTTTTTATCTTGACTGGCTATTTTTATTTTCAAATTTGTTTGTCGGAATCATAATCCAAATAATATAGAAGATCATGCCAGCAAAAATAAATGAACTCGTGTTCTCATGAAGCTTTTGAATTGTGTACGTTAAAATATATAAACGAACCTTTTAAAATATGTCACAACCAAAGTCAATTATTATTATTTTTACGAAAAAATAAAGAAAAACAATAAATAAAGATTTTGCATATAAGATTTTTAAAATATTTTTTTTTGTTTTGCCTTTCAGATGATAAAATCACGTCTTTTTATCGTTCTTTTCATTCGTGTACGTATGGTGTATTCTAAACAAATTAATAATAATAAAATAGTGATTTGATAGGAAGAGGTCGAGGAATGGCAATGGCTACCTGACATATCAATGACTCCACCTTTACGCGTTCAGAGGCGATGCGAAATTTAAAAAAAAAAAAAAAAAAACCCGCGCGACCCGAAATATTTCGCGGATAAGATGACGCTTTTATTCAATTGTCGTCTTAAATATTAATTTAACGACAACTTTACCATAAGCGTCGTTTTATCTATACAATAATGTTAAAACAATAATGAACAATAAGCGTCGTTTTACCATAAGCATTGAATTCGGGTTAATTTGAAGAGGTATCTTAAATTCCGACATTTGTTGCAAACAATAATGTTAAAACAGTGAGAATATTGTACTCTAAGTAATTTATCTCTTCCTATTTCAGTGTAATTATAGTAAATACTTAAAAGGTTCAGTCATTTATATGTTAAAGGTGTTATGTTATTCTCAATGAACACACATTCATTATAAGGTCAAGCTTGATATGCGAGAAAGAAAATAAATTTTATTATTTTTTGATTTTGGTATGAAAAAGATAAAGAAATAAATAATTAGCATGAGAATCAAAAGATAATCTTGATTACTCATAGGTTTATTAGGTTTACGAGCATTATTATATATAAATAAATGAACTTGACAATTATATCTAATAAAATAAATAAATTTCCAACGTCTCTCCCTACTAGTTGCCTCTGCCGTCCCGCAACTCTCTCCCCCCACTAGCCGACATAACCCATGGAGGAGCTCCTTCACGCTTACTAGATCTGCCACCTATATATGCAACTCCTCTATCAGAAAAATGACTTCAGCTTTGTTTTAGCTTGATTTTCGTTTGCTTCGGTGGTTCCTCCTCTTATCCTATGAGTTTCACAATGTCAACCAAGTGGTGTGTACCTACACTTATGCTTGCTCCATCATAGCCGTCGTGGGCCTATACCTCTTCGATGTATCAACAAATGAAAAATTTTCACCTCTACATCCAGATCTTTAGGAAGAATGGCCTTGACATGCCTAGAAAGACTTTTCCCATCATCTCAAGAGAGGGTGAGGGTGGGATTGATAGATATATTACAAACCCACGGTCAGAGGTGTCTTGGGTGGGGCCGCGGTGTAGACAGAGATAAATAATAATTTTTTAATAAATTTTAATAATGATGAATATTTTAGTACTTTAATTAATATATGTAGAGTCAACTTGCGACTCAAGGCATATATTCTAGAGTCTTCATCTGCCGTTTTATTGTTGCTATTCGGTTTAATTGTTTAGTCAGTATTACCTGGCATTTGTGTGTTTTGTATAAACGACCTTTGTGCTTGAATAAACGATTTGACCCATTATTCATCTTCTTCAAGCTCGCTCGCAACTCTTTCGTCATCTTCTTAAACTCGTAACTTTACAAATTGGTATTAGAGCAATATCGATCCGATCACTATGAACGACGACAAAACTCTAAAGATCCCTTATTTTGATGGCCATTACGATCATTGGAGTGAGCTTATGGAAAATCTTCTACGAGCAAAGGGTCTATGGCATCCGATAGATACGGACTCAAGAACCAGTGGGTGGCATGGTCTTTCGGATGAAGAACAACGACATTTTGAAGAAATCAAAATCAAGGATTATCGGTAAAGCATTACCTATTTCAAGCTCTTGATCGCACGGTGTTTGAGCAGATTTTGGATCGGCAACTTCCAAAATCGTGTGGGAATCAATGAAACAAAAATTTGGGGGTAATGAAAGAGTGAAACGATCTCTTAGAAATACTTTACGACGAGAATTTGAAATTTTGGAGATGAAAAAAATGAAACTATTACAGACTATTTTGCACGAGTAATGGTGATTGCAAACAAGTTGCGTAGCAATGGAGAGGATATGACAGATGCGAAAATTGTAGAAAAAATTCTCAAACCTTGACAAACAAGTTTACCTATGTCGTGGTGTTATTGAGGAGTCTAGAGATATGGACAAATTGTCTATTGATGAGTTACGAGTACTCTTGTTATGCATGAGCAAGTTCATACGAGAACATAAGGAAGACGATGAACATGTGTTGAAAGTTGAAGAACGGTTCAACTCGGAAGAGGACGGGAGAGGAGGCATCGTGCAGGTCGTGGAAGAGGAAGAGGTAGAGGATATTTTAACAAATCAACCATTGAATGTTTTAAATGTCATAAGATGGGGCACTTTCAGGATGAATGTCCTAGAGGAATGAAAAGAGGCTAACTATCTGAGATGTAGTTAATTCAGATGAAGAAGAATTACTCCTATGGCACATGATACGTTTAAAGGCACATCGAGCAATATAGTGTTTGGTTTATTGATTCTGGTGTTTCAACCATATGTGTAATCACAAAGGCATGTTTATTAATTTGGATGAAACCTTCTCACGTACGGATGACTTGGGAATGATAATCGATTACAAGTTAAGGTAAAGGAATGGTGCGGCTAATACGGATGGAAGCAGATATACCATTGGAGATGTGTATTTTGTTCCAAAGATTAAAAAATAATCTTTTAAGTGTAGGACGGTTACAAGAGAAAGGAGTGGAAATTCATTTTCAAGGCGGTGAATGTCACATTTATCATCCAATAAAGGGCTTAATATTGCGTTCGTTATGAGTACCAATCGATTATACACTATTCGGGGGGGTTTTTCTTTTGGAAACGTAACCCAAAGGGTTTTTTATTTTTTAAACGTATTCACGGAAAGACACCGCTTGACTACAACGGTTCCTATCGATTTGTCGCTTTGTGGCATTATAGATATGGACATCTTGGGTACAAAGGATTGAGTGTATTGCGGAATAAAGATATGGTTATAGGTCTTCCCAAGTTTTCTCCCACGATCGTTGTCTGTCATGGCTTTTTTAAAACGAAAGCAAACCAGATTGCCCATTCCAAGCATGCCGTTTGGAGAGCTAGTATGCCTCTTAACTCATTCACTCGATATATGTGGCCCTATTACACCAAAATCTATTGGACGAAACAATATTTTCCGGTTTATTGATGACTTTAGCCGTAAGGCTTGGGTTTATTTTTTGGCTAGAAAATCAGAGGTGTTTGACTGTTTTAAGCATTTTAAAAAGTGCGGTTGAAACTGAGCTCAATAAGAAAATCAAATGCATAAGAACGGAGACAATGGAGGAGAATACAAATCAACCGAATTTATACAATTCGCACCGAACAAGGAATTAAAAGACAATTGACAAATTGTTATACACCACAACAAAATGGTGTAGCCAGAGAAAAAATAGAACGAGAATGAATATGGTGCGTTATCCTGTCGGCTAAAAAACATGCCAAAAATGTTCGGGAAGGTTGTAAACTGGATATTTTATATTTTAAATCGATCTCCAACCATTACAAGGCAAGATGGACCCCACAGGAGGCATGGAGTGGGATAAAACCATCGGGATCATTTCCGTATTTGGGGATGTTTAGCACACGCACATGTGCCTAAAGAAACAAGAACCAAGCTAGACAACAAGAGTGTAACTAGTATTTTTCTTGGTGTTAGTGAACATACCAAGGGCTATCGGCGTATAATGTTGAATCTGGAAAATTGTTTATCATGTGATGTAGTATTTAAGAATATGAAAAATGAATATGGAGCAACGAATGTGATAAACAATTAGAAATTCCTTAGAATGGAATACAAATGATCGAGATTGACACTGGGAATGTCTCTCTTGCAGGTATCGTACCGAGATAGGCGACAATAATGAATCGTTTCATCGGGAATCATGTTGACAGATTGTTCTTGGCCGACATCTGGAGGTGCCTGGAGGTTCCAAGTGGTGCAACCGAATTGAGAAATTCGCTGCGAAGGATAATGGCCATACTCGGATCGTAATCTGCTTGGGGCTTATGGAAGATACTGATACTAGTACTAATCATATTGCCAACTATTTCCACGGGAAGAGAAAGACGCTTTTGTAGAGCCCCACAATGGATGGATGAATATGTTAGTGGGGATACTATATCGGAAGATGAGATTAATATGACAATGGTGAGTCTTACTGACCGTGTTCGATCCATACGTGAAGATCCCACGAGCTTCCATGCGATCACCGAGGCAAAGTGGAGAGACGCAATGGATAGTGAAATCCCGTCTATAGAAAAAAATAAAACATGGAGTTTAGTGAATTTGCCTAAGGGAGCTAGACCAATTGGTGTCAAATGGGTATATAAAACAAAGAGGGATGAACATGGACAAATCACCAAACATAAGGCACGCTTGGTAGCCAAGGGATATGTGCAACAACAAGGCGTTGACTTCATGAAGTGTTTGCTCCCGTTGCACGTTTAGACACCGTACGGATGATCGTTTCTCTAGCGAAGACATAAGGGGTGGCACATCTATCAACTTGATGTCAAATCGCATTTTTACATGGCACTTTACAGGAATGTGTTTTTGTTGATCAGCCTCGAGGTTATGAAAAGAGGGGTCAAGAGCACTTGGTGTATCGCCTACATAAAGCTTTATATGGGTTAAGACAGGCTCCAAGGGCCTGGTATAGCTATCAGGACACATTTCCTCAAGGATCGTTTAATCATGTGACGGTGATCACACACTGTTTATTAAGAGAAGCGTGAAGGTCTATCCTCATTGTTAGTATATATGTAGACGACCTCTTATATACGGGTGATGATGAAGATCCAACGGCGTTTAAAAAGTCTATGATGGAGCAATTTGATATGTCCGATTTGGGCGGATAAATTATTTTATGGGAATAGAAATGGTGCAACGACAAAAGGGCATTTTCATTTGCCAAACGGTATGCTGAGAATATTTTGAATCGATTTGGAATGTCTACAAGTAAGGGTTAGTACTCTCCGCACCTGGTATGAAATTACACGAGATATAGATGGAGTTCAATTGATGACAATTACTACAAACGGATGGTCGGTAGCTTAATGTATCTCACGCCACACGACCAGACCTGGCATTTGCAACAAGTTTACTCGGTGGGTATATGTCACGTCCCACCGAGCTTCACTTGCAGTCGTAAAGCGTATTTTACGCTATTTAAGGGGAACAGTCACATTTGGAGTGTTTTATAAGCATCGAATCAATGTGATGAATTGAAGGCATTCTGAGATAGTGATTATGCTGGTGACGTTAAGACAGAAAAAGCACAAGTGGTTATGTGTTTATGCTAAGCTCGGGGCGATGGCATGGAGCTCCAAGAAACAACCTATAGTAACCCCTCTCTACTGAATTTGTCGCGCAGCCGTGTGTGCGTGCCAATCGATTTGGATGAAGCGAATTCTTAAGGAGCTTGACTACAAAGGACAAGACAACACTGATATCTATTGTGACAACAACTCTTATTAAGTTGTCGAAAAATCCTGTTCGCATGGTCGCAAACACATTGATGTCCGGTTCCATTTTCTCGAGAAATTTAACCATTGATGGTGTTGTAGATTAATTCATTGTGGCAGGTGCAGGGAGCCTGTGATATTATGACCAAGCCGTGCCTGTTGATACTTTCAACCCAATCGCAGCCGGAATATGTGGTATTGAAGATTTGGAACCATAAGCTAATCCGATAGTTTTTGAGGTTGTTTGATGTTCGTCCGGGCTGGATTCAGGTGCGTTGGACGGATTAGCTTAAGGGAGGGCTTGTAGAGTCAACTTGCCGACTCGGCATATATTTTAGAGTCTTCTATCCGTACCGTTTTATTGTTGCTATTCATTTAATTGCTTAGTCGTATTACCAGTGGCATTTGTGTGTTTTGTATAAACGACCTTTGTGTTGAATAAACGATTTGACCCATTATTCATCTTCTTCAAGCTCGCTCGCAACTCTTTCGTCATCTTCATAAACTCAGTAACTTTACAATATATTATTCTGTATATGAATTATATATCTAAAGCTGATGAATCATTTATTTTTATTCTCAAGTCAATTACATTTTCATGTTAAGTCTATTCCCCGCATACCAAACATGTTATAAGAATTATTTTTCTAATATTTGAATATTTTATTCCGATAAATGCTACTTTAATTTACATGTAGTAAAATGGTTCATCTGATGGAAGACTCACGTTACTAATTTCAATGAGTTATGAGAAATTGGCCATGCGATATATATATATATATATATGAGTATTCATATCGGTTTTCCAACTATATATATATCTTATAATTTTAATTATTTTTATGATTTTTGATAAAAATGATCTCTCATTAGTTTTTTAAAAATATGATTTAGAGGTAAAGAATGAATAATAGTTTTATATATTTAGAAAAGTCTATTAATTTCCCTCAATTTTTTTACAATTTTTATATTATTTTTGGCATGCATAATTTTTAGAATGACCATAATAAGTAAAATAAAAAGTAATAAATAAAAAATATAAAATAATCTTTTAACGGTTTTTTTATAAATATAATTTTTTTTAAAACAAATAAATAAGTTTTAGGATAAAAATTTTAAAAATAATATTATTTTAATTATTTTTTTTTTAAAAACCAATGAGAATGCTGACTATGGTTGATGTGAAATTTGGTGAAAAAGGATCATGCAATATCGAAGGAAGCAGGTAGCTAGTTGGCCCATTGGTTTCCAACGCTCGCCACCATATTTTAAATTAAGGCAACATTTTCTAGAAGTTTATCAGGTTTCTCGGCGATGAGATGAGATCAAAGTTATTTTGGCATGATTGTTGATATACAGACCAACGACTGAAGACCATTCTATCTTCTAACCTTATTATCAAGACTCAAGACTCAAGTGACGTGATAGAGATGTGCGAATAAACGTCATCCACCCAGACCTTATTATCATCACCTTATATATATATATATATATATAAAAACTTTAGGTGTTATATGTTATTTACGTTTTCTATGGCGGTGGCTTAGCGGTTCTTTTGAATTAGTTTTTGTAGGGTTTTAAGGTATATTTTTTTATCCATTTTATGTTTTTATTATAAAAATATAATAGTTATTTTTAATATAAAAAATATATAATTTAAAATAATAGTTTTTTTATTCTTTGAGACATGTAAAAATAATATTTAAAAAAATTAATATTTGATCGATTTATAAAATAAACTAAAAAAATTAAAAAGTATTTAATTTTTTTGCTAAATTTAATTTAGATTTTAAAAAGTAAAAATAATTAAAAATAAATTTTAAATACAGTTACAAGACTCACTATTTTCAACAATTATTTTTAAATTTATATTATTATTAAATTAAATTAAATATAAATCAATCATTTTAAAAAACAGTCTCGTATATCTCTATCTATATTTATATCTTTAAAAACATGATTATTTTTTAAAACATTGTGTTTGATGAATTTAAAAATATTCATAAGTGATGTAAGTTCATGTAAGCCCATAATTTTTAAATAATAATATTTTTTATTATATTTATAATATAATAAATTTTCATTTGTATAGAAGAAAGAGGAGAGAAAAGATAAAAAAAATTAATAAAATAGCATGTGAAGAATAAATAATAACTTTTTAAATATGAGAAGTTAATATAGCCTGTTATACATTTAGAGAGTTAAATGAAAAATTTATTAAAATTTATTTTTATGCATTTAAGTATATATTTGTAAATAATAAAAAGTTAAAAATAATAGAGTTTGTTGAAGCCTAAGGGCGTGTTTGTTTTACTGTTTTACTTTTTCGTTTTGAAAATGTAATAATTTGTTTCGAGTATAAAATACATAAAGCCGAAAACGATAAAATGTTGTTTTCATTCTTTAAGACATAAAAAATGAAAATAAGATTTATTGTTTTTAATTTTTAATTTTTTGTACTAAAAAACATCATTACATTTTTAAAGCGAAAAAACCCCCATGTAACAGCCCTAATTTTCTTGTTTTATATCTCTTTCATTCATTTTTAGTCAAAATTAAACATTGAAGAAAACAAAAAAAAACCTACCGACCGTGGCAATTCCATTTGTTTGGTGAATGTAAAACATAGCAATGATCCAATTCCATGACCGTGGCAAAGCGGCACCGGCCCCTCGTCACTGCTCATGGGCGGCCTCATCCTCTCTCTCTCTCTCTCTCTCTCTCTCTCTCTCTCTCTCTCTCTCTCTCTCTCTCTCTCTCTCTCTCTCTCTCTCTCTCTCTCTCTCTCTCTCTCTCCTCTACAGATGTCGCTTCCCCCTCCCAATAGCCACTGCCCCACCTCCACTTAGGCCCATGCCGCAAAAGGCGACGACTGCTAGTGCTAGAGTTGTAAGAGAGAGGGAAGGAAGGACAAAGTTGGAACTAAAAATTTAGATGAATGAGAATCGTGTTATCGAATAAATCAAATATCAAATAAATAAATCAACTGTCAAAATAAATATCAAATATCGAATAAATGAATGAGAATCATGTAATTATTAGTTATTTTTAGTCGAATAAATCAAATGCGAAAGATAATAAATAAATAAAACTTTTCCCTACTCAATCAACTGTCTGGGATTAAGAAGTCATAATAAGCCAAAAGCCAAATAAATATAAAAATATGACCAGACGACTTCATCAGTTCTTTTAGTCTGGCTACAGTTTAAATTATAATTTTCCTTTGTTTTTTTCAAAAATAATAATAATGCTCTTTATTTTAATTTCTATAGTATTTATTATTATTATTCATACTCATTATAATCTCTCTTTTTTTGGTAAAAAAATATATATAATATTTTTTAAAGTCTATTATTAGTTTCTTGCAAGTGACCAATTTACTATGAGCCCTCTCCAACGCACATTGTGCATGAGAGTGATGACCGATGAGACCTGCGTGGGGTAGTGTACATGAATGGGCGAGGCTAGGGGGAAAAGAATGAGCACCATGAGAATCTTCTGGGCACGCCACATGCATGCGTTCCAGTTGCAACCTGCAGCAACCAGCCCCACGCACGCACTACCAAAAAGGACTGGCCAAAGAGAGGTGGGTGCGTTTTCAATATTGAAGGCCCTGCAATTTCAATGATTGCCTTTCCAGTGCTAAAACTGGACTCAACATGTGAACGTCCCCTGCGTGCCGGCTCCTATTATAGTTGCCGGACGGGTCAAGAGAAGACAAATAACAAAATCAACTACAGTACTCTTCTTTCTTTTTAACACACATATGATGATGTCCACTATATACGTCTTATTGTCTTCCTTTCTTTGTCCCAAAGTCAAATCTAACTCTGGATGTGAGCTACAGTAAACAATGTATCGGACGACTAACTGATGTAAGCATGGAAAATGGGCTGCCCGGCCCTGTGAAAAAGATAGGGAAGAAGAAATATAATTTTATGATTTTGTTTATTTTATCCCATATTTTTTGGGGGTTTTAATTTGCACCGTCCGAGGATAAAAAGTGATTTGGCTAACCAAATCGCATCAACTAGCTAGGATTTGACTGAGATTCGCATTTAACTATTATCAATATCTAATTTTAGCCAAATGGGGTTGTCATAATCGTATGAATGCTCCCCTACAACATATGGCCGGCCAAAATTTTAGTGCCTACTTTTTATACTAACATATTGCCAATTTTAGTCAAAACATCCTATTTGCATAAATCAATAGGCAGCTCTATGATTTTGTCTGGGCTTGGTTCAATCTGTGTGATTTTATCTTCATGTAAGATTGCTCGCCAGTTGGTTAGGTAAGATATTGGACCTATATATTCACTTAATTACACGGAGGTAAAACCGGTTCATTGTTCCTCTAGCCGCCTCATCATTCCTCAGCTTGGTTTAGAATAGAGCTGAGTGGTGGTGATGATAACAAGAAACTTCTTTTCCCAAATAAAACAGAGTCTGGTCAGATAAGCAATATATATATATATATAATATCTAGTGAAATAGGCTCACCTCTATATTCTGACCCCAACATTCTGTGATAGCCTAGAAATCCTATCACCTTAAGCAGCCAGGTTGATGTGACAGCCAAAGATAGCAAGCATGAAGGTGGACCACTGTTGACGAGTACTGAAGAGATAGGAGTGGAGATGCGCGCTGGGTAATCCAATCCACATAAGTTGGATGGAGCACTAATATTCGGAGAATCTATACAAGTGACAAAGAACTTTTGTATCCAATGGCCATGCTGGTTTTATAAATTGTCAGTAAGAAGCTATCACAGTCATTGTGTATTGTGTGAACATGATACATTGTAACTCCACTCGTAGCAAAATTTACCTGAATCACAACTCTGTGCACAAGAATGAACTCAGTAGGGAAGTATCTTGAGTTGAATGATCAAATTTGCATCACGGCGAGTAGTTTCAAATCAACCGGTGGTAATTTCTTTAAATCAGGCCCTGAGCTCAACATGTCATAGCACTTCCACAGTTCCACGCACGGTTCCACTACCAAAATGGTAAGACAATGAACCAGTAAATATAATAAGGCTGACATCATGCTAATCCTGAATTATCATCTCACCTTAAATATCATGATGTATTTTAAAGTTAATGTTACGAGCTTATAACGAACAGTATCATAATATCTAATTGAATTTGCGCTTAAGTCCGATTCTAGCAAGCATAATTTCATCAAAAGCTAGCTAGAGCTAAAAATTTTTAATGTTAACTCTGACAGGATTAGGTAAGAACTTAAGAATGTAATAGATATACTAATAAATACCCTTTGTGATTCAGATTTTATTTTTAAAAGCAAATCAAGTTTAAAAAAAAACTTCCAACCATGCGCTATGGTATCCCATTTTTATTTATAAAATTGTTGATTTTATGTATTATTGATTATCAATAAAGTTAACTTTTTAAACTCGATTGACCATGCTAATTAATTCATGTCCTTGATTTTTCTTTTCCCTTGTCGCAAAATTAAGTTTCAATCTTGATGGAATAGATCATGAGGTTAGGTCAACTAGGTGACCATCTGGTATGGGTTCTTGAAGTTGGAAGGAAGGCCAAGTTATTGAAGTTTGGCCTGCCTAGCATGGAATACAAATTATGGAATAATTTAACGGCGTGAAGTGATTCGATTAGTATATCTTTTTGTGAATTCTGATTTATTGTTGTTTTTATTGATATTTTAAGATAATATTGTCAAACTAGCTAGCTTAGAATGTTGTCGGTGTCATGCGACATAAAAGTATGAGTTTTCACTTGTTCTCTATCATAGTGCATGTGATTCAATTAGCTTGATTGAGTTGCGGCGGTTGCCTACGCTATGATATGCTTGATTAACCACTTAATCATTACTAAATGATCAAATATGTATTCGCATCGCATGTGCACCTTTAATCGGGTTGCCAACTCTCATGCCATAGTATGATATGCTTGGCCTAAATTACGCTAATTACAAAAACCACACCACCCTCCCTCCTCTCTTTAATTGGGTTGCCTACTCTTATCCCATAGTATGATATGCTTGATTAACCACTTAATTATTATTAAATGGCCAAATATGTATTCACATGTGCACCTTTAATTGGGCTGCCTACTCTTATCCATAGTATGATATGCTTAGTCTAAATTACGCTAATTACAACCACAGCAAAACAACCCACCACTGTCCCCTTGATTTCAAATATCCTATAAAGGCCAAGAGCAGTAAGCTGAAATCAAACGGTTTCACATCATAAATAACATATGCACTCATTTATAGGGCAAAATACAATAGGCACATTCACCATTCGTCTTGATTCTGCCACCATACATAATACAACAGTTAACCCCTTGTTATTAACTGCAATTTGTCAATAAAAACTCTAAAAAGGCAGCCGTCCTGCACACCATATGCACGCCAACTTTGCAAATGTCAGCTTAAAAAAAACAAAAAGAAAACCCCCTTTTTTTAAGCTGTCATATGTGCTGCACAGGCATGCATGCAGCACAAAATGGACAAATTAATAATAATTCGTGTGCACAAGAATAATATGTTATTAGATTGAATGTAAAATAAATTTTTAAAAAAAATGGATAAGTTCATTCCATGTTAATTGCACTCTTTTGAGATACAAATTGAGGCTAGCAGCGAGGAGTAACATTTTAGACTCATACATTTATGTAGAGACTTGACTTGTCTTTTGTTATCTTTGTTTGTGATAGTTTAATTTTTGAGACACAAATATGTAGGCTTTGTATTAGATGGTTATTTGATATACTTTAATAACATATGGATTGAGTTGGCATTTAATTTTATATGTGATGTAACATTGAGAATGTATTGAAAATACTCTGCTATATAATTGTATAAGGTAGTTGGAGATAATACCTGATGTATATATCTCTTCATATGCTTGTTTCTAACTTGGTGACCTTCAAATGCGAAAATGAAAAGTCATTTATTTGATTTCAATATCTCTAGAATTTGAAAACACGATATATGTATTGCGAAGTTGCTTATGAACATTGTTAATTTTTTTAATAGTATCTCTTTTTGGTGTTATTAGCACGATATGGTTATTTTATTGCTATTGATATTGGTTTGTCATTTTGTTTGCAAGTGAGTCATTATATATCTCGCTCGAATGAAGCTACTAATGGTGTCTATTATAATATAAGGAATAAGGTGTTATATAAAGTTCTATATAGATTCTTTCAAGAGATATACAAACAAAATGGTTTGTGGCATGACAACTCAAAGCATCTCATTTTTTTGTCACGAATTATTATTCCTCATTTATGTAGGATTTCTATGTAAATTTTATGATAAAGAATAATTTTTAGCTTCATTCCTTTATCTACGAGACTTATTCAAGTATTATAAATATACTTTACGTGTAGCTTATGAACTTGTTTATACGAGCTTGATTGATAGTAAAATCATATTTCATTTTGGATTTTTGAGATTTTAAACCCACTAATATCTTTGATGAAAGTTGATACAATCATCTTAATTATTGTTAAAGATCCGACAAGTGTTTACTTCTTTTTAAAAAAATAAAATAAATACATTTTATTACTTGTAAGGAATGAGAATGTGAAATAATATTTATAAAACGTATTTGAATAGAGAGAGCACACATCGACTATAACATCGATACAATCAAATATGAATGAGCAAAAAAATCACTACAAGAAGCTATTGCTTCCTGTGTCTAAAAGGACATGGCTAAAAATTTGAGTGTTGAGGATATCAATTGGATATAGATGTATAAAAAAGGAGGGAATGATAATTCTAAGCTGAAAGCTAAAAGCTAACATTTAAAAATATGTTTGCCACCTTCCATGAATATATGAACAGACTTGCAGAAATCTAGTTAAGCAATTACTGAAATTTAAATAAAAAAAATTAAGCGAGAGCCAAAAAAAAACCCATACAAAATTCTCGCTAGTGATGCGTCATTTCCCCAAAGCAATTGCTAGCCTGGAAATAATCCAGGAAGGAACTTCAACAAATGTCACACAACCATTACCAAGTACTCATTCTTCTAATTATTTCCCCAAAATTCATTGGCCATTAATATTATGATAAATGCTTGCCCAATTAATGTTTTTTCTCAGCAGTTAATTTATTGAGCCATTCATGAATGCGCCAAAGCTTTAAAAAAAGGATCGACACAACCGCGGTGAACAGTGACTGACGATAAAGATTAGAGGAGACCAATCTTCACATGAATCCCAAAAAAAAAAAAAAAAATATGAAAAAAGACAACCCCAAAAGGACAAACAACAAGATAAATGTTGGTTGCCTGTTTGTGTATCGATCAGTGGCTCGCGTTGTAATTAATAAATAATAGCAGAGGGAGAGCAGTGAGTGGCATCTCATCTGGCAATGGAAGGCGCGGAGAGCAAGGCGAGGTTGACGAGCCGACTGATGGCGGCGAAGCGGAGGTCAGGGAAGACCTACAGCGAGATTGCGGCGGAGACTGGCCTCACCAACGTCTACGTCGCGCAGCTCCTCCGTCGCCAGGCTCCTCTCACCCTCGCCACCGCCGCCAAGCTGCAGCAGTCCTTGCCGGAGCTCGACCAAGAACTCGTCCAGGCCATGCTCGCCACGCCGCTCCGGTCCTACGACCCTGCCATCATCCAGGACCCCGCCATTTACAGGTCTCCATCTCTCTCTCTCTCGTTCGTTTTGTGCCGTGTTGTGTTGATTTGATTCCTATGTAAATGTTTTTTGTTTTTATGGTGATTGTCGGATTTGAGGGTCGCAGATTGAACGAAGCGATTATGCATAATGGGGAGAGCATTAAGGACATTATCAATGAGGAGTTAGGTGATGGCATGTAAGCTTTGCTTTGCTTTGGTGTCTTCCTCGTATTAATTACGTAACACGTCTCTTCTAAAATACAGCTGTTTTGTGCTTTTATACTGCAGTGAATTTTGTTCTGTCGTTTTTTGTGTTAGATTTCTTCTTGGATTCATCTCGTGTGTACAGAGCCATGTAGATTTTTGTCTGAAATGCAAATTTTGAGCATTCCCCTATCTGTTGTATGTTTCAATTTGGCTATAGATCTTCATGATATCTATATCCTTTTTATGTCACTGCCTTTTAGATTTAGTCAGATATGCATTGTTAATCCTAACGGTGGCATGTAAGCTTTGGTTAATTTGGTGGTTTTGCTCATATGTGTGTGTGTGTGAGAGAGAGAGAGAGAGAGAGAGCGAGAGAGATTGAGATTGAGATTGAGATTAATGATTTTTCTAATTATATCTCGTGGTCCACAGTACTTTCAGTTTCTGGAAGCCGTGACTATCCTGTATAAATCTTAGCAAGTGTTATTAGTGTGATATGCCTTGTTAAACATCTCCTTGCCCGCTATGCCTTTGTGTAGTTGTATGTCTCTTTTGTCTTATTTCTCTTTTTTATGACAGTGCCTCTTAGATTTCTTTCTCCTGTACAAATCTATGTAGAGTTAATTCTCATATGCATTGTTCAGCAATAATTCCTATTAGAGGTAAGGTTTTTGGGCTATGGGCTAGGTTGTCTGAATCTCATCTTATCAGTGATTTGTACTCTTTTGCTATCCACTTTTCTTTCAATGTGCAAATTGGCAGTTTGTATCAGGGATCAGTAGCATGATATGCATTTTTTTAGTTCAATGTGTAAAAGTTCTTGCCACATCGATTAACAATCATAAGTTCAGGCTATGATCCTTGAAGTATCTATTGATTAGCCCATTTTGGCAAGCCATTTTTCTGTAGCAGGTTTGAAATCTGGGTTATTTTATCTGGTATCAGAGCCTTGCTTCACTTTAAAGTGTGCATCCTTTAGGGTCCACCCGCCTGATAACTTGATCCTGGATAGTGGATATGTATGTGTGAGTTTTAATTTGCGACTTAGATTGTGGTAACAACCTGTCTGCCATCAATTGGAAGGGATTCTATTATTAGATTTATACATCAATGCTTATGATTCTTGAAGTACTCTGCTTGACTTATCCTTTCCAGTGAAGCATTTACCTGTGGTGGGACCATGGTTTCAGTTATATCAAAGAGTTTAAATGCATGGAAATGGGAATGTGGAGTGGAGAATGGACATGACTAAAAGAATAAAATTACCAGGCATAATACTCACAAGTTTCATGCTAAAATTTGAGTCCTAGTGACCTTTGCATTTCATTTCATTATTATTCTCATTCTAAAAGCAATCTAATGCACCCTTGATATGGGGCCAAGTGATCATCTAACGCAAAATTCTTGTGCTGCCTTAGAGGATAATTTTTGTCCATGAGCTTGTCCAAGATAAGATATTATAAATATCTTATCTATCTTATCAAAGTAGTTGGACACAGTTAATCCTCTTAAAACTAGTAATTGGAGTTTCGATCTTGTTCCTATGATCTCTTATTGAAGGAGACTACGATAGGATATGTTATTTTTTATTTTAATTTTAAAACTCGCCTGACAACCGCATTATCCCCTTTTATTATTGAATTTTGGAAATTTTCTACGCATCGGCTATCATTTTGTTATGGTATATTGAGTTTGTAAAAAATGAATCAAGTGAAATGTTCACAGGAGAAAGAATGAGGAAAATGTATTGTTGTGCTGAGCATAGTAATCGAATGATGTGTTTCTTTGACTTCATCTGAAGTTTGCATATTGGGTTGGGGTGCACGTTGAGTCCATTCTGTGCCCTCATTGAGGTGGAGCATAAACCCCAAAACTGTCCTTTACTCAAAGGTATAAACCTTGGGGTTCCCTAGTTGAGATAGGTCCATATATGTGTGTGTGAGCGCATGCGTATTTGTTATTCAACCCATTGTAATGCATTGACTAATGCCATATACTAATACAATGAAACCCCAAGGTTGCCTTGATGGGAATAGCCACATGTAGTCCCAGTATACTAATATTGCATTTCGATTGTGTTTCCGTAATCCTCTCTTTGGTGTTTCCTTCATAGAAAATTTATGTCACCTTTTATGGGAATAGCCACATGTAGTCCCAGTATACTAATATTGCATTTCGATTGTGTTTCCGTAATCCTCTCTTTGGTGTTTCCTTCATAGAAAATTTATGTCACCTTTTATGGGAATAGCCACATGTAGTCCCAGTATACTAATATTGCATTTCGATTGTGTTTCCGTAATCCTCTCTTTGGCGTTTCCTTCATAGAAAATTTATGTCACTTTGAGAGCCAGATAGGTGAAGATTGAATAACTTGGATTCACACGTCATTGAACTGATTATCGATACCATTTCTTACATGTTAAGTATGTCAGCAATTGACTTCTACTGCTCAGTTGATCAAGTGGTTGGCGTTGATGGAAAGGCTCGCGTGGTCATCACATTTGATGGCAAGTTTTTGCCTTACACCGTGCAGGTTAGCTGCCTTCTTTACTACATATAAGAGGGTTTGCATTGTTTTCATCATCATTATTCAATTTTCTCTACGTAAAACAGGTGACAAAAAATTCTGTTGAACATGTCATTCAAATCCAAATTCTTTTCCTGCAGTTTGTCCAAATAGTTCATATCTAATTGCAGCATTGATAATCCATGTACATCGATGTTGGTTAAAAAAAAGGGTTTCAAAGTCTTGCTTCAGCCAAAACTACTCATCATATATTCGGCAGTGCGCAGCATTGTTTGAGATGTCTTGTTTAGTAAATGTAAATTCTTTTCTTATACTGAACAGGAGGAGGAGCACATGGTTTCAAGGAAAAGGCCTCAGGGAAGTTCTTGAGCCTGAATGCAGTGCAATGAACCTTTTCCTGCATCTCTGACTACCTGAATGTGTTGTTCACTCTGAAGTCTGAACTTTACAGTTGGTCACTTGTTATGTAAAATGCATGTGGGCATTCATGTTTATGCAATGGCAACATAATAGATAAATAAAAATAAATGGTTTGAGAAACTTGTTTGATGGGGCTATCAGCTATCTTCTTATCCATATTATTTAGGGTTCCATAGGTCGGGTTCGGGCGGGTTGGTTTCTACTCATATCCGTTCCAACTATTTTTTTCTTTACCCACATTTAACCACATATTTACTGCTGCGATGGGTAACAGGTAATTTGATGATTATTTTATTTTATTTTTTCATTACATAATATATTTTTATATAATATTTTTTTATCAATTTATTTTTTTAAATACGATTGTTTTAAAAAATTATGAATATAAATAAATTTATATAACTCATAAATACTTTTAAATTCATTGAATTTTTTTTTTAATATTATCGTACCAAACATTTTCGATCCATATCTGAATAAAGAGTTAAATTTTAAATTTATATTCGAAGAGGATAATAGCGAATTAGTTTTTTTTTTAAAAAATTATCAATATATGTGTTATATATTATATTTAAAATTTACATTTTAACTATAAATTTTAAAATATTAATTAGTTAAATTTAACTAGTTAATATCTTAAAGTATGAAATTTTAATAAGATTTGTAGTCAAAATATGAGTATAATTTATGATTGATATTATTGCACATGAATAAATATTATTTCTTTATTTAAATTTGTCTTATATAGATTGCACGTGAATATATATATATATATACACACACATAGAGAGAGAGAGATGCTAGAGTGTGAGTAGTTTTTTTTTTTTTTGGGTTTTTTTTTTTTGTTGGGGTTATAATTTTTTGGGGTTTTTTTTTTTTTTTTTTTTTTTTATATTTTTTTTTTATTTTTTTATTATTACATAAACTATAGTTAAATGAAAGTATAATGTAAACCATTAATTATAACATTCAATGAATAGAATTAAAATTTTCACGATAAAAACATGATCTCGTATTTTCATTCCAGTAAAATTATATATATATATATATATATATCATATATTACAATACTATTTATAATGTCAATATACCATTTAATTTAATGCTTCTTTGAAGCATAAATTTTTTATTTTTTGTGATAGATATGATGCTTTAACACCTTGGTTATAAGGAGATAGTCTTAAAGCATCCATATCCGTTTTCATTTTTTTCATCTCTATTTTAGATGATGTACAATAAAATTTTAAAATATTAAAAAAAATTACATACGTTAAGTTCTCTATCTTTATCTCTATATAATAAATAACCTATTTTAAAGAATTAAGATATCAAATGTACTGAATTAAAGGGAAAAGTATAATTTAAAAAATAAATAATAAATTTATAAATATAGAGATTTATTATAGTAATTTTATTTTTAATTTTTAAATTTTATAATTTAAAAGATTAAAAATTTGTTTAAAAATTTATTTTTAAAAGATCACATTTTTATGAGATATAATTTTTAAAAACACACATTTTTAAAATTAAGAAATGAAATTCGAGTGTTGAGACAAAAAAACTAAACGGCCCCGCCCTTATTCACTTCAACCACATGTAATATATTATATATATCGGCCCACATCCTCACACACCACCTTCGTTACATACCTCTCACTCTTCCTCCTCCCCGAACCCTAGTTTCTCACTCCTCGCAGCCATGGCTGCCGCCGTCGCTCGAGCAGTCGCCGCCGCTTTCACGGCCACCGCTACCGCCACCGCCACCGCCACAGCTCCCCGCCTCTCCTCCCCCTCTCTCCTCCGCTCCACTCGCTTCCTCTCCTCCTCCGTTTCCCTTCGTCGCCGTACCACCCTTTCCCTCGCCCTCCGCGCTGCGACGATGGCGCCACTACTCCAGGTCCGGTGCATGTCCACCAGCTCCTACAACAACAACAGCGGCTTCTCTCCCCGGCCGGTGCCAGGCGCCAATCAAGGTTCCAACTTCAGCGACCGCCCTCCGACCGAGATGGCGCCGCTCTTCCCGGGATGCGACTACCAGCACTGGCTCATCGTCATGGACAAGCCCGGCGGCGAAGGCGCCAGCAAGGAGCAGATGATCGACTGCTATGTCCAAACCCTAGCAAAGATCGTCGGAAGGTGAAGTGAAATTAAACCCTTCTTTGCTTTACTTCAATAAATGGAGCTGTGCTTGCGATTGTTGTTCAAGTTCTGTTAATTTGTCCGACGTTGCTTATAAATTTGATGAAAGTGACTCGCATTTCTATATATATGCAAATTCGTTTCTGTTTTCTTGCTGCGTAGCATGTGTTGTCTGAACCGTTGTGAAAATTGTCAGGTGGTGATATGAAATGAAACCCATATTTGCTTTGCCCTAATAAAAGTATTTGTATTTGTACTTGTGGGATATGAAATGAAAATTTGTTGAGTTTATGTATGCAGTGCAACTGATTATTACTTCTCTGGGCCTTGAATGAAAATTATGTAAGGTATGTATTAAAAGTTGTGTATGCATTCTGTGAAACCAATTATCATTTCTCTGTGAAAATGTTTCTTGCTTCCTAGCCATGTGATCCCTTATGAAAATCGTCAGAAATTGAAATTAAATGATACCTTGTTACCTTAGTGAAATGTAGTTGTATTTGCAAAATTTTATTTATTTGTTCAATGTTGTGTATTTATTTGATGAAATTGTTGTATTTCCATTGCGCATGCTGTCGTTCCACTTGTGAAATTCATCTTTTGTTTTACTGCCTGGTGTGATCTGTTATTAAAATTGTGAAATGAAACGAGGCCCTGTTGGACTCTAAACTTAAGAAATGTCTTAGCATTTGTTGGTGACAACATTTTTTTTAAAAGTATTTTCTATATATTTCATGAAATTGTTTAAATTTCACGTTTCTATGTAATAATGCTTTGTTTGCTTGTTGTCTAGTGTGTGAAACCCCCACAAAAATGGATGGATTGGTGTGAAATTTTATTTACATTACCTGAAGATATGTACTTGCAATTTTTTGGGAACTTTTGTTTATTTATTAATATCTCTGCACTTCTGCTTCCTGCATATTTGTTGCGTTGGTTGGCACATTTAGTTGATATTTATCATGTTCTGTTGTTTTAGTGACACTGGGTTTGTATTATATGTTTTTTTACTTGCACCACTGTCTGACAAATGATTTTGCTTGCATTAAGTATGACATTTTAGCAAATATTCTTTGTTGTGGCACTGATGATGTGTCGTATGCTTAAATGTTACAGAAAATATCAAAATGCATTTTTATGTTCTGATATTGGTTACTATATGTGGCTGTGTTTCAGTGAAGAAGAAGCAAAGAAAAAAATCTATAATGTTTCTTGTGAGAGATATTTTGGATTCGGCTGTGAGCTTGACGAGGAGATTGCAAATAAACTTGAAGGTCTTGCTATAGCATATATCGCTGATCTATGTTTTGAGTTTGTGTTTACTGATTCATTTTTATCCTCTGTTACAGGTGTGCCTGGTGTTCTCTTCGTGCTTCCTGATTCTTATGTTGATGTTGAGAACAAAGATTATGGGGGTAAGCTGGAAACCATTAAAGTTTTAATTTCATCTGGATTTGCTTGTGTGTGTGTCTATATATATATATATATATATATAGCTATAGCATGTGATTAAGTGAAAGTGTGAAATTAATGTTTTTATTACTCTTTTCTGATGATTGGGTGATGATTGGCTGTTATCTATGATGCAGTTTTCAAGATTAAAATAGGGAACATGTTGGAAAATTATAATGCGACATCAATTGTTATGGAACAAACGTGAAAACTAATATTGGTGTTTCAGAGTCTAATATGCCATATTTGCAAGAAAATTTTTATGTTCATGTTGTTATTAATAATTTTGTTTGCAATAAAATTCATCTTGCCTTTTCAATTTAGTTAACAAACACAAATGAAATGTCTTAACTTTTCCTAAATTTTTTATAATCCGTACTGTTGCAGATCCGTTTAAATGATAATTAATTTAGCTGTTTTATGTTTTCCTACACCAATAGTGAATGTATCAAAAGTGGGATTTGCATAAAATATCTAATATCCATCTTGGCAAGTCTGAAGTGCCATATTTGCAGTTCTCAGCTTTGAGTATGGTAGGAGACTAATTTGAACCTCTATATACTGTTTTGTGCTGTTTATAGTGTGTAGAGTTGTAGACCAGTCATCAGTTAAGATGAAACACTGATTTTGCTACCTTGTGTTTTCTTTTTAAACTAAGGGTGCATATGTTATAATTGGTCTTTGTGTAAACCGTCCAAAGTCCATCTTGGCAAGTTTGAAATGCCTCATTGATCTTCAGTTGAGATGAAACATTAATGTAACCCCATTATTTTTTTAACCAAGGGTGAACGCATCAAATTCTACTTTGCTCAAAACATCCAAAGTCCATCTTGGCAAGGATGAAATGCCTTAATGGCCATTTTCAGCTTTGAATGCTAATGGACTCAAAATAATCTCTTCTAAACTGATCTCTTCCTTTAATAATCTGTAGAGGTGTAGTAGATCAGCGGAGAAGAAACATTAATCTAACTTTTATAAATTTTATATACTATTAAAGTGAAGGGTGAGTAATGTATTTTAAAATTTTGTTTTTACACAAAATTCTCCACGTCCATCTTGGCAAATCTGAAATGCCTTCGGTAGTTTCCTGCTTTGAATGCTAATGGACTGAAAAAAAATCTCTGAACTGTTCTTTGCTCTCTTCTATCATGTGTGGAGTTGTAGATCAGTGGAGATGAAACATTAATTTAGACTATATAATTTTAAAACCATGTGTCAGTAATATATTACAATTTGTTGGTTTGAGTGAAACTCCCCAAGCCTATCTTGTAAAAGGCTGAAATGCCTTATTTTCAGCTTTGAATGCTAATGGACTCAAAATGCTCTCTTCTAAACTGATCTCTTCCTTTTATCCTATGTAGAGGTGTAGATCAGCAGAGATGAAAGCTTAATCTAACTTTTGTAAATTTTATATACTATTAAAATAATGGGTCAATAATATGTTTAAAATATGAGTAGTAATATGTATCGCCGGGAATGTGTAACCGGTAGTTAATATTGATGATATGATAGCATATCAGATTAGTTTTAGCCTTTTGTATTGGCTACGAATTCACTCATCATTTTTATTAGAATTTGGTTTTGCATGAAATTCCCCTTATCAGCATACTTAAATTTTTCGTGAAGCTCCCCAAATCCATCTTGGCATGGTTGAAAACCCTTACTAGCAGCTTTTAGGTTTGAGCACTAATGGATTCAAATTAAGTTTCTCTTTTATTGTGTTTCGTATATTCAGTGGCAGTGCAGATTAGCTGAGATGATGCATGAATTTATTCTGAAATTAATTTGTTTGCAAAATCCAGATTTATGTTCCTGCTCTTTTGAAGGGTATTAGCAACTTAGAAACTGTGGAAAGCCTCTTCCTGTGGTTTGCAATATTTATTTGGATTGAATGCTAGAAAGGATTTAAATTGAAATGCCCATCCATCTACTAGCCCTAGGTAAGCCAGTCCATTTAGACACTGCATTTCGTATATGTACTAGCCCATCCATCTACTAGCCCTAGGTAAGCCAGTCCATTTAGACACTGCATTTCGTATATGTACTAGCCCATCCATCTACTAGCCTGAAACTACCAACACACGCCACATTTGAAGTCTACTCGGTTTTATGCCACATTTAAATCGTATATGTCACATTTATACTCTGTTTTATGCCACATTTAAACCGTATATGTCTGCATTGTAATTTTCTCAATGCTAGTTTTTGTCACTTTTGTGTTGGTTCTGTCCATTGCCTAGGCTTTCCCATTCTGGCAATATTTTGATGTTGATTTGAGGCTTGTTTTGTTTTGTAATTACTGATTATAGTACAAGCAAAAATTTTTACTTGGCTATTATCTTGCGCTCTAGGAACCTTTTGGTATAAAAAAGGTGATCATGATAGATGATTTTTGTTGTTTTACTAGTGTCCAACATCCCAAATGAACTCAGCGTACACTTTTTGCCTGTATTCCCTTTCTTTCAATGTTGTGATAATGCTCCTTGCGTTATGCGAAGGACTCTGAAAAAGTTGTTTTGGTGCAGCTGAGTTGTATGTGAATGGAGAAATTGTCCGTAGGTCACCGGAGAGACAGAGGAGGGTAGAGCCACCACCCCCGAACCCGAGGGACAGGCCAAGGTCCAATGACAGAACCCGCTACGTGCGGAGGAGGGAGAACATGCGTTGAGATTTAGATGGGAAGGGTCGAAGTGTAGATATTTTTGTTTTTGGATTCCAAGGCAACCAACTATTCAATTAATTTCCCGAGCATATGGGTGACGACTAAATGCCTTGGTTCAGGCGCACTTGTGAACTGTCTGGTACCCTCAAACAATTGTTGGAGCTACTTATATCTTTAATCACCGTTTCGTGACCCTCGCTTATCTTCCGCATATGAATTTAAAGGCATTTTATGTGAATTAAACTTTGCTAACTAGTCTTAGTTTTTGATGTGGATCCGAATGTGCTCAGATTTTGGCCATAAGTTTGAGCTTTTGGATTTCAAGGGTTCTTTCTTCGTACTTTTAGTCCCAATTTTGATTTTGACGAATTGACTTTCGTGAAAGCGAGATAGCCTAACGGCAAACTTTGCTGGTTAGTGAAGTAATTTTTGAAAAGCATACAAGTTCTAAGATGCTTTGGGTAGGGTTGGTGTTATCGATGGTTGAATTTAAAAATATTTTTATTAATAATATTTTATTTTAAATGATATTGTTTTGTTGATAATACGAAGAGTTAGTTTTCATTTGAGGATTGCAATTAGAAAGGGCAGGTTTTACATTTTACTTTAAATGACGTTGTTTTGTTGCTAATACATAAGGTAAGGCCGTAAGGGGTTTGGAATAACCTATATTTGATAATTGTTTAATATTTTTTCATTTAAAATCAATTCTGCAATTGACTTGCTATTTATGAGAGATACCCTATAAATAAAATTTGTTGCTCTATAATATGGCTTGCAATTAATTTATTTTAGCTTTGATATTTTGATGGAATCGCCATATGTTATTTTATTCGAAGATTACATATATTATAGGGTAAGACTAAGGTCAAATCTTATGCTTTATTTTTAATGCAAAATAGTTTTGCAATTAATTTTAAATGATATATTTGTTAGTATTATATGAATACCTTTTTAATCTCATTAGATACCTAGAAAAAGAGTATGAGTTATTTGAATAGATATAACATATTAGCTTCCTCAACTGTTTTCACTTCTTCCGGTGAATATGTTGCTTTCCCATATCATTATTACTCATTACGTATATAAGAACTATATATCGAATCGTTATTGATCTCAAATACAAGCTACACAACATCAAGTTTGTGACGACAGTTTTGCTTCATTTTTTAAATCCCAGCCAACCCGTGAACCTAGATTGAAATGATTGTTTTTAGATAATAGTGATGTAGATACCAATTATCTTGCCCCAATCATAGACTCATTCAAAACTAGGTAAGCAACTCCTACATACATCCAAATGATCAAGGGATTAACATCATCAATATCAAAAATCAGGATAATTTTCATTACCACCTATCAAATTAGAAAATTATTGACTCCATAATTCCCAATTATAAAATGAAATACCACCTTTTTAGACATCAAGATCATCTCACATTACAAGATATCATCACTATCAATAATAACTTCTATTTAAATAATTTGAGTTAGACTGTATATTTTTGTGTTGAATTCGGATTGTCCAACTCGTGTTGAATTCGGATTGTCCGATATTCAGATCCAACTTATTGCCATTTCTAATTCCATCATTAAAATTTCACCTCCAAGACACAATATAAGTCCAAACATGGTATAAACAACAAAACTATATAGTATTACAATCTAAAACAACAAATACTTAATTAGTTTTCATATCATATATCAAGTTTCTAGGATTCGGATTCTAATCCATGATCAATCAACAAGTTCTGTCAATTATAGGCATGGCAAAAACGTAAGAAGGATGGAATGGGATAAAATTATTTACTTGAAATTTGTCTGAGTCAATCATATCGGTCAACTTCAAGAATCCTCCAAGTTCTTCACTGTATCTTTTCTCCTTCTCTCTCTCTTAAGTTTTGTCTCCTTGGAGCAAGCGTACATGTGCCTGAAAAAATCCCCTTCCTTTATAACCAATAATTATTTATTTATTTGGTTATTTAAGTATATTTAACCTATTAATTTATCAAAATTTACCAAATTGTCTCCCGGAACCTTAAACTATAAATCAATCACAATTACAATCAAACCAACTATATTATTAGCCACATCAATATTATAACAATCTTAAACACAAAAAGAAAATATCTTATGAGCTATCTCAAATACGAGTATTTATATACTTTATACCTGAAAACTTTTCATTCCTGAAAAGAATACATTAACTTATCAAAACGACTAAAATGGTAGGATTTATCAGCCCACCAAACAACTACAACAATAGGGTCTATCAAACCACCAAGCAACAAGCCATTTATCATTACAACAATGGTAGGAACATTGCACACAACTCTCACATGTAAAAAGAGTCTACAAGATCTCTATACATTAAAAGAAATACTCTAGCTTTATCATTTGCAATTATTGAGTTTTTATTAACTTTTGTGTTGCAATTTCATTTATTGTTTCAAGTCACTACAAAAAAAAGACCCATTGAGACGAATATAGAACCGTCCCTAAAAGAGATACTGTATCGTCCCAAATCAGTATTTGGGACGATTTTAATTCGTCGCATAGCCGTCTCAATTGCTACCGTCCCAAATGAAATCATCTTTCCGTCTCAATTTTTTTTTGTGACGATTGTTTTCGTCCCAACATTAATTCAATTAAGTAATTAAATTTAAAAATATTTGAGACGATTTTTTTCGTCCCAAATTATTAACAACGATTTTAACCGTCCCAAAGTAAATTCAATTTATAATTAACTTTGCAAAGGTTTTTTATTCGTCCCTAAATTTCATTTAGGACACTCATTTATCTGTCCCTATTAGTTTTAGTTTTTATATAAAATTTAATGATAGGACTATTTTTTATTCTTAATTATACATATTTGTCCAGCTTTTGTTGTAATTTTTATTTTTATGTGAATACTAAGACATTATATAATGGCTATACAACTTGCAGCCTTCTTTTACTTAATCCTTTTTACTTTTACATCGAAATAATGTTTTATACATATAAAAAAACAATGGAAAAGCCTAAATTACACGTAAGAATCGAACGTAACATAAACAAATAACATATATACATATCAAATCTTTCACTTTGTTGGTAGACATTTGTGACCCAACTATTTTCCTTCCTTCAATTTCATCAACATGGACCAAAGGCACAGATTCCTTTACGGGTTCAATGCTCTCATGGGTCTTCATCAAAACACATCAAATCCTTATCGAACGCATGTGACTTGCCTTATTGCCTGTCTCTCAAATTCCTTATGCCAATTGAGAAACGCTAAACGAATAAAATTAAACATAAAAAAGCAATAACGAGAGAAAAAAAGCATACAAGCATTATATATCTAATAAAGTTTTAGATAAACAAATTTCTCACACTTACCTCAAGAACAACATCAGGGTTAATATCAGCGAGAGTCTGAACAGCCTCATCAGTCTTGGTTATACCAACCTAATTTGTCAGAAGATAACACATTGATTTATCATACCAACATGGTGAAAGATGACGAAGCTTGAAGATGGTGAAGAATTGGTCAAATCTAATTATGCAGAGTTCACTGGTTCTTATATGGTTACAGAACAGAAACAAAACAAACAACAGAAGAAAAATACAAAATACAACAACTTGTAACTGAGCTGAGTCAGCATAAGGAAAAGTCAAAGAGTCAACTAATTTTTCTCTTCAATCCCTCCCTTAAGCTAAGCCACTCGTGTGTGGATCATCAACTGCTAGGTCAGGTCATCGAGCAGAACGACACTTCCTGAATGAGCAAAACAACACTTCCTGAATCAAGCAGCACACTTGCAGGATTAGCTTACATCTTTGATACTGCACATTCCAAGTGCAGAACGAAGCTTCCTGAACCCTTTAACATTCAGTGGCTTGGTCATAATGTCTGCCAACTGATCTGCACTCCCACAGAATATCAACGACACAACACCATCAACTGATAAATTTCGCAGAAAATGAAACCGAACATCTATGTGTTTGCTGCGACCATGCATAATAGGATTTTTAGACAGTTTAATCGTAGAACTATTATCACAATGAATATCAGTCCTGTCTTCTCCTGCATAGCCTAACTCCTTGAGAATTCGTTTCATCCAGATGGCCTGACAAGCGCATACGGATGCAGCCACAAATTCAGCCTCAGTGGTAGACAACGTCACAATTGGTTGCTTCTTTGAACTCCATGATATTGCACCTGAACTCATCAAAAAAACATAACCACTCGTGCTCTTTCTATCTTCTACATCTCCTGCATAATCACTATCAGTATATGCTTTTAAGTCTCCACACTGAGCTGACTTCGTATAGAAAATTCCAAAGTCTACAGTACCTTTTAAATATCTCAAGATTCGTTTGGCATCTTGAAGATGCAATTCAGTTGGGCATGACATGTACCTGCTTATTAAACTCGTAGCAAATGTTAAATCTGGTCTGGTAGCAGTTAAGTACATCAAACTGCCTACAATTTGCTTAAAATAATTCTCTTCAACCAACGTACCTTCTGCATCACTGTGCAATTTCAGTCCAGGTGCTACAGGTGTACTGATAGCTTTACTCTTAGACATTCCAAACCGACTTAGTATCCCCTCAGCATAACGCTTTTGACATATAAAAACACCATGTGGTCGCTGCACAATTTCAATGCCTAGAAAATAGTTCATCTTTCCAAGATCTGACATTTCAAACTCATGCATCATAGAATCCTTGAAACTACTTATCAAATTCTCATCATTGCTAGTATATAATAGATCATCAACGTATACGCTCACAATCAGAATTCTATCTTCTTTGTGTTTCTTAATGAAAAGAGTATGATCACTATCACACGTTTGAAAAAGCATTCTTGATAAAGTAATTTCTGATGCAGCTATACCAGGCCCTTGGTGCTTGTCTTAAGCCATATAAAGCCTTGTGCAATTGATAAACCATATGCTCTTGACCTTTCTTTTCATAGCCTTGAGGCTGCTCTACAAAAACTTGTTCTTGTAATGTACCATGCAAGAAAGCAGATTTAACATCAAGTTGTAATAGTGTCCATCCTCTTTGTGCAGCCAGAGAGATAATCATCCTCACAGTGTCAAGTCTTGCAACAGGAGCAAAAACTTCAGTAGAATCTACCCCTTGTTTTTGAACATAACCTTTGGCTACCAAACGTGCCTTATGTTTGGTGATATGTCCATTCTCATCTCTTTTAGTTTTATACACCCATTTGACACCAATCTTTCTAGCTCCCTTAGGTAATACTGTTAAACTCCATGTGTTATTCTTTTCTATAAACTTGATTTCACTATCCATGGCATCTCGCCATTTAGCTTCAGTAACTGCATCAGTAAAACAAATAGGATCCTCTGTATTATTTTTATCCAGTGCAGCCAAACAAAAACAATCCTCTGTCATTGTCATATTGAGTGCATCATCAGATATACAATCACCACTAACATAGTCATTCATCCAATGTGGAACTCTACGAATCCATGTTTCAACATGTACATGCTGATTTGTACCGCTATCTACAATTCGAGTCTCCTGCATCTCCTGCAACTCAACATGACTGTCAACCCTTTCTGCTACAGACTCTGCAGCAGCCCGTGCATTCTGCATACCATCTACAGCAGCATGTGCCTTTGCATTCTGCATACCGTGATTATTTTCAACATTATTGTTGTCATGTAGAACACCTTCATTATTGTTATCATGTTGGACGCCTTCATCTATAGTTGAGATAACTGGTTCAGGTTCATCAGTAGGCCATTCTAATGCATCATTTAGCTGTCTATCATATTCCTTACTCCACTGCCACTGCTCATTTTCTGCAAACACCACATCACGACTAATGAAGAGTTTATCAGTCTCAACATTAAATAACCTGTAGCCTTTTGTATGCTCACTAATGCCAAGAAAAATACAAGTGACACTCCTTTTATCTAACTTGGTTCGAGTCTCCCTGGGCACGTGAGCATGTGCAAGACAACCCCATATGCGAAAATGATGCACAGATGGCTTAATGCCACTCCACGCTTCCTGCGGCGTGACATCCTTCACAGCAACAGTTGGAGACCGATTTAACACATAGAAAACCCAATTCACAGCCTCCGCCTAGAATGATTTTGGCATGTTCTTAGCTGTCATCATAGAGCGTACCATATTCATAACTGTCCTGTTCTTTCTCTCGGCTACACCGTTTTGTTGAGGTGTATAGGCATTTGTTAATTGCCTTTTAATGCCATGTTCAGTGCAAAACTTCATAAATGCAGTAGAAGTATATTCGCCCCCATTATCTGTTCTAACACACTTTATCTGCATTTCTGTCTCTGTCTCAACTAAACGTTTAAAGATTTTGAAGTACTCAAATGCTTCAGATTTCATAGTCAAAAAATAAACCCAAGCTTTGCGGCTAAAATCATCAATGAAGCTGATAAAATATTGTTTCTTCCCAGTGGATATCGGTGTGATAGGCCCACAGATATCAGAATGAATGAGTTCAAGAGGCTTACTAGCCCGCCAGACTGTGTGTGCTGGAAATGGTAACCGAGTTTGTTTGCCATTTAAACAATCATGACAGATAACAGTTGTAACTGGAAACTTTGGCAGTCCAATAACCATATTTTTATTTTGTAGCGTAAACAAGCCTTTATGACCAAGGTGACCAAACCTGTGATGCCACAGGGTCAACATATCTGTGGTAACAGTAGTCAGACATGTTTCAGCCTACAAAGTCTCTGCTGGTTTGACTGCAAATTCAGGTTGAAGAGTGTACAACCTATTTGTACTCATGACAGATTCCAGCATTAATCCTTTCGTAGGATGATACATGTGACATACGCCCCCTTTAAACAAAATCTCTACTCCTTTTTCTTGTAATTGTCCAACACTCAAAAGATTATTCTTTAAAGCAGGAACATAATACACATCGCCAATGGTATATTTATTTCCATCTAACATCATCTGTACCATTCCTTTGCCTTCCACCTGCAATCTGTTATCATTTCCCAGTTTGACAGAATGTGAAAATGATTCATCCAATTCTATAAAAATGGTTTTTTGATTACACATATGATTTGAACATCCTGAATCAACAAACCATACATCCTTGTTTTCTTTCTCCTTAATTGGATCGTGTGCCATGAGAAGGAGTTCATCTTCTTCTTCAAAATCAACATCTTCAGCATAATTGGCTTCCTTAAATCCTTTTGGACATTCATACTGAAAATGTCCCAGCTTATGACAATTGTAACATTCAACTGTTGCTCTATTGAAGTTACCTCTACCTCTTCCTCTTCCACGACCACGTACAAAACCTCTACTGCGTCCTCTTCCAACGCCTCGTCCAAAACCAGAACTACACTTCTCTTCAACCTTTAATACTTGATCATCTTCCTCTCTATGATCTCGCATGAATTTCTGCTCATGCATCACAAGGGAACTTTGAAGTTCATCTATTGTCAATTCATCGGTATCTCTCGATTCTTCAATGGAGACCACAACATACGTAAATTTGTCTGTTAAAGTTATGAGAATCTTTTCAACTATTTTGAAATCCGGCATCTCTTCACCATTGTTGCGCAGTTTATTAGAGACCACCATTACTCGAGCAAAGTAATCCATAATTGTCTCCCCTTTCTTCATTTCCAGAATTTCAAACTCTCTTCTCAATGAATTTCTAAGAGATCTTTTAACTCGTTCATTACCTCCGTATTTTCATTTCATCGATTCCCACACAACCTTGGATGTACGTCGATCCAAAATTTGTTCAAATACCGTACGATCAAGAGCTTGAAAAAGGTAATGCTTTACCTGATAATCCTTGATTCTGATCTCTTCCAGTCGTCTCTGTTCTTCGTCTGATAGAATCACTCCTCTTGTTGGTTCTTCAAAACCTTGATCTACCAAGTGCCATAGACCTTTTGCGCGTAAAAGATTTTCCATCAACTCGCTCCAATGATCGTAATGGCCATCAAAGTAAGGAATCTTCGTTAGGGTTTTATCGTCGTTCATGATGATCAACGCAAGCCCTTATGAATGTGCTCTGATACCAATTTGAAAGATGACGAAGCTTGAAGATGGTGAAGAATTGGTCAAATCTAATTATGCAGAGTTCACTGGTTCTTATATGGTTACAAAACAGAAACGAAACAAACAACAGAAGAAAAATACAAAATACAACAACTTGTAACTGAGCTGAGTCAGCATAAGGAAAAGTCAAAGAGTCAACTAATTTTTCTCTTCACATGGTACAAATATGTCTCCTTTTTGATTCAAGAATCATCACAAGCTACTTGCACTACAAACAGGTTTATATAGACTAATTGGACAATAAAAGGCATCATAATGCCAACTACAGTTTCATTATTTTGCCCAGGTGCCAAAAAAAATCTGTATACTTTTGCTAGTAATTGATCTCAGACGTGATATTTTTTTTTTGAAAGGGTCTTACCTCAACAAAGAAGGTTTTCATAAGCCTCCTTGAGAACGTGAGTGGTAATGTTGGCCGTAATGATTTTGTGTCTGTTCTCTTGCTGCAACTCAGACTGACCACCAGTATCCTCGCCTCAAACACACACAAAAAATTCCATAAAAAATTCTCGCCTGCAACTCAAACACACATAAAAAATTCCACCAATATCCTCGCTTGCAACTCAAACACACAAAAAATTCCACCACGTAATCACCAAATTAAAAAAAGTACAAACAGCTTATTAATCACTCATGTACTATCACGATAACTATTTTTTTTATAGTGAAATTCAAGCACTCGAAAAGATTTATAGTTTGAATTTGTGACTTAAAAAAAAAATTCATTTGAATTTTAAGAAAAAATAAATACTAGAGTAATATTTCACTAAATTGTCTTAGTTATATTTGTATAAGTTTATATAATTATTAATTTATGATATTAGTGAGACTCTATTTACATAGGAGATATTTAAAAAATATATTATCTTATTATTTTATCAAAATTTGTTAAAATTTCAACTAATCTAAATCGGAACGAGAGAAAAATATTATCATTTAAAGCTTATTAATTTACTAATTTAAATAAATTTTAGTGTATATATATTATGTGTGCGCATGGCCACATCAAAACTTCAACAAAACCCATATTGGGTTTCCTTCTCTTTTGCGGGAAAAGAAAATTTCAAAACGAGTTGTTCACTTCCTCGCTATCTTAATTCTTATGTTGTCTCTTGTATATGGCCTTATCCGGTTTTATGGAAAGAACTATAATAGGGCACTCATGCTGTCATGCAAAGAACAAATTGACAAATAAGTGAACGTTTTTAAAACTTTAAAATAGACGGGTGGTTAAATTATCCATGCGCATGTGGTTAGAGTTGTTCGTGGCCGCAAGCGATTCAAGCACAACAAAATGGAAGTTTTTTTTTAATAATTATCATTAATATTACATCCCATTTCAATTACATCAATTCAAACACATCACATTTGGTCCGTCCAACGGCCCCTCACTCTCATTTGGTCCAACGGCGTTGATTTACAGTGCGCGGGGTAATATCTATCACTTTCCATCTCTAATGAGTTGCATGCAACCTATTCTCACAGCCTACCTCAGCAACCTTCCAATAAAGTAATGATTGATAACACATCAATTTTGAAACGTAAAAAATGCATATTATACTATAGTAATGCACTTTGAATGTGTTTTGGGTATACTAATTAATAATACAATTTTATTAGTAGGAACAATGGAATTGTACGTCATTCCACGTCCATAATAATGCATTTTTATATTTGTATTAAGATGGTTAATAGGACCAGCTAAACTTGTTTAAAATTTAATGAACTTGTCTGTATGTTAAGAAATAAAAAAAATGGATGAAAAAATTTTAGGTGGAAAAAAATATTTTAAATAAAGATATGTAAAGAAAAAGGTAGAAAAAAAAAGTTTGGGTTGAGTTAAAAAAGAGGTAGAAAATTTTAAAATTTTTTATTTGGTAGAAAGAAAAAAAAAAGATATAGTACATGAAATATTATTTTTACTCGGTGTTATGGCAGATGAGAGGAGTCGATGAGCAAATGAGGTGATTTGCGGCATAGGTTTGAGAAGGAAAAGCCCGTTTTTCATAGCAAATTATATTGTTTAAGTAATCAAAAATATATATACCGTTAAAGACAACTGTAGATTTTATTTTATCTTTTACTGTTTATTTTTTTATATCTACCGAACATGAAAACTCAATATTCATCTCTTTTCCTTACCGATTCCGTTTTCCACCCAAAAATACATGCTTATCAAAACACGTACAAATGTAGAGTTTTGGGACAGAACTTTAAAACGTGCTATAGGCTTCAGGCAGGCTTGTCTAGCTAGGTTCAACTCCACTAGGTGAGATCGTCTGTACTTGACCCATTAAGCTCGCCTAGGCTTTGATTGTGACTCATTTAAACTTAAACTATTATGTTTGTTTTAATCAACTTAACCAAAAACATTTTTACGCAACATAAATTTAAATGAACACTCTCTAGCCGGCCGGCGGTGCGGAGGTTGGCATAACGTATCCGCAACATAAACATTTTCCAGGTGCCGCCACGCCACGCCACCATATGGAGTTGTCTGTCTCTTCTCTTCCTTATAAAAGTGTCGTGGGATCGTGCATTTTCTCTGGTTGACAAATATTCTATACAGCCGACCTGGGTCTGCCCCACACTTTCTTACTAATTTTGACATGTTAAATTCAAATTCATAGTGAGTTTTATATAAATCAACTATTACGCACAACAATTTAGTTAGTTAACATACTTAATTAAAATAATAAAATTTAATTGAAATAAATAATATAATTATTTAAAATAAATATAATATATAATATAATGTTATAAAACATAATACAATAATGCTCTCAAATTCTTAAATCAAATATATCTCCAAAATATTTTATTTATTAAGTATCATTTTATTATAAAAAATACGGATTTTATGTACACTTGATTTTCCCAAATTTGGAGATAAAGGAACAAACTTATCCCAATAATAATAATAATTATATATCTAACTAAAAAGTAATATTTCAAAAAATATATACAAGAAAATTTAAAAATAAAAGTAAAAACAAAACATTGTGTTTTATATATTATTTTGGATATAAATATTTTTTGGAGTAAATGAAGTGGGTTTTCTGAATGAAATTTATTATGATACAATTTTGTTTGTTTATATATAGTATGATAAGCATTAAAGATTAACACTTTCGGTTGCCTGATAAAATTATTATAGCTTTGAATATTTTAGCATGGGAATATATAATCAAACATTGGAAATTGATATTATAATAGAGGGGGCGTTGTTTGGTAACGTAATTTTTTTTTGTTTTCTGTTTTTTTGTTTCTAAAAGCAGAAAATATGTCGGTATATTTGTTTGGCTGTTGTTTTTATTTTTAATTTTCAAAAATACTTTGCTTTGAGTATAGGAAATAAAAAACACAAATATGATGTTTTCAATTTATGAAAAACATTTTCAACTCCAGTGATTCTCCCGCCAGTTACTGCTTTTCTCCGGTATAAAGTAAAACAGAAATTTTTTGCAAAAACACACACCAAACAAAATAATATTTTTAATTTGCCAGAAACACCCAATACCCAATATTTTGGAATACAAATTTTTAAAACAGAAAACTATCCAATTAAGTTTTTTTTTTTAAATTTCCGTAACAGTCAAATGGTCAAAGCAATATACATTTTTTGCCCCCCCAATACTGAGACTAAAGTCGTAAAGCTCTCTCTCATATCTACAGATGACACTGTAGATCCACGCTACACATTTTAAAAAATAATTAGCAATGTATTTTATTTATATCAATTTTAAAAAATAACCTAATTGTTGTTACCAGATCATATAAGATTTCCCTGGACGGGTAGGGGAAGATTTTTGATACATTTAGAATTTTTTTCTTTTAAAAAAGTGCTATCGTGAACTTTACTTTTGCTATTAGCACGTTTACCTTTTTTTTTTTTAAAAAAGCAAACACTTTTATTATTATACATATACTTCAAATAAAAATATTTAGCAGTTTTTATTTTCTATACCACTTTTTAAAATCTCTTCAATCTTTCAAATCCCTTCCTTATTTTTATTTGCAAAAAAAAATCGATAATAACACTTTTCAAAGTCTCTTTATCATTTTAAAATATTTTTATAAAGCATACCCGATCTCTTCATTTTTAAAGAGATATTGTCTATACATGTCTTAAAGCATTTCTAATAGTTTAAGTAAATTTTATTAGTTAAATTTATATTTATCCTATTTAATATACCTTTAAGTGTTCATTTGATGAGATGAATTTATGGTGGGAAATAATAAATTTAACGAAATATAATAATAATAATTTTTAATAGAACAAAGAATAAAATAAAGAAAAAAAAAGGAAAAAAAAATACCTTCTACCCAAGGTAGGCCAGTCAATAATTAAAATGCTTCTGCACCCGATGGCTCAGCAGGTGAGCCGGTGAGCATAATTGAGACTTAAAAGCTCATGTTAGACTGATAGGTGCTACCGAATTGTTTTCACTTGTCAATCAGGAAACGACTAGAATTTTGTTGCGCTTGCATTGGTAAATTGGTAATAATTATTGTTTGAAAAATAATGGTTTCAAATGCAAAATTAATGACAAAATTAATTAAGTGCACTTAGTGTGAATCAATCATGTTGGTCCAACTCCAACTCATATGACATATAGGCATGGGTCCCCCACTACTGGCCCGTGCAATTTCGGCAGCAGCAACGCATAGTAGGCCAATTTGGAACGCAGAATATACCAGTTCACCCACAGAGTTGGACCGTGGAAAATGCCTCCACATCACGTACATTTGTTGACCAGCTACCTACAATACTATATCAATTTCAAGGCATTAAATAAATTTAAGAGAGAGGGAGAGAGACGGAACATGCATGAGAGAGAGAGAGAGAGAGAGAGAGAGAGAGAGAGAGAGACAGGAGAGAGGGACGAGGCGGGGCACACACTAATCTATATCTTTCTAGCCGCCTCACTGTTCCAACTCCCTTATCAACTTTTATAACCACAGTTGGCACATTAAAACACCAGTCTAGAAATTAATCCTGTTTACCTCTCGTCGATCTGTCTTTATATATATATATAATTATATATAATTCAGTGTGTTGCTGGCGTACGTTGTTGGTGTTGTTGTTGTTGTTGTTGTTATTGTGATGATGGAGATGAACTACCCAACATCGTCGGGGTTGTCGTCTCTGTCCCTGAACATAGGGAATTCTAATCACAGCAACGCATTTTCTGAATTTCAAGGCAGTTGTAATGGTGACAACAACATTAATAATCGTTATATTATTAAGGAGGACGGGTTCTTGGGTCTGGGGTCGTCATCAACGGACATGGAAATCCCAGTAGCAAGCTCAGACGATGTCGTCAAGGGTGGTGAATCACAGTCGGAGTCAAAATCTGCAGGGAAGAAGAAAGGAGAGAAGAAGGCCAGAAACCCAAGGTATGCTTTTCAAACAAGGAGCCGAGTGGACATACTTGACGATGGCTACAGATGGAGGAAGTATGGACAAAAGGCCGTCAAAAACAATAATTTCCCAAGGTGAATTAACTATCTTTCCCACAAAAAAAAAAGTTTTATTTATTTATTTGGTGGAGGACTAATTAATTATCAGGTGTGGTTCTTTATATAAATCATCATCAAAAAATATATTCTTCTAATTCGGCTCTCTCTCATAAGCCATAATTAATTAGCATAAGCTAGCAAGCATTTAATGAAACGAAAAGATGATGCATGCATGCAAACTTTCTGTTTTTTGTTGTTTGCGTTGCGGTAGGAAGTGTTAATTGCCATGGAAACAATATAGGCGTGATTTTTTTTTTAAATAAAAGTTTAGTGCAATTGATATATACGACTGCTTGCCAGGTAGTGATTGGAGTAATATATTAACTAATAGAGATACCCTTTTGTACAAATACAATGCACAAATAACAGTTGTAACATAAATTATATTTAATTTTATCAAATATTTAAGTAAGTAAATTTAATTAAAATTATGACTTTAATTAATTTTATAATATTATTTTTTTACCATAAAATTTTAATTTTCTTTTCACACATACAATATTGAAGAAAAAAGAGAATATTGTAAAGGTAAGTTAAAAAAAAATAATTTAAGCAATTAAAATTAGTTACTATTATTATAGTTCTTTTTAAATAAAGGTATATCTAGCAAAGTTAATAGGAAGTGTCAAATAAACAAATAAAAAAATCAACCTAAATAGTTGACGACATTAGATATGACGAGCCTATGGGTGCTAATTAAGCATGCTTGCTAATTTTCGAGAAAAAATTTATTTTTAAGTAGGTGTATTTAATTTGTGTAAACACTTTCTTTGGATCGATATGAAAAATATTATTATCAATTAATCTAACATCAAGAGAATGCTCCGAATATAAGTTTTAATTTGAAATTGAAATCCGGCTATAAAATGCCGATGATTGATGATATATATATTTTTTTTCATACTAAAGTAAGATTGTAATACATTAATATACGATTAGTAATCCAAATGAAATTATTTATTCTTTTACTGCACGGATTTGATACCTATCATTGTCCTTCTTTTTTTTTTTAATCGTGAGAAGGTGTTTTTCCCTCCAATTTTTCAACGCGGGTTTCATATATGAACTCCATCCTGTTAAAAGACATTAAAAAAAAACAAATCAACAAACATATCCTCTAATCTACTGTAACTTGATAGTTTACTGATTTAGGCATCCAAGCATGACCTTATTTTACGGTCAATATATATGTGGTTATTTACCTATATATATATATGCAATCTAAAAATCCAGCGTACGTTGTCCTGATTAGCGTAGAAGAGACTGACTAACATATTCAGTGTTATACAACCTGAACAATTAATACTTACATTAATTGAGGAAACGAAAGTTTATTAGCACGTACGGATCTCATGGAAATCTTATGCTTCAAATAGTTGATTCCAGCTAGTATGGTAAGTCAATATATAAAGTTGTGCCCTTGTTCTAGAAATATATAGTTTATTCCAGTGTATTGTTTTAGCAATATTAATATATGCATATGTACCATATATACAGAAGCTACTACAGGTGCACGCATCAAGGGTGCAACGTGAAGAAACAGGTGCAGCGTCTATCTAAAGATGAAGGGGTCGTGGTGACTACTTATGAAGGCATGCATTCCCACCCACTGGAGAAGTCCACTGATAATTTCGAACATATCTTAACTCAGATGCAGATATTTACTTCCTACTAATAGGTCACGCCCACGTCACTCCTCGAGACAATTTACAAATCTATTTATAAATATTTGTAAATCAGATCTCTTTACCTTAGATCAATGTAATTGTTTGAAATTCAGAATTGCTTAGTATAATATATAAACTATATTTATTCTTGATGTTATAAGAATGTGTTTGTTTCTTTTATCTTCAAAAACCAATTATCCAAAAGTATGAGTGCACTTTTTGCTTAGATTAGTCTTAACTAGGACTTACAATCCATACTCGTACTCTCAAGAGATTATAAGAGATTGGTAGCATTGCTAATCCAATTAAATTCAAAAAATAAAATAATAAAAATAATTCATAAGTTAATAAAATTGAGAGTAAAATTTATATATCATTAAAATAGTCTAAAGGCCTATTTATAATCAAATACAGAGTTACATATATTCGTAATTAATGGTTTACTTGCTAAGTATAAAATTTTAATTAGAATATCTACACCAATTCCTTTAAAACTATTTAAAAAAAAATTAAGAAAGTTTTAAATTTTTAAAAAAAATAATCCATTATTGAAACTCTAAGTTTTAGAAAATAAAAATATAAATTGGAGAAAAAATTTTTATATTCGAATGATTGCTATTTATCATTTAATTTTTTATTATATTTCTTGATGTATATATACTTTTGATTTGTTGTAATAAATAAAAGAGATAAAAATAAAAATAAAAAAGTATAATTTAAATGAATAGAGATAGAAATAAAAAATAAAATATGAAAAACAAATAAAATGTATTAATTAATATGCTATTTATTATCTAAAATAAAAATAAAAATTATGGAACTAAGTACTTTTAATAAGATATTTCATATTAACTAAAACTAATAAGTAAAAGAAAAATAACCCCTAAATTAACTAAAAGTAAGTAAAAGCACAATCCCATTGGAAAAAAAGTATACAAATAAAATAATGGTTGTTTATGTGGAAAAAAGAGATCTCACAATATAAAAAAATTTCAAAGAAACGAAACATAATGTACAAACGAAAATAACTCATTAATTTTATTCTTCAAATAAAGTAGACAAACATAGCGGGTTACAAAATTTAACCAAAACAAATGATACTCGATCAATGTCAGAAGAAGAAACCATGATAGTTCGAAATACCAAAAATACTTACCGCATGAGAAGGAAAAAACATCACCCAACCATGTTCTTTTTGAAACCGAGCAAATGAACAACTTGTTACAAAATCTAATAAAAAAACACACAACAATATTCAATGTGAGAAGAAGGGACCATGGCAGTTTAAAAATTCCAAAATAATTACCGCATAAAAAGGAAGAAACATCATAAACAAACAAAAATAACTTAAAATAACTGTTTTTTCCCAAATAGAGCATAAGAACACAACAGGTTATAAAATTCGACTAAAAAAAACTTACAATATATTTGGTAAAACAGCAAAATCTTGTTGCTTCATATTTTACTGTGCATATTGTCAACCCTCCTTGCATATCAATGCAAAGTATCAAAGAAATAAAATGATGAGTCCATGGATATTGTATAAGGTAGCGTAACAATGCAAAGGGACTCAGATCAAATAGATGAAGATGATAGGCGCGCGTTAGATATTTTATAAGTTAGCTTTGTCCAATTCCCCCAATCACAGGATGTGTTGTTTTTTTTTTTTTTTTTTTTTACGTAGCGATGCGATTTATTTAGTTAATTCCAGCTCGCATTTTCTTCCCCGAAAATCGAAATACTGAAGGTTCGATTGGGCCGTGTCAGGTCCACGGGCTTGTCACAGCACAGGCCCAGGCCCAGGCCCAGGAGGCCCAGGCCCAGGTCAGAGACTTAACAATGGTTTCCCGCCATTTTTCCCGCCAGGAAGCTCTTTTTCTTCGTCTTGCTCTCTCTCTCTCTCTCTCTCTCTCTCACACACACACACACACACACACACAAAAGCAGCAGCAGCAGGAGGAGGAGGAGGAATGGAAATCTATCGATCTCATCAACATCAGAGAACAGGCTCCACAGCCCAGGTGGTTCCGGCCCTCCCTGTCTACCTCTCTCCTCCCGCACTCGAAGTCAGGCTCGAGGAATTCGAACGCTTCGCCATCGATCGTCTTCGAGGTAAAAATTCACTCCCTAGGGTTTTCGATTTCTTCCTGTAATTTCCTCGCCCTCCCCATGATAATTTTAAATGCAGTTCTCAAAGCAATATATGATGGATCGTCGCGCGGGAAAAGATTTGAAGAAATGAAGAAATTGGTAAATAGTAGTATATTGTGTTTTTTTCTTCTGTATATCTAAATCTACTTACTGGTGCTCTGTAAAGGTGGACGATATGTGGAAGGAAAATATGTGGCTTCCCCAGGCATCAGAAGCTGTCAACAAGGACATAATTTCCCACTTTGTTCTGCGGCTTGTCTACTGCAGGACGTAAGTCGTGGCTGGCTGTTGCTGTTATTAATTGTAATGTTTATTAAGTGTAATGTTTAAATAATATTTGGTTTAGCGAAGAGCTGAGAAAATGGTATCTTTCCACGGAATCTCTACTTTTCCGCTACCGTTTTCTGGGAAAAGTCCCTGACGACCAGGTAGTTTTTTTTTTTTTTCCATTTTGTTTAGAGTTCTGTTATTTGAGTGAGATGATTAATGATTAATCTCATTCCTTGATTTGAAGAGGGCGGTGATGGCAGAATTTGGATTTCCATACAAAGTCATCAGTGGTACTGAATTTGAGGTATTTAGCTGAATTGATTTGTTTTTTTTCCCCTACGCCCTAAATCTCCTAAATCAATAATCTTAGACGCAGAAAAAGAAGTGATTTTATAGGAAGAGTTAATGCTTATGCAGGTCCCTGCTCTTACAATGCACGCATTTCCAGCTTGTTTAATGTCTCTTTTATTAATTATGCTGCTAAGTTATCTCATCCTGTGTTTTCTTTTTAGAGTTTGAAGGAAAAATTGGACCAAGTTGCACGTTCCATTGGTCAGCCTTTATCTACTGGTAAAAAGAATCAAAATCATCAATTATTTTCATATCGATGACCATTGCCTTTTGGACGCTTATGCCATTTCTTTCAAACATTTGGTTCTGAAGTGCATGTTAATTCAAATGGGCCTACCCTCTTGCTTTCAAATGGGCCTGTGGTCAGTCTTAAATACAGTAATAGAATTCTTTGCACAACATACTATTGAGAAGCAAAATAACTGTTTCCCCAACTTTTACCCTGCTAATATGAAAATACAATTCAACCACTACTGATGTCGTAGAATTATAGATGTGAAGTGAAATTCAGATTTTCTTAATTCTTAATATAGAAAAATGCAAATACTGTTTACCCCCCCTCTTTCAATATGAGAATACAACCACTATTGATGTCATAAGTATAAATGCCAAGCGAAAGTCAAGGATTTTTTTATGGGTAGGCGCTTCAGTTTTTCTGAAATGCTGTTTGATGATTGGAAAACATTAGCTCAGACAACTAAGCAGATTAGTATATTTGAACATTGTGATTGGCAAATTTTATTATTATGGTGCTGTAACATGGGTTCTTATAATTTTTTTTTCCATTCCTTTTTGTGGACAGCTGATACTACCTTTTTCAAGGTCAGGTTCTTTTCACTTTATTATTACTTTCTTGAGTTCTTCATTATTAATCACTGCCGTGTAGTTTGGGTGGCAATAATCACTGCTGACTGCCCCATGCATTATGCAATGGGGTGGTCATTGGATGTGTGGGAGATCTTACTGAAGGTCTATAACCCTTTAAATTAGTGTGTGCATAGGCATTGTCTATTTTTTTTTCTGTTTTCTGAACTCAGACTTGTGGATTATCTATACTCATGCTGTCTTTCTCTCATGAAGGCACCTTTTGAAGAAGTTCCAGATCTAGTAGGTTCTCGTAAAGTATTTATTCATAAAGGTCATGGATATGTTGCCATGAATCAGGTAAGTAAAATTAATGCTTTCTGTTTCATAGCTGTACTTTATCAGCAAGGGAGTAAAATTTATCTTTCTGACTATTGATCCTTTTTTTTTCCTCTAGGTGGTTTCACTTGTTGTCCCAAAATTTCGTGGCCATCTATCTAAGGCACTTGCACTCACTTACAGGTTACTAATTTTTTTTCTTGGTGTAGATATATATGAATTAGAAAAAAATGCACTGCTAGTGTAGTTAGGGTATGGAGCCAGATAAAATTAATGTGATGGGTTTTTCTCATTGTCTGAGACCTTAACATTATACATCCACAGTTCTACACATGCATAAATACATAGGCACTTGCAACCACACATGTATTTATGTGGTTTCAATTGTGAAAATTTAGAAGCTATTTATTGAAGGTACTCACGGTGACCAGCAAATTGTTTTTATATTTTGAAATGCAATCAGATGACAGTGATCTACAATGTTTCCCTTAGGGGTGGCAATTTTTCCCCCGCCCCGCCATGACTTGAGCCGTCCTGACCTGATTTGCTCCATCTCGACACACTATCGGTTCGGGTTTGAGTCTTGTCTGACCTGCCTCGCTCCGGTATTTTAAAACAAAATTAAATTAAAAAACCCTACCCAGACCCAGCCCGCCCAGACTCGAAGTGCCCAAACTGACGAGTTGGGTTCGGGTCAGGCTATAAAACTTCGGATCGGATTCAGGTCAGGCAATACCCGGGCCCGACCCGCCTCGTTGCCATGCCTATTTTCCCTTCATGGTCCACGGCCTTAAAATTAGATGTCTCTATACAATGCATGTGCACATTCATGTACACAAACCCCTATAAGCAGTAAAAGAAATGTATTGTATAGAAAGGCTAAACAACATCACAAGTTACCATTTGTCATTGGAATATTTCTACCTTAGTTGTCACTTGTCAAATATGTTCTCTTTTGTGCACACTTGAAATAATCTGGAGAGGCATAGCTGTCTCGTGAAACTGGTATAGGAAAGTCTCTAAGTTTCTTTGGTCACATTTCGTGTGTGTCCACTGTCATCTTCTTATCTTTTTATTTTCAAAATGAATATTATTGTTCCTGAAACTGAAACCTTGGTGAAGTCTCCTTATTTTTAAGTCTTTAAAACTTATTTTAAAAATGCAAACTAAACACCTTGGGTTTACTGTCAGAAGGCCATACACAAACTATGTTTTTTTAAGGTTCAGCTTATGAATTTAGCACATCTTCCATATTGCAGGAAGGTTTTATACCAACATGCACATTCTGACAAGTGTTCTGCTCCTGAACTTGGTTTTAGAAAGACATTTTCCATCATGAACATACATATTTTTTCCTATGTTCTGCTTGTAAATCTCCCATAATCAGTGTCTTATCTATTGATGAGGTTTGTTGCATCCGCTTATATATCTCAGATTTTTGAAATTTTAGTCTTACTATGAATTTGCAGAAAATGGACATCTATCATCAATGAACAAGAGAAAGATCGTTTAACTCCTGTAAGTATTTTATTTTGGCCTTATAGATAGGAAATTAAACACTTTTTTAAAAGCATGGTGCTTGACATTATTTCAATTATTTTCAGATTGTGGAAGCCCTTTCTTCAAGCTATTTAGGTCCTGATTATTCTCAGGTGATATATTTAGCTGTTAATCTGATACTTTGAGGTCACTCACAGTTAAGTGGGTTTTGATTTTGTTACTATCTCTGCAGCCAAAAGCATTTTCAGATATATCTATAAAAGATATTGATCAAGTTGCCAACAGTTCTTTCCCACTGTGCATGCGCCACCTATTTGGAAAGGCAAGGAGGAAATCATGTTTCTTACTGCTTCTCTTGCTGCTTGCAAGCCATTTTATTGAGTTCTGGTTCTCTCTATTTTGCTGTCAGATTATTTTCTGGTTTTATTCTTATTTTCATCTTCATACGCAGCTAAGAGAAGATCATCATTTAAAACATGGAGGAAGGATGCAATTAGGCCTATTTCTCAAGGTGGCACTTCACTTTTACTTCAGAACTTTTTGTGTGCATGTAACATTGCTGTCTGTGTGCTTTGGTGCAATTAGGATGCAAGAAGCATGAGATAAATAAAATTTCATTGGCTGATGAATGTGGATGCTGAACTTCGGCTTTGGATTATTAGCTAGAGTTTATTTATTTAGTTATTGTCATATTGTTTAGTGGGCTTGACCTATTGTGAGGTAAGTAACATCATTTTATTATTTAATTTCATACTATGTTTCTATCATATGTAGGGTGTTGGATTGAAATTGGATGATGCTCTTGCATTTTGGAAAGCTGAGTTCTCACAGAAGGTAGTGATCCTATAAACATGTTTCGTCTTAGTGTTATAATTTACTTGTTATATTTTCTGTCCATCCTTTTCCCCCTAGATTCAATGCTCAAACCAATCATAATAGTTACCAAGAAGGAATCTCAAATTTCATTTTTTCCTCTGTTTGCTAGGGGTTTTATACTTTTATTGCATGCAATAGTTTCGTGATTTTGTAATTGAGGAAAGCTTTAATTAGCTTGGGCTTTGTGTGTTGAGCACGTGTACTCAATCACTCAGCTTTTCTATGTCTTGAGCACTTTTTTATATTAGTTTGTGAATGAACCTATGGAATAATTTCTCTCTCTCTCTCACACACATATATGTTGCATAGAGGAATTTTCAAGATATCATGTCACTGTTATATATCAAACTATTTTACAAAATTTAGAAATTATTTTAAATTATTAAAAATAATATGTTTGCATTATAGTACTATAGAGAATTGAACCCTGTGTCCAAATTAAATTCCTAAAACATTATGGAGTTTGAGTAGCCAGTGGCATGAGCTTGAGCCAGGCCCAGGCCCTGGCCATTGGAAGCCTGGTTGAATGCAATCCGTGCAGGCTAAAGTGTAGTTAAGCCTTGCCTATCCAACTCCTCCTCTTTTATCTAGTGTATAGTTATATGTTCTTGTGCATGTGTGATGTGTTGCATTAATTACACCACATTGCTGCTACCAGTCTGCATGCTTTATTGGTGTAGGGATGTTATGAATGTCTCATTTTTCCACTTTTCTAATGGCTTTTTTGTATTAATAGATTGGAATGGAGAGGTTTGACAAAGAATATGCCTATAGCATACGTCATAATTATGGAAGAGAAGGGAAGAGAACTGTAATACCTCATCTTATGCCACTTTAAAGGTTCATGTATAGGTAGGTATGTGGTTATCCTATGGTATCTAAAAGTTTTAATTTTGTGTTTTTCAGGATTATACACCTTACTCTTGTCAAAAAATAATCTCATCAACTCCTGGTATTGGAGATCATCATGGCTGCCCATTTCGACATTTTAGGTAAGTTATTTGCCCAGGTTCTGACAGCTTATATGACTAATTCATTATAATTCTTACACATTAAAAAAGTTAAGTTTCAAATTCTAACTTTCATGCCATATGATTATAGTCAGCCACTACTTGTTTACCAGATGCTATGTTAACATTAATGTGGTTGTTTCTTATTCTACTTGGCAACTCTTCATTTGGTTTAAAAAACTTAATCCTGGGAAGTCTTCTTTGGCTTTAAAATTTCCTTGTAATTAGGTGGAAATACACTGAAAATAAGGGAGCAATGTAAAGGGTCCTACCTTCTTTCTATATCTTCCATTCCCCCACTACTAGACATAGCACTAGAAGAAAGAGGATATTCAACCGTAGTACAATGACCTAAGGTCTGGTCTCACACTTAGTGCACCGAGGGAAGAGCCTGTAGGACTCTGGGATATGATAAATAGGTCCAGTGGCCGGTTTTAAGGGAGGGCCATAGTAAGGGTTCATTCAGGGAGGAACGGTTTAAGGGCTGGTCAATTGAGAGCCTAGCTCTCTCTATTGGGTTTTCAATGCCATTGTTTCTTCTATTTAGTTCCTAGCAGACAATATAAATCACATTTTTAATAAATACATTTATAAATTATGTTTTTCATAAATTGTTGAGACATGTTAATGAGATGTGGATTCTCAACACGTTCAATGCCCAACTTTAATATTATAGTTTAAAGTGTAAATTTTGAAATTGTAACTTGTGATCTTTATTGTTCCTTTATGGTTTTTTGTGCTTTTGAAAATCTAGTGTACTTTTAATAATTTTAAAAGTAAGATTGAAAATTAAAATGTGGAGCAAGTTTCAAATCATAAATTGAAAAATGGTGTGAGTGTGTGTGTGTTTTTTTTAAAAATTCTTTTCCATATATACAATATATACACATTAACCTAGTGACCCTAACCCATATATGCATACATCACAACACTCTCTCTCAATATATGCAAAATATATCCATCAAGTCCATCTTGTCACATAATCAGACTATCGAGCTAATTCCTTTAGTGAGGCAGTTAATTACTTGCGTTTCACTAGCTATGTGGCTTAGTTTCAATAGTTTGCTTTTCAGTTTTTCCTTTATGAAGAATCTATTAATTTTCACAACTTTGATTCTGTCATGTTGCACACGATTGTTGGCAATGTTGATTGCCGACTTATTATCATATCACAACTTCATTTGATCTTTGTGATTCACATTGTGCTCTTTTAATAACTGTTTCAACTACATCTCAACAAATTCTGATAATCCAAGAGACCAATTTATCCCTACAAACATGCAAAAGTCCGATGCGGGCTTCTTGTTGCTTATACAACTAGCCCATTCAGAGTTATAATAACTTTCAATGTTCATGTGCCCATTATGCTTGAAGATCAAGCCTTTTATGGTATATTCTTTAAATATCTCAAAATATGATACACTGCATCAATATGACCCTTCCTAGGGTCATGCATGTAGTGACTCATCTCATTACGCTCACAACAAATGAAATATTGGGACGAGTATGACTCAAATAATTCATAGTCTGAAGTATTTCTCACAATTAACCTGTTCTCCTATCTTTGCTCTCTCATCTTAGTCTTTGTATTGATTAGAGAAACAACAGGCCTATCCTAACATGTTTGTCTTAGTGAATAGCGAGCGAGTCTAAGACATACCTTCTTTGGGATAGAACAATCCCCGCTGCTCCAAGAGCTACCTCAATTCCAATGAAACACCTAAACTGCCCCAAATCCTTTACCTTGAATTCTTTATCTAATTTTACATACAAAGATGCAATTTTCACCTCTCCATTCTTTTAATAATCATATCATCAACGTGTATGATCATTATAGTAATGTGATAACCATGTTGTCAAAAGAATACAATGTGGTTTACATTGACCTGATAATCCTTGCTTTAACATAGTATCTCGGAACCTATCAAGCCAGGCCCGAGGAAACTATTTCAACCCATGAAATGATCTTTTGAGCTTGCACACCTTACCCACTTCCTCTAACAAATTACCATGAAGAAAGATATTTTTAACATTAAGTTGGTGTAACTTCCATCCCCCATTCGCTATTATAGAAATTAGTATCCTGACAGTGCTCATTTTTGCCACGAGTTTAAAGGTCTCATTAGAGTCAATATCATAGGTTTGACTGTACTCCCTTGCTACCAATCAATCCTTGTAGCACTCAACTACACCCTCAGTGAAGGCTCACTTGTATCCAACAACCTTATGCCTGGTGGTAGTGATCCAAGCTCTCAGGTTTTTTTTTTTTTAGGGCATCGAGCCTTTATAAAATGGCTGCTTTCCATTTCGGATCTCCCTTAGCATCCTATCGACACTTAAGGATAGATACAATGTCTAATGATGCAATGAATGCTCCATGTACAGGTGATACGTGTGAGCAGGAGACAAATTGAGCAATATCATATGGGAGACCATGTCGGTTTGGAGAGAAACTATAGCAGTCAGAAGGAATGCTTGCATTCTTGCGATCAGTATGCCTTACCGATAGGGGGTGGGAGGAGTGACGAGAGGAATCATATCACATGTGTGTTCTGGGTATTAGGTGGTGGGAGTAGGTGTCTCAAGAGTCAGAATAGGCAAAGAACAAAGGACTTGGCACTGGTGACACTATAGGTGCTGCTCCCTCGGTCTGCTTTGTTTTCCTGATATACACCTTACTATATTTCAACGTTGAGCCTAGCTTTCAAGCTCATTTCTTCTAACTTTGGCTCAATAATAATCCAAGTTCTCGGGAATAAGGCAACTAACACTAACCACTCTTACTGTCCTCTCACCATCACTACTACTCTCCCCCTCTCGCCTCATACCTCCAAAGGGTGATGTCGTCTTTGAGCAGTATGGTTTGAGCTCTCGAAATGTCACATTCATACACACAAATAATCTCTTCTCCAAAGGGCTCTAGCACACATACCCATTTTGAGTACCCGAATACCCTACAAATATATACTTCCCGTACCTTGGATCTAGTTTTCCCACATTTGGTTTGTTGTCCTGCACAAAACACAAATGACCAAAGGTTTTGAGAGGAAGAATATTTCCATTCTTCCCTGTTAGCAGCTCCATCTGGGACTTCCAACCCAGGGCATCCTGTTGATTAGGTGGATTACTGTTAGAACAACTTGCCCCCACAAGTATTTTGAAACATTCATTGAAATCATCTGAGAATACCAACAAGTATTCTCTCAACACTTTGTTGGTATACTGTGTTTCATTGTCAGACCTCAATACTTTTACAATTGCACCATATTGAGTCCGAAAGTCCTTGAAACAAGCAAATAATCAGTCTTGTTCTTCATCAAATAAAGCTGAGTCACATGAGAAAAGCAATCAATAAAAGAAACATAATATCTAAATCCATGTAAATTAGTTGTGGGACATGGTCCCCACACATGAGTGAATCAAACCAAAAGCATGAGAACTTCTACCATAGTTAGCATAACAGCTCCTGGTATGCTTGCCGACCTTACATGCATCACTCACAGCCCACACAATCAGCCGCTGCTGCAATGCCTCTTGATATTCTGTCCAGACCGCTTCTCGTGCAGGAGTCCGTTCATTGCCGCGTAGCCAACCGTTATATATCTCCAGAATCGCCCCGAACCCGAGCGTGCCTCGTCAACGATCGAATCGTTGCCACTATTGTTTTTCAACCCCCAATTGCACCGAAGTTCACGTCCACCATTACACCAGCACTGCAGTCTAAGCAGAAAATCGAACCAGAACCACCAGGGGTCAGCCTCACTCAGCCGGAGTCACCCAACGCCAACGCCGTTGCAGGGACAGCCCTTTGCCTCCACATGCTGTGCCCCACTGCTCTGGCATTGCAGCCCGGCTGCTGACCAGCCTCATTCACGTGCTGCATGCCGCCGCCCTTTGCCAAGATCCGTGCTGCTGCTGTCCGATCCATGTGTCGCCTACCTCACACCACCGCCCGTAGCTGCCATCACCATCGTGTCGCTCGTTCTCTCGCTCTCTCTCCTGGCTCTGATATCAAATTGAAAAATAGTGTCATATGCACTACATATACACCCGGCCCATATAAACGTACACCCCAACATCCTATCAGACCATATCGGCGTAGTAACAAAAAGTAATAGATCATATCAGATAGAAATAATAAACTCTGCACGCGTCTGGTTTTTTCTTGAAAGAAGGTTATAACTGAGGAGATTAACTGTATAGTCCTGAAAAGAAATTTTGACAATATATATGGACCCATGAACATGAAAATTCTTGTGGAACAGTGAAGAGAATTTGAGAGCTGCCATCAGTAAAATGGGAGTAAATAACCGAGCCATGGAGGATGTGATGGAAAAAGTGCGAAATAAGCATTATCAGGTCATAAGGTTACTAATATTGTTGCATTTTCATTTATGATGTTTTGCTCATTTTCCCTAACTCCAAATTTTTTGTTTGGAAACGTGGTAACATATGTGCAGTTGGCATGCACTTTAACATTTGAAGCTGTACATGGTACAGCTTGTGATGCTGGTATTAATCATCCAAATCAGTACTTTATTGACAGCCAGAAGATTCTGCAGTCCAAGGTAACTCTCATTTTTAACATGTCAAGATAACATTTTACTTAAATGTGAATAAGCTTATTTACCTATTTGTTGAATTGCAAGGACCAAGTCAATTTATCAGAACTGTCGTCTTTTTTTAGAGGCGTGTTTGGCGTAGTTTATTTATTTATTTATGGTTATAAACTACTTTGTAAACAAAAGCATGTGTTCATAAACAACAATCGATTCATCCAAACACTTCAGATGTTTAAACGCGCGTTTATAAACAAATAAGGCCACTTAATCAGCTGTGACCTGAAGCTGCGACTGAGTTTGATATACTTTTGTACATCAATTATATTGCCTTTTAATATCACTTATACTGTACCGACAATGAATCTACGTAGTTACTGTGGAGTGACTATTAACATATCTGAGCTGAATTCATCTCTCTGCAGAATTAGGCCACTGCAAAATTTTATAGGCGAATTCAGTGAGGGCGGACAATGATTCTGCACCACCCAAGTGAATTCAGCAAGGCCCCAAAAAGCCCTTGTAGGGTCATCCGCTTCAATTTTGTTTTGGGTTTTCTTTCAGTGTGATGGCCGTACATAGGAAACCAAATGCCACCGTGCTTCATGCTACTTTATGCGCCCCCAGCTCCCACCCGTTGCTGCTGCTTTTTTAAGCACGTACTTCCAACACCCCCCACGAAAACCAGCTGGATACGGAGCTGGTTTTATTCCCACTTCAAAAAATTGACACATTTAATACAACTCTGGCGCTTGATGCTGATCCTCCAAAAACACTTGTGGCGCTCTGATTAATGTCAATTGACACGGTTTTTTTTAAGTGTTATTTTGATTAAAGGCAAAGGTATTATTATTATTATTATTATTGTTATTATATCGGAAAAAAATGTGCACACATGCATAGTGTGCCACCAAAAAAAGAGGAAAATTTGGGGAAAACTGCTCTTCGTGGAAATTAGGCTTGTGGCAGAACAGTTCGAACTCATGGATATTGCCTCGTGCCTATTTTTTATTTGACACGTTTAGGTGTGGGAGCTCATGTTTGACGTGGGGGGAGATTTTTCGGTTGATGCTTATTCTCGTGAAATTATACACGATTAACTTTCTGTTATATTAGTCCCTTTCTTCAGGAGGGCATCGACTAGCGTGCTACCAGTACTGGCTATTTGCAAACTTCATTTAAGTTAAGCACTGTTTCTAAGCCATTTGATCATTAATGTTATTGAGTTTATCGCATTCATATTTAAAATTTGATAAAAAAAATATACTTTTTTCATAATTCTAAAAATTTTATATTTATAATTTTATATTATATTATCAAAATAATAATATAATATTATAAACTAAAGAGATTTGGTTTTAGATTGGATAATTTGTCATACTACATACGGTCATAGTATTATAAATATATAATATTATAATAAATAATGCTATTTATTACTAGAATACTCAGTCTTCTCGTTGTTATTATTATATTGTTTCCATTAATTAATTACCTTTCTTTTAAGAACGGGTCATGGTAAGAACATGCACGTGTTTACAATATTGTTTGTTTTGGATTTGTTGCATCGGTTCACATGGTATATTGGTTTTATATTCCACCTTATAAATCATTTTTATTTCTCTTCTTTTGTTGATGTTTGGGTAGACAGGAAAACACGTCCTACATAACATGGGATATTTCAAAGGTACAACTCAATTAACTGCAGATGTTGAAATAGCCTGTCTCTCCTTTCCTCTCGGTCATCGGATCTGAGATTGCAAAAGTTCCGCAGTGGAGGAGGTTGACTTCTGATAACTTTGTAAAGTGAGATAAACTCCCCTACCTACTTATTATACTGAATGCATGTGACTGATCATGACTGTATGCGTGAAATATCCATGGATGGACGGATTAGAGAAAATTCGGTACATGTATATTTTTACCTCTCCATAAAACTAGAGTTCGGATCACTACTGTTCATGACTCGGCCAACATCAACAACGCTAGTTGCTGGAGGTGACCACCCTCCGCCCTCCCCATATTATCCCAGTGATGATATGATGAGTGATGATGATGATGAAGAGAACAACTCTACACTTAACTCCAGCAAACCCATCCCAGTGGAGGTGGTGGCCTGGCAGGTAAAACTTGGTCCGGGTGGGAGGGAGTGGGAGATCATTTCGTCTCGGGACGGGTAGTGCAAACAGCCGTATATGTTTGCTTTTCACTGCTTATGTTTGTTTGTTTGTTTTTTTTTACTCGTACTAATATACGCTTTAAAAATTAATAATAATATAAGGTCAGAAGCACAAAATTAAAAGTAAAATAAGCTTTTTATTTCTTCTATTATATTTTGTTATCCTCTGTTTCTCCTTCTCTTTTTTTTTTGGGTCGACAATGTAAATCTTTTGTTGCTTTATCCTTTCGTTTTGACTCTTTTTATTAAATGAATTCTATAACACTAGCTAGTGAGGTGCTCCTTGGCCTAAACGGAAAGGCTTTGTATTGTATGAGTAGATCAAAATTATACAATTTTGATATTTTTTTAAAAATTAATGTATGTTAAAATAGTATAGTTTTGATATATTAAATTCCTATACCGTAAAGGATCCTGATTCAAAGGCTTGCATGAGTGTTTTTATGACACTTATTTTAATTATTATAGTATCAAAAATATTTACTAATGTTTTACCTAATCAAACATATAAGAATAACTCCAATAGAGTGTTTATTGTATTTTTACATTTGAATAATACTTTTACTTATTTCATAATTTTAATTTTAATTTTAATATTCATATTTATTTTATTTTTATCTTAATTAAAATAATAATTATTTTATTTTTTTATTTTTTTTAAAATTTCTTTATTAATACATGTAAAGAGTGAAGAAAGGGAAAAAATATTTTAATATTAAATGAAAAGTTACGTTATTAGTCTTTATAAATAAAGAGTAATTTTTTTATTCTTCATATGTGAAAAGTAAAAAAATAATATAATATTATTTGACTCTTAATTTGTAAATAGTAGACAAACTTTTAGAAATGATCTAAAACATTGTAACTATCTAAGTAAACGGTTAACATAAAAACACAAGAATAAAAAAAGTGCCACCGTTTTTATTTATTTATTTATTTTCGTATATGATAATGGATCAATAAATTTTAATCAAAATTTTTAATGTAGAAAGCAAAAACAGTTATAAGATTTTTTCGCTGCATAACATGGTATGTGCGGCACCCTTGACGAGTTAGTCTTATCAATTAGGACACACAGATCAGTTTTGTCCTACCTTAGACTCATTAGGAGAATGATTCCAAATTCAGATCAGTTAGTGTAGGAATGACCAAATCTCTCATTTAAAATCAAGTTATCAACTTATGGTGTACTTTCCGCATTCAAACGGATTAACATATCTGAACTCTGAATAAGCTTTAGACAAAACTTCTACACTAACTGTTTGTAGCCTTTCACTGTGTACCTGCTATATGTTCCACAATGCCTCATGCATATACAACATGTCTCAAAACTTGGAGCGTGACATTATAATATTACTTAATATTACAATAAGTACGTAATATTATAATGAGTGAAATAATATTATAATAATTTGAATGGCACCTAATATAGAAACTATTACTTAATTGTATAAAAAGTTAAATTTACAAGATTTAGATCACATATACACGATAGTGGGTTCTCATTATTGAATAATATATATAATATATAATGGATATTATGGTATAAATGATATAAATGATGTGACGTACTATCAGGGTTATGTAATCAGTACGTAGCCTTGACGATATGATAGTATATCAAATTAGCGGAGTAGAAAGGAATAAATTTATGAATTAATTATGATTTACCACATCAGTCATAGTTTTGTGGTGATGTGACCAGCTGGTTGTACATATATTTTTGAAATGATATAGATAGTAAAATTTTAAGAATAATACTATAAATATATAAGTATTATATTATTGTATTGCATAAAATTATATGAAATAATATTTTTAAAAAGTTGAGAAAGTACTCAAGTGAAAAAGTTTTTTTTTTTTTTTTTTGCCTTTCATGAAGTGTTTTTCCGTTCAAAGGTATTTTAAAATTTTAGGAAAATTTCCATATGCCTAGAAAGTTTGAAAATCAAGCCCAAATTCTTTTATGAGTTTACTCTTAGAGCATTCGTAATAGGCTAACATGGAAATATATTAATCATAAATTATACTTAAAATTTGTATTTTGGCTATAAATTTTGAGTTACAAATTAATTAAATTTGTTGAGCCGGTACTTTGAAGTTTGAAATTTTAATAAAATTTGTAGTCAAAATATAAATTTTGAGTGTAATTTGTGGCTAATATCATTTCATGCAAACAAAAAAACTAGGGAGGGGGGGACAGGTGATGGGGAGAGGGGGCGGGGTCGGGTCAGGGGGCAACGGGGAGGGAGTGGGTCAGGGGCGACGGGGAGGAGGGGTGGGGACAGAGAGAAAAAAATATATAAAAAATAAGAGTATAAAAATAAATAAAATTTTCTGATACAAGGGAACCTTAGTAAATTTGGCAGTTGGGAGGAATCAATTTTTCTCTACATAGGGTATAAGATTCCCAAGTAGGGATGGCAACGTGGCCGGTATGGGACAGGTTACTCCTATCCCGAACCCGTCTCGTTTAAGAAAATAATATCTCAAACCCGCCTAAACCCGTTTAAGTTGACTCGAAACCTATCCCATTAAGGTCGGGTCTGGGCGCATACCTGATAACCTACTATATTACCTTATATATATGGGTTTGGGACAGGTTATCCCGTCCCGAACCCGCTCCAAATTTTTACTGGGTCGGAGATATCTGTCCGAACCCGATTACACTTATCTCAAACCCGTCCCATTAGAGGCGGGGCGGATACCCAGTATGACCAGCCCCATTGCCATCCCTATTCTCAAGGTCATGCCTACTTCCTTTCCTCCTGCTGTATTGCAGAAAAGAAATAAAATTCGATTCTTTTCTCTTTTTTTCCACGTACCAAATATGCTATATAAGTATTTCTCGTAAGTAACTATCAAATTGATATGACATGACTCTGTCTCATTAATTGTTTTTTGTGCAATTAATTTTGAAAATAAACCATAATTTATTGTGAACACAATTATTACGATGGTATCTTGTTTTATTCTATATTATATTATATGAGAATTATAATTATAAATTGCAGTAGACATAATTAATGGGTCAGGTGTATGTTTTCATTTATTATTGTTGTTTGGTATTTTTGTGTCTAAATTAGTATTTTGTCATTTATGGTAAAATGAAAAAAGATAGTGTAATGTTAAATTAGTATTTTGTCATTTATTGCGTCCTGATATTTTGACTTATATATGACATTGGCTCTTTTTTTATCTCCTTTGGAGATGAGCAAAAAGTCAAAGTAATCTAGTTATTGTTTTAATCTCTAATAAGACGTTATAAATAAGCCATAAATTATCAAACGGAATGGACAACTGCAACAACTAGAGGGCTGTATTTAGTCATAAATGTTTTTATTAATATGTTAAAATAAAAAATGAAGAAAACATAGCCATAATAAATTCCTAGTACTCCCTATAAATACTCATTTACAATCACCGTATACCATCCCGTCACAAACCGTTCGTACTCGCACGTACTCAAAGTTTATATTATCATCAGTTGTTACATAACCCACGACAATGGGCGGTGGTCGGCTAATAAGCGTTGTCCTGCTTCTGTTTGTTACGTTGATGGCAGGGGCAACCGGGGTTCGGATCACTACTGTTCCCGACTCTGCCAACATCAACAACGGTGGTGGTGGTGACCACCCTCCACCCTCCCCATATTATCCCAGTGATGGTCAGATGAAGATGAAGATGACTCCAGCAAACCCATGGCGAAGAGGCTGCAATCCAATTTCACGATGTCGCGGTGAAGGTCCACCAGGCGGACCAGGTGGTGGCAGGTAAAACCAGGTCTCGGTGGGACTTCGGAGGGACGGATAGTGCAAACACGCGTATATGTTTGCTTTTCTGTACTCGTCTTTCCTTGTTTTCTTTGTCTCTCCATAATAATATGGCTCTTTTTAGAAAATTAATAATAATAAGTCACATTGTCATGTTTGGGACTGAGTGCTTGTTTAAAATTGGCCCCATCCTTTTTTATTTTAAATATGGTGAGTCCAAATATCTTCAAAAATATAATTATGTTTAAATACAATAAATTCAATAAATTTAAAAGTATTTATAAAATTTTAAAAATAAAAATATTTTAAAAAATTCTATGCTTATCAAACATAGCCTATGTTTCCAAAAATAAAGAAAAATCAATTAATTGATCCCGTCTTCAATTTATATTTAAAGTTTTCCCTTCAATCCATGAAGCTAGCTAAAAATTCTTATGTATTTCCGAAGACATTCCCTCATTCCCATATCCCAAAACATTTTAAATTTTCCTTTTATTGAAAAAATCTCATTTCATTATATATCACTGCTAGATCACATGAAATTTTACTCAAACTAACCTTCTTTATGAAATAAGCATGTATAAAATATTGAATGAAAGAATCAAATGAAGAAAATTTTGGACTCAAAATAAATTCGATCATGCAACATATACAAATACAAATAAAAATGATACCAAATTTTTAGAATTGGAACAAATTTTGTGCAACCTTAACTTATAAAGTCTTGTATAGCATACAAATGAAATGATGACATGTCAACATTGTTTGTTTTGCTCAAAAAGCTAGATCAAAAACTTATCATACTCAAAATCACATTTTCAAGTGCTCGAAAACTACTTTCAATAAGCACATTTTTTCGCACAATATTATGTGTCATCTCCTCATTCATTGGCTAATTCATACCAAAAAACAAAGGCCATTCCATTTTTACTAATAACCTAATTATCATAATATTTCTAAAATGTCATTTTTTATTCTATTTAATTTTCTTCTAAAATATAATTAATAATAAAGAAATAATATGTGTAATTGGCTCGGGCATCGCCACAAAATCGTAACTAGTGTGAATGATTATGATTTATTTATATTTTTTTTCGCTTCTCGGATAATGGAATGTATGTTGTAATGTCGTTATGGTTATTTATGGATTATGCAACTTTAATGTTATGTATACCATTACTCATAATAATAATGTCATCAAAATAATAACAGTATTAATAACAAATTTTTTGAAAATAGGTAAATTTTAAAATAAAATTTTAAGAAGTGTCATTTTTAGTTAAATTTTAAAAAAAATATAAAAAAATCCAATGTAATGCTCTAAGAAAATTATAACTATTAATTGTAGTAGACATAATTAATGGGATAGGTAAATATTTCCATTTATTATTGTTGTTAGGGATTCCGTGTCTAAATTACTATTTTTTTCATTTATAAATATGGCTGTGGCGATATGACAAAAAGAGTGTGATTTGATATAAGGTTTGTAGTAAGCCCCCGTTTCTCTCATGTGTGTTTATTCTAGAATAAAAAATTATTAATTCCAACATTGTCTCGTCTGGGTGGACCGTATTAAAGCTCAGAACTGTTTGGGTATATCTTAATATTGTCCATTTTTGAATTATTGTTCTGACTTTAAAGAAGTTTGAGTTTTGTCTCAACTTAATTATATATATGATGTTAACTCTTTCCTCTTTAGTGATCGATGTGAGACAATATCATCCAACAAAAAGTAATATAGTAAATTTTTTAAATTTCTAATAAGACGTTATATATAAGCCATAAATTATCAAACGGAATACATGGAAAACTGCAACAACTAGAGGGCTGTATTTAGTCATAAATGTTTTTATTAATATGTTAAAAAAAATAGGCATAATAAATTCATAGTTATCTTCACTTTAATTGCATGAAGTTCTGTATCAACAAGTACTCCCTATAAATACTCATTTACAATCACCGTACCGGCCCGTCACAAACCGCGCGTTCGTACGTACTCAAAGCTTATATTATCAGTTTTACATAACCCACGACAATGGGCGGTGGTCGGCTAACCATTGTCCTGCTTTTGTTTGTTACGTTGATGGCGGGAGCTACCGGCCGGGTTCGGATCACTGCTGTTCATGAGTCTGCCAACATCAACAACGGTGGTGGTGGTGACCACCCTCCACCCTCCCCATATTATCCCAGTGATGGTCAGATGAAGATGAAGATGACTCCAGCAAACCCATGGCGAAGAGGCTGCAATCCAATTTCACGATGTCGCGGTGAAGGTGGTCCACCAGGTGGACCAGGTGGTGACAGGTAAAACCAGGTCTCGGTGGGACTTCGGAGGGACGGATAGTGCAAACACGCGTATATGTTTGCTTTTCTGTACTCGTCTTTCCTTTTTTTTCTTTGTCTCTCCATAATAATATGGCTCTTTTTAGAAAATTAATAATAATAAGTCACATTGTCATGTTTGGGACTGAGTGCTTGTTTAAAATTGGCCCCATCCTTTTTTATTTTAAATATGGTGAGTCCAAATATCTTCAAAAATATAATTATGTTTAAATACAATAAATTTAAAAGTATTTATAAAATTTTAAAAATTATAATATTTAAAAAAATTCTATGCTTATCAAACATAGCTTATGTTTCCAAAAATAAAGAAAAATCAATTAATTGATCTCGTCTTCAATTTATATTTAAAGTTTTCCCTTCAATCCATGAAGCTATAGCTAAACATTCTTATGTATTTCCTTCAAACTTGAAGACATTCCCTTATTCCCATATCCCAAAACATTTTAAATTTTCCTTTTATTGAAAAAATCTCATTTCATTATATGTCACTGCTAGATCACATGAAATTTTACTCAAACTAACCTTCTCTATGAAATAAGCATGTATAAAATAATGAATGAAAGAATCAAATGAAGAAAATTTTGGACTCGAAATAAATTCGATCATGAGACATAGACAAATAATAAATTCCTAGTTATCTTCACTTTAATTGCATGAAGTTCTGTATCAACAAGTACACCCTATAAATACTCATTTACAATCACCGTATACCAGCCCGTCACAAACCGCGCGTTCGTACGTATTCAAAGCTTATATTATGAGTTTTACATAACCCGCGACAATGGGCGGTGGTCGGCTAACCATTGTCCTGCTTCTGTTTGTTACGTTGATGGCGGGAGCTACCGGCCGGGTTCGGATCACTACCGTTCACGACTCTGCCAACATCAACAACGGTGGTGGTGGTGACCACCCTCCGCCCTCCCCATATTATCCCAGTGATGGTCTGATGACCATGATGAAGAGAACTGCACCAAACCCATGGCGAAGAGGCTGCAATCCATTTCTACGATGTCGCCGAGGTGGTGGCAGTTAAAACCGCGCCGGGTCCGGGTGGGACTTCAGAGGGGTTGGGAAGGATTTATTTGTATTTTTTTAATTTTATTTTTTTTAAATTTTAATAATAATAAAATAATATATATATAATCGGCTTGCTTGCGATATAACTGTAATTAAATAAAAGCATGGTACATATATAAATAACTGTAATTTATTTATATTTTTTTACTCTAAAAAATTATAATTTTCGTTATAATTATTCACCAATCACACCAATCTCAATATCGCATTACCCTTGATAATAATGTCATCAAAATAATAATATTGATAACAAATTTTACCTAATACATTTATAAACTCATGATAATGCTTCATTTTGCGACGTTACAAATCTGGCATTGTGTAAAAACGCCAACAAAACGTGTGTTTAACGACACCTACTTGAGACCTATTTCGGAACGCCACCTACGTAAGAAAATGCTGAAGTGTTACCACGGTTTTGTTGGTATCCATTAAAGTTATTGTTTTAATTTCTCATAATTAAGACGTTATATATATATATATATGGGCCATAAATTATCAAACGGAATGGACAACTGCAACTAGCCAGCTAGAAGGCTTTATTTCGTCATAAATGTTTTTAATAATATTTTTAAATAAAAATGAAGAAAAATAGTCATAATAAACTCCTAGTTATTTTCACTTTAGTTGCTAGATTATCGGTATTTGACTATGAAATAAGGGTTGCAGATCCAAGAAAAAGAGATGAACAGACTAAGAACACCAGCAAGAACACATTGACACAACAACACAACAAGTATATATAACTATTTTTGGAAATTAATTTCTGGATATATACCGATAATGCATGGCTGGTGAATAATTAATGGGATACCCAATAAATTCCCAAAACACCTGTGTATATGCATGTTACTATATTTTCTCCAAAACAAATTAATTGTCTTTGCACGCATTTAATTTCTTTTCTTGCTAATCATATAGTTGATATATATAGGCAATATATAGCTAGTACATATATAAATCACGGACAACGCTAAGGCATGGTCGTGTTAAGTAGTTATATATATAGCTATATATAAATATGTATTAATAAAAAATAAATATATTAAACTAATATATTAAAATTATACTTTTAATATAATATTATTTATTTTTAATATGTATTTTTAACATAAATTTATAATAATAAAAAAATAAGAATATTAAAATAAAATTTTAATATTAACTATTAATTTTAAATTAAAATTATATTATAAAATTAATTAAATAATATTTTATCAGTTTAAAAAAATCTATTTATTCTGTAAAATTCGACCTTGTCAGCCAAATTAAAAAAAATTCACAGAATTTGTCTAGTTTTTTTTTCAAAAACAATCTAACCATAAAATCAATCCAATTAAATAAATCACAAGTACATACATGCATATTAGGCTTGCCTTTAATAAAGTCCTGCGTTTTTTTTAAATTAATCACCCGCCCCTCAATCGATGTCATGATCAAGTCGCATGTAAAACTACGTATACCTTTTGTCCTCCCACCAGCCCATATATAAAATCCATAAAAAATTCAAGGAATTGGACGCGGGACCTCACACAAAATAATAAAGTCCCACATTTGATCACTATTTTCCTTAATACGTTCATATGCAAAATAATGCACACCGGTTGTATTAATTAAATAATTTTTGTACATGCCAACTGCTGAATTTAAAATAGATGGATATATGAATGGAAGAAAATTATGTATATACAAATAGATGTAGTGTTTTTGGTAAGTGATCTAACTAAAAACTAAAATTTACATTGTAAGGGTTAAGATTATAATTGTATTTTTTTTATCAAACAAAGCAAATTGACCTAAAATTATTTGATGTTGTTGATGTATAATTGTTTTGAGTCCGACAGACTTAGGCTCACATGAATGGATTGCACCCTATTACTTTGCGATCCCTATCTCTCTGTAGTGTGGGTTCGAGTTTATGTAGCAAAACGAAAAAATGAGTGCTTTTGTTTTTTTAAAAAACCATTGTTAGCATGCCTTTTTTACGCTTGTATCTCTCATGCATGATTGCAAATCCTAGAAGTGAAAACAAACTAAACGGGCGTGAGGAATCTTGTTGTACGGTTATAACTTTTTCTTTTGTTTCATTGTTTTGTATCTATGCTTGTGTAGCATAAAACGGATGTAACGTGCATATAGATATTTTTTGGTCGAATCAAAATTAATTTTTTGCTTTCGTTTCAATTAATTTTTTTAGCAGAACTAATTTATGTTGTGGGGTTGCATATTTGTTTATTGAAAAGGTTCATAATTTTACACAACCTCAATTCTTTTCTTTTCCTATAGCAATCAAATGCAATACATATGAATTAATTTCACCAGTACATGCATATGATTGCTATTTGTCTATAACTCTTATTAGTTTTGTGTTAGGATCGTTAAACTGTCTGTACTTCACCAAACTTAAGACGCTATAGGAAGAACAGTCATTACAGATCCATATCTTCTTGTTCTTACTAAATATCAGGACAAAGTATATGATGTCATTCTTGATGGGTCTTGACGATTCTTTCTCACATATGAGGAGTCAAATTCTTCTCATGGATCCTACCCCTCTAATCAATCATGTATTTTCCCTAATTTTGCAAGAAGAAGAATAACGAACAACTATACATCATACGGCTAGTCAAGCCCAAATCAATTATGTTACTTATAGTGAATTTCATAAGTCTGGAAATGCAATCTATTATATTGTACACACTGCAAAATGATTGGACACATTAATGACCGTTGCTACAAGTTATACGGGTATCCACTCAGCTATAAATCCAAGGGCACATCTACACATTAGGTTTCTACATCTGATGGGACTGTAAATAATTGTGCTAAGGAAGAACAAGAAACAAAGCCTATGGAGACATTTGTTAGTATTTTAAATCCTGAACAATACTATCATCTCATGAAGATGTTTTCTTCTCACTTGGATGTTCACACGAAACCTACAATATCACTTGATGACTGTCATGTGGGTGCTTGTTTTTTTGCCACTCTGGAATCAGCCAAAGGCTGTAGACAACGATGGATAGTCGATATTGGGGCTACACGCCAAATCTTTTCTCAAGCAACATTATTTCATTCTTTACATCCTATCACTAATACTATAATCCATTTGCCCAATAATACACTTGTAGAAGTCCACCTTGTTGGTGACATCAAATTACATGATACACTTACTCTTACATATGTTCTATTCATTCAGAATTTCATATGAATCTCATCTCCATTAGTGCCTTACTATTTCACTCAAACTTGGTAGGAAAGTTTTACCCAAATGGGTTCACCATCCATAATGTTCACACAAAATCTATAATTGCCACATGCAAAGTCAATCAAAATCTTTATATCATACAAGCCAACCTCCCACCTATTACAATGATTCTTGTTCAACATCTATTAACACAATTAGTATGACCACCTGGCATCACAGATTAGGCCACGCCTCTTTCAAAATTCTTGATACTCTTAAACCACATTTATAGTATATCAAACCATGTTATATATGTCCTAAGTCAGATTATTTCCTTTACTTGGCTATTTTGTGATTTAAGATTTGTTTGAATTTGTTTTTATTAGCTTTGGAAGGTCGTGATTTTAGGAAAATTTGTGTGGTCGTGATTTTAGGAAAATAGCTGATGTATTTTGCATTTAAAAGCATGCAATCAATAAAATAAAATAAAGGAAAGTATGAAGAGAATTACCGAAAATTGTGTAGCTGAATGTCGCCCCAAGAGGTCATCTGGGACCTACCAGAAGTTGCTAGCCATAAACTTTAGTACAGAACTCTATGTGATGCCGCATCTTGATCAACAATTAATACCGACATGTTGGTCTAACGAGTCACGCATTGTTACTTATGTTTATTTGTGGTTTAATCAATTCGAACCATCTTGATTGCCATTTGATTAAGCCTGATGAATTGATATGTATGATATTCATTCTATATAAGAGCTTTATCCTCTTTAGTGAGGCTTCGCTTTTTGTCCCTGTTCAACGAGGCACACTACAGCAATGTTAATTTTTGGTCTTCCAGTGCTTAAGCGTTGAAAGCAATGTCGGCCTTTGAGGCCCACGTAGTGTAAAAATTCTCAATGGACAGAGTCCAGCGGTGGCTATCTCAACTCATTTTGAGACTATTTTCTCTTGAGGGTAATTCTCTTTTTATTATTATTATTATTATTATTATTATTATCCCTCGATAGGATTATAGTCGTTACCACTGGACCAAGACTTAAAGTTCATCGTTATTGTTGCTCTAGTTTTGACACTTAGTTAAAATTGTAATAATACATTTTAGATATCCCTTTGCTACCTTTGAACTATTTTAGTTGGATGGCTTAGTTAGATGTCAATGAGCCTCCAGTAAAAAGTTTACGTGGGAGAGGGACGATTTATGGATTGAAGAACCAACAGCTGTAAGGGCCGGGGTGATGATATATATGTTTGCATTTTTCTCTACTCTAGCGCCCCATGACGAAATCAGGCCGGAGCCGGACACTTCCTGTCGCCACTTTCTCATCATTTATAAATTTCTCTGAATTAATCCATTATTGTTTCCTCTATTTTAGGCTGATTGATTCATTTGTTCTATATATATTCCTAATAGTTGTCTGTTCGATCGGTTGGTGGATTGTAAAGTCGACCCTGGGAAAAAAAAACCCCCAATTAAAGTCTCTCTCTCTCACACAGACGAATATATATATATATATATACAAGTAATCCTATATTATAGCTTAGAAGAGTCGCAGCCACTTTTTATTAATATTTTTAATTTTATAAATCTAAATAATTTTTTATTGTTTATATAAATATATACTATTAATTTTTTTAATCACTCTTTATATTATTAAAATATTTTTATAATTTAATATAAAATAAAATTTAAAAACATGAAAAAAAGAGATAAAAAAAATTCATATATAATTTAATAAAGTAAAAGATACTTCAGATAAATACTATACATAAAGTTAAATATATGATAAAATAATTTTATAACTTTTAAATATATTTTTTTAAATAAAAAGAAATTAAACAGACTTTTATAAGTAATTGTTATAAATTAAGTTCTTATAATAGGTTCATAAAAGGTTTTATATTTTTCTAATGAATGGATAGGATTAAATCTAAATATATGTTCGAGAAAGAAATTAATCTCATTCTTTATTAAAGAATTAATGGTGGAGATCGAAAAGTTGTTACAATGTGAAACTGAGCCCAAGATTTCACTAAAAATTCCATTGGCTGGCATCCATATCCCTGGCGCAGTCAATTATCTTGTGAGTTGAGTTAGTAATTAAGGAGACACAAATCTTAGTGGAGCACCACTTAAAGTTTGAGTGGGAACTAGCACACGAATCAGAAATCCAAAGGCGACCACACTTCCTCATGATCCTTCATGTGTGACTCGTCGGCAACATGGGTAGCGCATCTTTACGTACGGATTTTATGCCCATAAAGGCATGCATGCATTCAAACGTTCATCTCCATGATCCTGACAACAATTAATACATGTAGCTGGTTTCATGCATTTTTGGTTTGATGGAGTTCTAGCATCACGAAACTCCACCGAATTGTATTGGCCCTACTTAGTCAAAAACAAAAACAACGGTCCCTTAGTAATGTTATTGTCGAGGCTGAGTAGCGTTCCAAACCTCATCATTTTGTTTGCATTGGCCGACCATTTTCCATTAGTTAGTACTTTGTCAATGTCGTATGAATGAACCGATTCCAGAAGAGTGATGCTATTCGCACCCTTGTTTTCGTTGGCCCTACTCGTTTTGCACACTACCATTCTATATATCCTTCTTAGTATTTTGAATAATTTAATTTATATTATTATTACTATTTGTATTATATTTAATTATCTTCTTATAAAAATATAATATATATTTAAAACAGACTACTTAGAATTTGCACAATATATATATAATTAATATTAAATACAAACTTATTATTTTAATTTATAAATTTTAAATATGCATTGATTTAAAACCATATAGTTTTACCTTCAATATTTGTTTTATGGTATAAATATTAAGTAGCTGATTTCAAATGAGTATTTTCTTTTTATTATAATACTGAAATAATAAATATAATATAAATAATAGTATAAGTTAAATATTTTTTAAATTTTAATTTCTCTAAACTATAATTCGAAAAATAAGAACCGAAATCCTTCATTTCAAGTCAAAGTTCAAAAAAATTGAATTAAACTCGTCACATTATTATTCAAAGAAGGGTGGGGATGTGCAGTGCGAAGAAAAGAAAAAAGATAATGTGAGCAATGTGAAAGAGGTAGGTGATGAATGTATTAATTATAAAAAGGGGTTTGTCAATTTTTTTTATATTAAATAATTATTTTAAAATACATATTATGACATAGATTTATCATTTATTTATAGGTTTGATCTTTGATGGGTGTAAATATTCATTTAAAAAAAATGTGCCCTTAAAGTCTCTTTAACCAGCCGGGAGACATGCTAGTGGGTCACAGGACAGACTGTGGGTGGAGAGTTGAGGGGTTTCAACGCGCGCGGACATACATGGTCCTATACTTGTGTCCACGGACAAATTGAAGCGCGGTGGTTGGTTGATAGCCAGTCGCCGTGACATGTGCTTCCAACTGTAGGGAATTGGACCTCACATTCCTTGGACCGCAGTGTGCAATTATTTTACTATGGTTGTAAAATTATAGTCGATTGAATGGATTGAAAATTCTCGACAATTACTGTATCGTTTTAATATTTTTAAAATTAAAATTATGCTGTTCTGATATGTAATTTTTTAAAAAAATTATTAAAATAGCATAATTTTTGATGGAGTGTATCATATAATTTGCAGAGGATCTGAACTAATTGAATCATAATTTTTTATTTATCTCCCCGATGAATTAATAATTACGTTATGATGGTTATTCAAAAAATTACTGTACCGAATATTACTCTTATTATTATTATTATTATTATTATTAATTTTCAAACGTAAAGAGGAGGAGGGGGCCGCCCCCTCTGCAATGTGGTGCACTTATTCCTCACAAAGAATCAAGTGTACCGTGTACTAGGTACTACTACTACTACCTAACCTATCAACCGGCCAATGCCATCCAATAATAACGACTGTCGACTGCCAACGTGTGGCTCTCGATCGGTGCCTGCGTCCTCAGAAAAACAAAACCCACCACCTTTTATATACATCTCCTTTGACAACAAACATTAGTCAGAAACAAAAAAATTTCGCGCCATTTTCGTCCGACGCTGTCGTCCACATTGCGTCATGATCATCATACCCAGCCTTACGCACCTACCTAGCTAGAAACAATTTTTTTAAAAAAACATTAAAAAATAAACTAATAACTTTTATATATGCCACGTACTTCGCCCTGGCCCAAAGGTGTGGGGGGGGGGCGTACGTACGAGATACTAGCTAACACTCTTAACAGCAGGGATATGTGGGTGCATATCCCATGAGAGGCTCTCTATAAATACATGGAGAACCATTTGGGGGATGCACGTTCACAAGAGACTTATCGTACGTGCGTGCTATAACTTTTTCTTTTTTTCTCTATATATTTTCCTTTGGTTCTATATATATATATATATATATATATATATATATATATATATATATGGCATGTTTACACTGTAAATCAAATCAATTTGTAGGTTAATTAATTAAAAAAAGGAACGGTGATGCCTAGGGATAGAGACCCTCTGGTGGTGGGCAGGGTGATAGGTGATGTGTTAGACGCGTTCACTGGTTCCATAGATTTAAGAGTCGCTTATAATAATAATAGGGAGGTGACTAATGGATGTGAGTTCAGACCATCTCAAGTTCTCAATCAACCGAGGGTTGAGATAGGAGGAAATGACCTTAGGATTTTTTATACACTGGTAAGTCTCCCCTAGCTATACTTTTTTATTATATCCACTCACCCTTTTACTTCTTTTACATTATATAAATATATATTTGTTATATACGCACTCGCATCTCTGATCTCTATATTAATTTCAGGTTATGGTAGACCCTGATGCTCCTAGCCCAAGCGATCCCAATCTACGGGAATACTTGCATTGGTGAACTCTTTTTCTCTGGTTTTGCGCTTTCAGACCACTTAATTATCATCCTGGCCGATTTGATTTGGTTAGAAATCACCAGAAAAAAAACACTAATTAACGATTGAAGGTACGATCAATCAAGCATTGAAATGTTTTTCACGCTCGCGTAGCTAGAAACCAACAAGCTTATTCATCGTATGGCACCAAAGGCTAATTAGCAAAGTCACAACAACAATAGTAATAGTAATAGTAATAGTATCATAGTAATTTGCATGGGTGCTACTAAAACTGCAAACACGTCCACTGGTTCAGTTAATATTTTAATTAATTACTATAAGAAAAACATTTTCATTAATTTCTCTTTTATTTTAAAGTACGACAAAACGCCTCCAAGACGCATGTTGTGCCGTTTAATTGTACTCTTTTCTTTTTGGTTATATATGTTATGGAAAGATGGATATTTACGCACTTATTAGCCTGTGATAAAGTAAATTTTTAATAATAATATATATACTGTATAAAAATTACAGAACCTTCACTGCTGTAATTAACTAAAATATGGTGTTCATTTTGACATTTATAGGCTGGTGACTGACATTCCAGCCACAACTGGCGTAAATTTTGGTGAGACGAACTTCTTGATATATTATTTATATATTCCATTTCCAATATTATGTTGTGAACGTACATATATATGGCCTCCGTTCATATATATATATATATATAAACACAACCTTTTTCTCGCAAATATTGATCACAATCAAGCATCATCATGGGAAGTACAAGGAACAAACCCACAGTATTAATTACTTGTTCCTCATAGTCAATCATCATTGATTATAAAAAAATAAAATAAAGTGAGTTTGTGGGTGCAGGGCAAGGAGTGGTATGTTATGAGAACCCAAGGCCGGCAGTGGGAATTCATCGATATGTGTTTGCACTGTTTCAGCAGTTAGGAAGGCAGACGGTGTATGCTCCGGGATGGCGCCAGAACTTCAACACCCGTGAATTTGCAGAGCTCTACAATTTGGGCTTGCCGGTGGCTGCTGTCTATTACAATTGCCAGAGGGAGAGAGGCTCAGGGGGGAGAAGGTGACCCCACCCCATGATCTGCATCTAAGTTCATTACGCGCCCATCATATTTCTTTCTTTCTACGTACCACTATAGCTTGACAGTTTATATATGTGTGTGTTTTTGTTGGAATCCCTATATTATTATTGTCATTAATTATATATATTCCCATAACAAAAAATTTATCATTATATGTATATATATAACGTAAATAAAGGAACCCCTCTCCGGCTGGCATTGACTTAACTTACTTGGGCCTTGCACATGTGCTTTGGATCAAAATAAATAAATAAATAAAAGGAAAAGATTGACAGTTTCATACAATTTTTTGCATTTAAAAATTTTAATAATAAAATATAAAAATGTAGATATTTGTGTGCGCGGACTTGGGCTTTAACACCATTTACATCCGTTGATGGATGGATCACTTAGGGTATATATATATATATATATATATAAATAGATGCAAAATGAATAAAAGCAAAGTGAAATTGATAGATGAAGTTTGGTAATCATAACTCAACATGAAATGGGTACATCTAGTACATTGGAATAGATTCTTTTGCAGTTATATGGATAGGCATAGTAGATTGCAACCAAATCGAATCAATTCCTTTCTATTCCACCCCTCTCCTGCCAGTTTTTGTCGTTTTTTTTTATAATTAGTAGCCCATTTGACGAAAAGAAATTAAAATTAGATTGCATACTTTCTCTTGCTCGCATTTTCAACTCCATTGAATGATTGTAAACAAAATTTGCCGATCCAATCATGCATTGAATAAAAAAAATAGACTTCACTTTATTTGCATAAAAATATATATAAATATTGAGCATCTATTCCTACCCCCATCTGACAACATTGTCTCGACCCGCCCTTCTTTTTTACTTTTTGATTTCATCTTTTCTTTTCCTTTCACATCTATCACTTCTTTTAATAGAATATATTAAAGTTAAAATTGATATAATAAAAATTATTATAATAAAAATAATCAAATATAATTTAAACATAAAATTATTGAGATAATTTTGATGGTGTGGATCACATATACTGCTATTTAATCATGATATAAGTTAGGTTGTAACGATGAAGTGCATATCCAACCATATTTGTATTCAATGGGGAAAGTTTTATTATATATATATATATATATATATATATATATATATATCAGTAGATGAATTTTGTTCAATTGGAAACGTGAAATTAAATTCTTATTATGAAACTTTAATATGAAATATTGGTTATTACAACTAGTGATTCAATTTAAATTTTATTTAACTGTTATTCTACTATTGTAATTCATGATAGCGCAAATATAGTTAAATAAAAATTTAATAAGAATTATTTGATTGCAACATTCAATGGTCCAAATTAAAGTTTTTATGATAAAAATTTGGTCTAATATTCTTTATGTAGCATGATTCATTTAGTAGATAAATTAAATAATATAAAATTAATTCAAACTAAGAGCATCCACTACCCCCTCTGCAATTCTTAGTTAGTTTAAATAGGCAATTTAACAAAATTTCTTAAAAATGTCACTTTTTAGTCTTTTCATTCTAACAAAAAAAATTGACGTTATCAATAGTTTTAAAAAAATTGACGTTATCAATAGTTTAAAAAATATATATAAAATTAACTATTCTAATTTTTCTTTTTAAACAATTATATTTTCTTTTTTTTCCTTTTTAATTTCTCTTTCCTACCACTAAAACGTAGAAAAGGAATAGAAGAATTTTAGATGGAAAAAAGGGTGAAAAGCAAATAGGTGAAAAGAAAAAGTATGAAAAAAATAGTTGTTTGATTGTGGTGGAAAAGATATAAAAAGAATAATTTTTAAATTAATTTGAATTTTAAAAAAAGTGATATTATTACAAATACCAACTTTACCCTTGGTATATTATTTGTTGATGAATAAAACTAGGGCAGATTTGGAAATGAACCTTACTGTTTATTTTCTATGACAACTCCTAATCTACTGGCATGGAAAAAATTCACACACTTCAATGCAAACTCAATATTTACAGTATAATTTTCATATTAACCAATCAAGAGAAACGGTTCTTTTTCATATATTTTCTTACCAATGTTCAGTTTTTCGTAGGAACCAAGCATGTTGTACGTTCTTTTTCCTGTTTGAAAAATACTATTTTAACCAAATGTTAAAAGTAAAATATTAACGTAGAAAGATGTGTGCCCTAAAATAAAATATAGAATGTTAAAATAACAAAACGAGTGTTTTTGTTTATTTTTAAAAGCTAAATTTTAATAGGTTTAGATCCCTCAAGATTCAAGAACCAAAGTGAATTGTAAAATAAAGAGTAGCGTCGCAGGGAAATTGTTATTTAGAAATAGATAAGAGTTAGAGAAATCGAAACTGGCCCGAGGACATTGATTAGACAGAGAGAAAAATCAAGACTAGCTTGTCTTTGATTCCCGGGACAGTAATTAGGCATGAGAATCAAAATGCTGAATGAGAGGGCATCCATTTGACCCCGGGAAAAAGCTGGTCTTTGATTCCCTGCTCATGACATGACAACCATGAACGTAAGAAAGTACTGTTGGGTCATGCGCTGAAAAGCAAGAATATACGCTCACGGTCTCATACACGCATACATGTGCATGCATGCGGATGTGGATGAAAAAATTGGGCGCGCATCAGTGCTAATTAATGACCAAATTTTGGATTCTTGGCCCTCCTCATGTACATGGATATGGCCCCATGTATATATGGGTCAAAGGACGACCGTTATTGTTGCACTTAGCGCCAGAGGGTGGATGAAATTCAATTTAATCCACCCTTGTGAATCAAAGGACAGATTAATTTGAAGCAAATCACGAAATAATGCATAAAATGAGACCAGCCAGTCCAGTCCATGATGCATCACTTTCAATCAAGTGAATGATTTGAAATTAATTAATTTAATTACTAGTGTGCAACCGGATTGTTTCTCTATTATTTTGTGTTGGTATATATATATATTCTTTGAACCTTATAGAGATTATGTAAGTCTTTACCATGCTATAATGTAATATCGCAAAGCTTGCAAAGAAAAAAAAAACATCTCAGTGATTACTGGCCGGATTTCAACTGTAAAGAACGGCCAGAAGAAATCGAATACGAAAGTAAAACATCAACCAACAGAGAGGATGGAATTTAAGCCTACTCCACTATATTAACCTCATTGGCTTCCCCAAATTTTTCCATGTGAGACAACACTTTTCAATAATTTCCTTTTTGTCACACATTGAACTACATCATAGGACACACCTATAGTAGTTTATAACTTGCTAGGTGCATATATATGGTTGCAGCGGTAACCGTTACGGCAATGCCACCCGCGTGCTCATGCCTAACACAGACTCAGTTTTTGTCAGCCATGCATATTCTGGACGTCACAGTCGTTGATATGGATGGCTTGGGCAGTCTAAGGAAACGTGAACCAAAGTCAATTGAAAAGTTTTGGTAAGATTTTTATATTTTATTTTTTATTATAATTCATGTTAAAATTTAAATATTACTTTGTTTGGTAAATATATTTTAAAAAGATAGTATTTTTAAAAAAAAATGAGTTTTAATAAAAATGAAAAAATAAATAGATAATAAAATAAAAAAAGTTTTTAAAAATTTTCAACTTAGAATTGATAATATATAAAACAGTTATAATCGATTTTTTAATTAGAAAATAACTGCATTACTCATAATTTTTTAAAATGTATTTATTTTAAATTTAAAAATAATTTTGAAATTTAGATTCGGTAAACCCAACGAACCGATGAACGAATTTTAAAAAGGCTAGTGTCACCAACGAACCTATGAAAGAAAAATAAGATTTTAAAAAATTGAAGTACACGGAGAGAGAGATGATTTCTTTTGATTTAGTTCAAATGGTCATTCAATGTGGAATAGTTGAATTATTAATGAATTGAAGAATAATGAATTGGAAATAATAATTTCACATGTGCTGCCCATAGTCATATTTATGACCAAAAAAACCGATCTAATCAAATCTTAACGTTTAGGACACTTGTAAACTGATTGTGTAATGTCTTAAGCTGATCAGAAAAATGACCATAGTTTACGATCCAAATGCTTATGTTTTTATTGATGTTTTAACCTTAAGATTCAAAAGGTTGATGTTTGTAGAAGTGTTAAGTTTGATACAAGTGTAGCATGGGATTGGAAAAATCCCCTTACAAACTTAGATCATGCTATTAAATTAGATAATGTACTAAAATTTGAAGTAGATTTTGATGATGCAGCAAATGAATTAGATCAAATTGATGATGCAGTAATGAGAGGAACTAAAAGTTTGAAAAATGATCATAGTAAATGCATTTTGTCAACTATTCTCGGGAAGTAGGAAGATAGAGCATTAATACTTCTCCCATGTATATATCATGAGGCAAAATAAAAAGATAAAATATACATTCGGTGTCACATTATCTTTGCGCTATCGTGCTATTGGTAAGAACAAAAAACTAACCACTAATTTTCTTTTAATTACAGTATAACAGGATATACGATGCCAATTGTCTCTAGCATTACTCAAAGAGGAATCACTCTCATCAGGTGTCTGGACTGAGGCTTGAGAACTAGGGAAGATCCGGTTCACCACAGTAAGCATCAGGCTCAAATAATCTCGCTGATTGCTCGTTGTAAACCCCAGCTATGACTCTACTTGTGTGTTCTTCGGATATGTACAAGTCCTTTTGGTTGCCCTCCAGATTTATGAGCAGCAGAACAGAAGCCAGCAGGATTGCCGCAAGAACCACAAGTGTGAATTTTAATCGGCTCAACACAGGTTTTACCTGGTTAATGCAAGAAAAAATGAACTTAAAATGATGGCCTTTAATGCATAATATTCCCAATCAATCAAGAAGGGCCATAATCCAGTAAGATTGAGATTTCAACAGAAAGATAAAATGCAACCGCATGGGCAAAAAACCTTAAGAAGCTCAAATTTTTTGTTTAACTTCAATCACGAAAACATCATTTCAAAGGAAAGCTAGCTACCTAAATATATATATATATATATATATATATATTATATATATATATCACAGTTCTGAGAGGAAGAACATTCTTGTCTAAGAAAGCCATTGCGAATTTCGGTGACAAAAAAAAAAACTGAAGTTTGAACAAAATATTTTCTTTGACGCTGTAACACTGCAATGGCTAAAAAATTCTCCATTCCTTGAGTCATTAGAAATTTAAACTCACTCAAAAATCATTAAATTCCTAATTTCCAGTGCCTAACCAAATAAGGGCTAAAAAAAATTATGATTAAACTTTCCAGTATGACTTACTGAAAATGTACCCAATAGCCGGTCCCGTGCCAAAACTTCAGCTGTCTTCACCCAAACCTGTCAGGAAAATCAACACATAGGGCATAACTTTTTCTATACTATTTGCAGAACATTACCCCTTCGCAGAAACAATGACTACAACAGTAAAGGGAAATGGACGTCCAGCCGAGCTTATCACAGACTAAGTATTTCAGTTGGCAATATGTTGCCATAAAAAATATTTCCACATCTGACTTGATACTTCTTTTAAATTATCCCCTTGATCAGATGTCTCCAAAGTTTATATAATCACATTTGAAATCTTAAATCGGGTTCAAAGAAATTTGGTAGTTTTGTGACAAAATCCACACATCCTATAGAAACAAATTTCATGTGTTACAATCAATGAATTACATTTGGAATATTTAAAAAAAAAAACAGCCATTATTTTTTAATGAGTCAATAATGATCAGAGTAGTTCAAACTTCAAAAGCACAAATCCCTCGACTGGCACTATTCCAATTAAAGATCAAGAGTACAAAAATGATGAGTAAAAGACTTTTGTCGTTGACACTTAAAATTGGCATCAATAAAATCAAGGCCATTTTGGTACTTTTACATGAGTTTGTGATTCCCATTATTGGGTCTATTGTCTATGTTAGAAGATCAGAGTGTGGAACAGTTGACAGCTGGGACTTAGCAGTCCTACTAGGCCAGTAGATGATAGGACAGGCAACTGGTAGGGTTAGAGCAGTTGCAAGTGATTTAGCAGTCAATGGAGAACATGTGACTGTTGTAATGGGAATTAAAAATCTCCTTCTTCTATTTCTAAACCGATATGTAAGAGCATAATAGCAGATTTCATATATGAATATACTTCTCTTTATTTAAAAATAAAAAAAAAGTCATAAATCATCACCAAAATAAAGTACTATATTTAACTCTCTCCAAAAATTTGTATATTTTTCAATGTATTAAAAACCCACTTTATATGATGATTAAATTATAAAATTTTATTTCTCTTATTTCTCTCCTTCACATTTTTTATTACTTTTAAATTTTTTATATTTAATTATAAAAATTTATTATTAAATAAAAATATAAAATATTATTTTAATAATATTTTAGAATTTGCAAGTAAAAATTAAATTGAATATGAAAATAAAATAAAATGATAATAATAATAGATTGCTCGAATGTTTTTATTCTCCCATTCTACTTTCTTCCATATATGAAAGAGTTCAACTGCTAAATGAATTTAACTTCTGATAATGATTTGATAATAGATTTTTGTGTCAATGATAGCTCAGAGGAGAGAAAAAGTTACCCATCTACATTGTGCGGATGTACTTTTTGAGGCCATACCATCAGAAACACTTAATGTAGAAATCCATAATTGGGATACACTGATAGACCCAAAAAAGATAGAAATTATTGGATGTGAAATATATTTGATTGAGGATATGGGCTGCAACTGAGCCGGGTTTGAGGCAAGGGGTTATTTTATAATTGAGGTGATTTATATTTAAGAAAAGATAATAATAGAAGAGAGAAAAAAAGGAGACAGTTGAGAACTCCTACGGGCAAGAACTAGGGGGTTTTGTGAGTGTAACTAGCAAGATGAAGAATGAGAGAGGAATAAGGCTTGGTTTTCTTAGACGATCTAAGGAACCTCTGACCAAATCAAGTACGTGATTCAAACACCTTCTTTATATTTCTATTCCTACTTCTAAATTGAACATGCCTTCAATGATTATGAACCCTAGCAGTAGAAAATTTGGGGAAAAGGGAGTAATTTTTTGTTTTTTTTTTGTTTTTGTTTTTTGGGGGTTTGTTTTTTTTTTTTTTTTTTGTTTTTTTTGGGGGGTGGGGGGGGGGGGGGTTGTTGGGGGGGGATTTTTTTGATATTTGGTTTTTTTGTTTTTTTTTTTTTTTTTTTTTTGGGGGGGGGGGGGGGGGTTTTTGGTTTTTGGGTATAAATGTAGGGGAAAGTAGGTTTATGTGAAAGCCTTCGAGGCAGAAAACCTTTGAGGTTCAAGGCATTAAGGTTTGAACCAGTGAGAGAGTCGTTGAGGTTCGAGGCAGTGAGGTGCAATGCAATGAGGTTTGAGGAAGTGAGGTTCGAGACAGTGAGAGAGCCTTCTACTGCTCACTCTTTGTTGTCTGTATTTTAGGTGCTACCAGGAATTAAGATATCTACCTCGGTAGTAGACTTCTGTTCGGTTCATGTATGATCTGAACCATGACATTGGGTCTTATATTTTCAGTTTACATTTTATATTTATACCCTCGACACGAGTCCGTGAAGAGTTGTATTGTGATGTGATACAACTTATGAGATTTTATGAAAACTTTTATACTGATGGTGTATATGTATCTATATTTATACATTGTATGTGCATTCATCCCTTTGATTTGTATAGGATTACTTGGTTATATGAATGTGTGGGTAGTTTATTGAAATGACACCCGTCATACAGTCACTCCAAGTACTAGTCACCAATCCCACGAGCCACTTAACAAGTTCCGAGGATCTAAAATCAGAGACGTGACACTTAACTTCATGGGTCATCCTTTTAGTCTTGAGGTCCGGTTAGAACTAAAAATAAGCCTACATAAAAGCTAGATCTACCCCATAGGCAACATATAAAATTTGTAACCAATTATAGCCACATTGGGTAGCTTTCAAGGTTCCCTCCTAAATTAAGACCAACCTTTGCTGCTTCCTATAATTCAAAAGCTATTTGGAAACGTATCCTTCAAAAATTGGACTCTCAATTGTCAACATGGAATAAGAAAATTCTTTTCCTCGGGTGGGTAAATAGGCTTGCTAAGGAGTTGAACAGTTAAAAATCGGCTCATGATTGACTCGCAAAAGAACTCAACCCGTTATTCATTTTATGGGAGCCCAAATCCAAGCCTGACCTCATTGGTGTTTAATTCGTGAAGCTCATGAAAATGTTCAGGTTATTGTAAGGCTCGGGTTTGGCACATTTAACCCAAATTAATTTACTTTCTCAGGCTCAAAATTGAAGTCCAACCCAAGGCCATCCTAATAAACAACTTTAGATGTTTCCAACTATCGATCTTCATATCTGACAGCCTAAATCTACCTCTCACTCATAACCTAATGTTCTAGTCCACAAAATCAACCATCTCTCAGTCCTAAAATCTAAATCTAATCTTCCCACTCCCCTCTCCCCATAACATCATCTCCCACTCTTAACCTTGACCGATGCAATCTGAGCAACACCAACTCCTCCATTCCAGGGTGTAGAGGCGTTGATGGTATAGGTACTGACAACTTGTAGTTTGTCAACTGCAACAGAGTTGGCAATAGTAGCTACCATTGGAAGATCTGTATTCTTAGTTGAGGGTGAAGTACAAAAGTCATAGGTGAAAAGACCCAGGGGCAACGATAAGAGGTGAACCTATGCATAACACTAAAGTTACTGTGACCTGAAAATCAAGGGTTTAAATCGCGGATAATCCTCTTGCAATTAATTTAATTGTGAATAAAGATAGTGGGAACTTTGTGCACCCAAGTTGTAGTAGATAACTCTAATTCCATGTAAACTTCCTTTATTGAAATTGTGTGTGCTCCATAAATAAAACAAGAGTAAACAAACTCTGTAGGTCCCATAAATGGTCCAGTCCTTGGGATATAAGCATACGGCCAAAACTGTATATGGTTACCAAAACATTTGACAAAATATTAATAGCACTCTACGTAGATTAGGTTATGTGAATGAATGAACTCTCTTCTTGTATTTACATATAATTGAATTGTGAAATTATTTTGATTATTTGTGATCAACGTAGGCTATATAACTAAGAAAAATCAATCTCAAGCAGTCAACCCAACTCTCTTGTTTGTTTATTTCTTCAAACTAATTAATACTAAAAAACAACCTTAATATTATTATTTTTTTCAAATTTTAGTTAATTTTAACAAAATAGCCCAATAAAGCTTGAACAAGCCAATTTAGGCCCAAACTCGGCTCTTGAACAGCCCAATGGCCACTAACTCTAATTCACAACAAGTTTTTGAGTGTTCCCGTCTACAATCTGATAGAAATTGGTTCATAAGACAATTTTTTCATGGATAAGGACATACCTTTCAATATTAAAATATTCTACAAATTGAATGCCAATCAATACCTTTCTCCCTTTTATGGTTGGGAAACCCTAGGGGTAATCACCTATTTTAAAATATTCCCTTGTTAATCTATTGGTTTTTCATTGGGTCACTTGACTATTCAAATCTGTCCTACATCACCCAAATTCCCAAAGCAATCACATATAAGCTGAGAGATGAAAGAAGCTATGGGGACAGGTGAAAAGGATTAATAAACCTGGAGGGCTCAGTGTTATAGATATCATGCTGATGAGCGAAGCCTGCTAGGGAAATGTCTATGGGATGTTGTAAGGTACTGCTGGTGATTATTAATGTCCATTAAATTTTGTTGCAGCTCCAAACACTGGAGTACAGTAGATTCAAAAGGTGCAGTTTGTAGAAATCTAATACCAAGGACACTTACAAGTTTTGGAATCTGATCTCATTTCAGCCAGGAAGAGGCCAGATAGTGAAATTTCAGACAGGCAGGCAGCTGGGGAATGCATTGCAGCTCTGTCTCTTTTCAGAAAACAAGCAAGGATGAATTGCAGATTCCATGACTCAAGCCCCTCATAGGACTGATTGCCATGTTTTCTATTATCCGTGGAGACTGGCGATCATTGTGGAAATGTGTGCATTGCAATGCTAAAACTTCTAAACCCTCAGGCACCTGGGCCAAATTTGGACATTGATGGCTCCTTATGATAATCCCTAGTAATGAATGTAAGCTTCACATAGGTGAGCTTTCACAAGTGTATAGGCTTCCTCCCAAGCATATCTTTTATTATCACAGGAACATTTGAACTGGGTCCAAACTGAGGACAATCTCAGAAAACATAGATGACAATTCATCAAAAGATGCTACCTTTACAAGTCAACATCCAGGTCCACCAAGCCTCTTCACTCAACGTCATTATCCAGCAGAGCTCTGGTGCGGCTGTTACGTGTGGATATTCATGGACGGTTTTTTCCCAAGTGGTGACAGACTGGTCAATTGTTTGACATGGGTTCAGTATTTCAGTAGCAGGCGTAGTGGGTCTTTCTTAATTTGTCATGGATTCAGTATTCCCATAGCGGGCGTAGTGGGTAGTTGCCTAATCTTTAGGATTGTTCTGTTATTTTTTAAGGCGATTATGTAAATCCAATTGTGTCTTCAATAAAGGATATCAAGAATTTATAAACCCCTATTCTTCCTCTGTTTTCTTCATCCGTTCTCTCTCTCTCTCTCTCTCTCTCTCTCAATTTAATGTATTAGTTAATATCAGAGCCAGCACATCTATGGACACTCGTGCCAAAACAAATGTGGAATTCAGCAACGAGGTTAGTGAAATCTTAGCACGACATGAGTCCAGCTTCAATCCATTCAACGCTGCCCTCAAGAAGGTGCTAACCGACCTTCATGCTCTTCGAACATCACGTAGCCCAATCTTTACCCATCCCAAAATCAACCCATTTGTATGAAAAGAGTCCTCACACCCACATACTTCTTGATCTAACAACATCAACAACAACTCCCGTCCTAACCCCAAACTGTCCTTTCCCAAATTTGGCAGAAAGACCTGACGGGGTGGATCTATAAGGCAGAAAAATACATTGATTTCAATACTGTTGCACCAGACCAACAAGTTCAATAGTCCTCCTTCCATTTAGAAGGCATCGCCCTACAATGGCACTGGTGGTTGATGAAATTTTGTGGACCACTCACATGAGATGATGACTTCCCAAAGGCTATATTACTTCGATTCGGTCCAACAGACTACGAGGACCCATCGAGAGCTCTGACTCACCCCTAGCAAACTATCACCATGACACCATTGCAGCCTATCAAGAAGCTTGTGAAATGCTCTCCCACTGGGATGACGGCCTATCGGAAACTTTTCTTTATTGCAAGACTTCGAGATGACATTCAAACAAATGTAATAATTAAACAACCATGAACCATGGCTAATGCAATAGGAATGGCTCAGCTCTTCAAGTAGCGAAACCAACTCCAAAAGAAACCAAACCAGAAAATTCGCCCTCATCCAACCATGAAACAGAGTCTCACCATTAAACACAACAGCTAGTGTGCTCGAACCTCCACCAACCCATCACATGAACCAAGAGGCACAAGAAGATCAAGAGAAGGGATTATGGCATTATGCTATTATTGTTATGAGAAGTGCACTCCCAGCCACGTTGCAAACAGCTACAATTATTTATGATTGAGGATCCACCCCAAGGGGGCATTGGCAATGTTGAATGCTTTCAACTAGAAGTAGAACCTCAAGAAGCCATACCTGCATGTCCTGGACCAATGTGTTTCGTACAAGAAAATATCAACCAAAGTCTGAAATCTTAGTTAAATGAAACAGTGGAAAATACTAATTGGGAGAACGAATGGTGCTCTTCCAAGCCATATCTTGATGTTGTCCTTGAGGACAAGGAATCTTAAGCAGGAGGATGTTATGAGTGGTGGCAATTCATGGACTGTTGTTTCTTCCCAATAGGTGACAGACTGGGTCAATTGTTTGTCATGGGTTCAATATTTCAGTAGTGAGTCGTTTCTTAATTTGTCATGGGTTCAGTATTTCAGTAGTAGGTAGTTGCCTAATCTTTAGGATTGTTCCATTATTTTGTAAGGCTATTATATAAAGCCAATTGTGTCTTCAAGAAAGGATACCAAGAATTTGCAAGCCCTTATTCTTTCTGTTCTTCTTCTGCTCTCTGCTCTCCCTCTAAATTTAACATATCAGTGGCCTTACAACTATTTTCAACATCCTAAAAAGAGAAACTTGATGCATGAAGCTCCCACGAGTAGTAGGGTCCAAGAAGGAATCAGACCACAGGAGTTAATACGAATGCAGTCTTCTCCTGCAATTAATTAATTATAAGAGGTTTGTTCGTGATTAAAGCCCATGACCTCCAAGTCACGAAGCAATAACTCTACGCTATTTTCAACAAACTATTTGTTCTAATTTCTCAAATTGATCCAATGCAACTTTAGGGATTCCCGAAGGCAATTGCACCACTAATCAACCAAATCTCAGTCTGTCTTGAAAAAAATAATTGTTGTGCCCTCGGAATCACAAGTGCTTGCAACCATTTTAACCACATGTTGTGCCCTCCTGCAGCTGCAGGTCCAAATTCATCATATGGTTAAAACGTTGTGCCCTCGTGATCAAGATCCAACAATTTCAACCATCGTACCAAAAAACTACAAAATAAATAAATAAAATAAAACACACCCACAAACATTTAAAAGTACCTGACCATCATACCACCCTGTTTCTTCATCTGTGCAAGGAGAGGCAAAACAACTCAATTAGCCATTCGTATACAAGACCTACTTGAGTAGTTTGGCTACACTTTTTAAAGAGTTTTTATAGAGTTATATGACAAATTTGGATCTGCAGAAGTCATAACAGGAACTGTCAAGGACGGTCCTGAAATCGCAACCCTCCCTCCACCTGCCTCCAAACATGGGGTGGGTGATTTATAATATAGAGGAATATCCCCAAAAATCCTCGTCAAGACTGACAGGGATCCAAATCTGTCAAATGACTGGATGCCATGTACACTTCAAGTCTTCAACATGCTGCAGTTTGAGGATAATAAATAAATAACCTTTGACTCTCTCTTTTATTCTTATTATTTGTACACCCATTTTCAGGCATCTTCCTACCCATTGCCTGCCTCGTTGCCATTGTCTCCCCAGTCTTCTCCCCCTCCTGCATTTCTATCTAATCCTACAACCGCCACTGCAAATAAATTTGCACTGATCTGGGAAAATTAGATTTGCAATATCGTGAGTTTTTATTATACTTTATTTCTTGATGCAAAATTGTTCACACTTCAAAATTTGCATACTTGTCGTGATTGTGGTTTTTTTTATTTCATTCCGAACAAAATAGTTCACAAACAACAAGTTTGAAGAGTTTTTTAAGCGTACACGGCATTGTATGCTAGTTCACACGCTAAGAAAAACGATTCCAACTATAAATTCTTTAAAAAAAAAAACACACACACACACAAAAACAACAACGATGATGAAGAAGAAGAAGAAGAATTACATGGGACAGTGGCACTGAACAAACGATTACCGACATATGCCCAACCCAAATACATCCTCACGGCGACTAAGGTGGCGGCGAAGACGCCGCTGGAAACGGCCCCCAGAAGGCGCCTGGCGAGCTCGAAATCGGCGGAGGTGGGGCTGCAGGAGGCGACGGGGAGGCCGACGAAGAGAGCGAAGGAAACAGCGGTGGTGAGGAGGCGGGAAGGAAGATGGTGGGCCGAGTCTCCGGCGGCCCAGGAGAAGGGGAAGGAGGCTGAGAGGCTCCTGTACTCGTTGATGGGCAGCTGCTCCCCAGGGACTGGACACTGTGATTCTGATGTTTCTGGTTCTGGGTAGCTGTTGCTTCTCCAGGAGGAGCGGGAGGAGGGTATTTTGGGAATCCGCTTGCTGTTGGGGGTGGTGCTATTTGTGGTGATGAAGCAGGGTGAGGAGAGGGGCACTTTGGGAATCTGCTTGTTGTGAAAACTTTCAGGGTTTTTGCAGAGGGATGGGGTGATGGGGGTGAAGAAGGGAAGGAATGGTAGCGGGGAGTTTAAGCAGTACAGGACTTCTGCTGTTGAGGAGGCCATGCCTGGTTATGGTTAATTGGTTACGGCTTCTTCTTTTTTCTCGTTTATGCAATCCGCGCCCTTGTCCTGTTTTTTATGATGTTGTTTGTGATTACTTATTGTTTGTGACATGAGATAATGAAGAAAATCCTGTTTTTTTATGATGCAGGTAACAACCACTGGTATCAGAGTTAGGTTGAAGTCGTCAGACACAAACCTGACTGAATCTACAAGTTTTGAACAGTTTCAAGTCATGTCACCTCTTCTGTCTCTCAAAAATCACAACTTTCTGTCTTTTATTTAATTTTATTTATTTATTAGTTTAATTAGTAATTATTTAAATAATTAAATTGAAGTAGTTTGGTTTTAAATATTTTATTTCTTTTAAAATCTATTTGATTCCTTAAATAATTAGATTTGAGCAATTGTTTTAATTGAATAATTATATTTTAATAATTATTGCGTATATAGGCTTAAGATTTTAATTTAATTTTTGTTCGCTTGAATAAATCAAATTAGGAAAAAAAATTTCCATAATAATTTTAGAAATTTAGGCATACTTAGATTAAATAAAAAAAACTTCAAAAATATTTTTTCTCTCACATAAATTTTTACATCAAAGTAATGAATCCGCAATGTGTAACGTTCCCAAAAGTGTTCTTCGCATAGCAAGAGTAATCGAAAAATACCAAAAATAATAATAATAATAATAATAATAATAATAAAACCAACGAAGCTATCTTCTAAAATTTCCACGTGATATGGATATGGATGTTTTGCCAGCTTTGGAATCCGTACATTTCCTCAAGAAAACGCTCAGGAAACCATCAGACAGAACGGATGTAATAGACTCACTCATACAAGAGAGACATGATCAGGTTTCCCATAAGAAAACTGCTTTTGAATTGAAACAAAATTCTACCATTCCAACAAAGTTGTTACGCAATAAGTACCAATACAAAACCACCCAACAAGGAGGACAGAAAAAGATAGCAATCCGACCAAGAATGGCCACCCGGCAATGAGAAGGCCAATGCAGATCACCACTGTAAAAGGGAGAAAAGATCTCAGAATTGACGTGTAATTGATCCATTTGCCCCGAAACAGCACAAGGGCTGCCACGTCAATCATGTTCCAGTTCATTGAGCCACCATACCCCATCCGGTTCAGACAATTAGCGACAAAAGAATGACAGTTACACGTAAAGAGGTTGTAGGATCTATGCCCAAAGTTCTGCATGCTGGACTGGAGGGCATCATCCCATGTGATAGCAGTCCCAAACTCAGAATGAATATACGGGTGCTCGCAGATGTGAGCAGTTAAGTTGGGAGGAAAGCAACACTGTTTTAACATGACAGGCATAGCTTTCAATTGAATAATGGAAATTATATGTATAACACATATATATACACACACATAAATTTATGGTAAAATAAAAAACTTGTGATATGTGAAAACTTTTAATCAGACTATTGAATCTGTATCTAACGGCTCAAATTAGATTTTAATTTAACTAGTAGAATTAATGAAAGTTTAATTTGTATCATTAAACGTAAATTTAACAGTTTAAGAATCACATTGTATCATGACTCTCTCACCTTATGTGTGTGTGTGTGTGTGTGTGTGTATATATATATATATATATATATGAAAGAAAGGGGAAAATATGATAGGGTGAAGTCATTATCTCAGTGGCAAAGCAACAAAAGGAGCACGGTCAGAATGAAGCATGTTACAAGAAGGTAACATAGCCACTAAGAAACGGCTCCAACAATCAGGGTAACAGGGCACAAGAGAAGGGGACAAGTAGATTCAGAAGCATTGCCCTTCGAGTAACAGTTGATTATGCATGCATGAAGGCCAGTAACCATATGTGTGTGCACGCACATGCGGGTAAGTGAAAGAGCAGAGTGAATGTGCAAGGCATTCATATGGGTACCTGTTCTCTTTCAAGCTGTACATATCTTGCAACAGCACCATATGCAAAATCATCAATATTCACAAAACTGGAACCCGAAAAATCTAGAATTGTACCATCTTCCCTGCATATCCCCACATGTCCGATGTACGGTGCCAACCATGAGACCACAGGGAGTGGGGTCCACACTAAACAACATGGGAACCTTGCTATCTTTGGATTAATTTCATCAAGGGGCCAGAAGTCATGCTGCATTCCTTGCACCGATGTTGCTTCATCAACACTGTAAGTAGATTTCAGCTCCATAAAAAAAAATTCTAGGCGACAGGGTATTTACCACTGTAGCAAACACCAAAACATCAGATAAACATCTAAAATAAAGTCAACTGTCCCCAATATGGTAAGCAAATTAAGCACAGAGGACACACGAAATAAAAATGATAATTCTGAATGAAATGCATTGCCATAGACCCCTAGAAAACAGCAAAGAATGAATCGTGACTGTTAAAATTATGGTAAGTGAAGTAAAAGGGAAGAGGTCGTTGAACTGTAAAAATGGCAGGCTATCAGACAGAGAATATCATAGTTAAAAGCATGATATAAATCAAGTACAACTAATCACAATAAGTACTAGCATAAATTTATCAAATAGACAAACATTCCTGTCAGCATCAACGCTTCTAATTATATTAACCCACTTTTATTTTTTGTAACTGCATATTCAAAAGTCCAAATGTAGATACACCTGCTTCTACTTCAAATTGTAGCCATCTTATGTCCACCAACCATATAATACTCAGAAGATTGGAAAAAGGAAAAACACCAAAACAATTTTGGAACTATATTAACATATGATAAAATTAATTTTAATCTTAATTCCTTCTAAATTATGGCAACCCATTTTCTATTTAAAACCGTCCTGTATTGATCTTGTGTCCTAAAAGGAAACACTAAAAGCAGAAAAGATGAAATCCTAATTAGAGAAGAAATCAAACCCTTTCACACATCTTTGCTTTCTTTTTGCTGACTCCAGCAAGCTTGACCTCGAAAAGGTCTACCTCATTGGCAGATGTTGAACCGCTCTTGTATAAGTTTTATCTAATCCAAATACATTATAAGTAACAGACTGCAGTCAACTAGGCAGGACTTTTCTACATCTATTAACAGAATATTAGAGCTCGCTTGGTTGTTTTTTTTTTTTGGGATTTCTGTATTCAAATACAAAAAACACCCTTCTATTCTTGTTTGACACCTGTTTTTATTTTTTGTTTTTGAAAACAAGTTGTTTTCAAGTGCAGAAAAATAAAAACATATTTAGGGTGTTTTCAATTATTGTATTCTGTTTTCTATGTGTTTTCATGTTTTTTTCGATGATGCCGCCGCCGCCCGCTATGCCCCACAGGCGTTTTCCAATTATGCTTGTACTTGAAATATCAAAGAATTAGTGACAAATATCTGATAAGACTATACTTCACAGGTGTTGTTTCACAAAACTAGTATAGTAATATAATAAAGGTAATTATGTACATTCCCATATATAATGTTGATAACAATATGCGAAAAGCCATACAATCAATCATGCCATGTCACAATAATCTAAATATCAAAAATTCCAAGTCATCACAACTCTCACAAATTCATGTCCAGAAACCGAGTAACCAAGTACAATTATGCAAAAAAACAAGTTATTACATCAAAATATATGAAATCTAGAAGAATCCCACCATGGAGGCTTGTTTGGCTAGTCCTAGTTCCCAATAGGTGAAGTACAATTTCACACCACCCTCCAACCCAACTAAACTTAAAGTTTACATGCTATTTATACTTGTGTCTATATGGTACCCTAGGGCCTAGACTACTCATCCCTGTAACAAAGAATAGAACCACAGAATGCCAACAACCAATTTGTCATGGCAAACAATGCAGACCCAAATCGGTAGCCAATGCTGATGACACCATGGCAGCTAATGGCAAACAATCAACAAGGTTGTGACAGCCAATACCAACATCCAAATGGTCACGGAAACCAATGCCACCCTCAAATGGCCGGCCAACGCCAGTAGTCAAATGTCACATGTACAAAGGGGTAGTGGCAGCAAATGCCGATCAAAGGGGCAACCTGTGCCACTTATCAAGCAACTAATATCATCGATCAACAACAATCCACCACACATCAACAGAGCATTAGCCAACTCAACAACTATTATTATTATAACATAACATGTCAGCATTATCTAATATACATTATCTAATGCCCACCAAAGCCAATCAAGCAAGCAAGCCCAATTATAGAACAAACAAACATCAAACGAATCAACATTTAAATCAAAGAGAGCCCCAAACCAAAGGCATTGAATTTACAACACAACAACATCAAGCCCAAATCAGCAAGGCCAACAATAGTGGGTATTCACAATACCCAACACTGGTACCATTATCGAATAAAGCAATTAAAACAAACACATCAAGGGTCCTTAAACAAAAACCTAAATCAAGCAATAACCAAATTCTTAACAAGGTTTCCATCAACCCCAATGTCAAACCACGTTATATAGCCCCAACACAAAGATTTGGGTGAATCCCCATTTTTCAATCAATACCTAATTTTCCGACTATACCGAAATTTATATAACTACTTATATTTATAATGTCTAAACCATGGTTTCCAATCGAAATTTAAGCAAAACCCCAAAATTTTTCAACTAAATGCCCAAGCATCCACAAACATCAAATAGTTCTTTATCAACTCCTCAATTGAGGATCACCAAATAAAATGTCATAAACTAGAGTTCAACAAATAAATCAGTACCTACAGTCTCCAACTCAACATCAATATCAATGGTAAACTAGGGTTTATAATGATCATATCAAAATCCCGTCCATTAAGGTTCCAATTCATTAATCAATCTATCCATACCTGAGGTTTCAAAGCTAAGATCGTTTCTCTATCAGTTCCTAGGGTTTCCAAGTCAAATTCACACCTTCCAACAATTTTCACAATAGGTCTTAAGGGACATGAGAGAGAAGAATAGAATCACCTGCCTTAAGAATAGAAGTTGCTCCCCAAAGGAGTGAGCCTTTTTCTCTTCATTCTCTACACCCAAAAGTCCTTAAAATTAATTCATTTATGGGGACTACTAGTATGTCTACAGATATAATTAATCCACTCACGGGTTTTTAAAAAAAATAAAAATTGTTTGTTCAGTTTTCATCATATTTTATTTCAATTTCTGAAAATAAATAAAATATTAAGCTATAAAATTATTTGTTGCAAAAACGAATTGTATACATTATGACAACCGTCTGGGAAATGTTTCGTGTTGAATTTTCGTTTTTTTCACGTTGAAATTTCAAAAATTGATAAAAAAAAAAAGGGTCTCTCACTCTCTCCAATTTCCAATAAACCACTTTTTTTGCTTGTTTGGATTCTCATAAATTTAAACCAAACAAATGGCTACAGATGTAATGCCCTCCCGCTAGCTGGATAGAAAGAACCAAAGCTAACATTTGGCCTGTACTCTCTTTAAGTCTAATTCAAAGTAAGGCAAGAATCAAAAAGAGATCATGGATTCTTCATCGGTAGAGACCAAAAAATGTATATTGCTGAACACAACAGACAACACTTTCTGGTTTATCCATGATTCAACTGATTATCATACTCATATATGTCTAAAACGACAAACCCATTAATCAATTATTTAAAAAAAAACCTCACGATGAATCAACAAAATCATTATTACGCCCAAAGACAAGATTTCTATGAACCAACCTGGAGTTTCCTTGACCCGCAACGAACCAAAGTGGAAAATCGGCGGCGGCAAGCGGATGAATCCTATCCTAAGGGGCTGGTGAAGTCGTGAAGTTCATGTTCGTGCTCGTGTCCATGTTATGAGAGAGACTTTAAGTATACACGAAACGTGTCGGATATTTTATCTGGATTAATGGTGGTAGGCGGTGGACGGTTGGGTTAGGTTCATTGTCCCGGCCTTTTCTTTTGATTTTTTTTATAAATTTAATTTGGATATTAGATAGTATGATTAATGATTTAAATTATACTTTTATTTAATTATAGCTCGATTATAATTAATTTAATATAATATAAATGAAAATATAATATGAACCGTTAAGTTTTGATCTGACAATCCTGATTAAAGGTTTTCATTATAAGAATATGGCCTTATATTCTCTGTGTAGTATGACTCGTATAGTATTCGTGTGAGGACGTGAGATCAGACCATTATATTAATATTCAATAGTTCATATTATATCTACATTTGATTATAGCTCAATTACTACGGCAAAGTTACATTTAGATAAAAGTCTAATTTGAAACGTTGATTATAACAAACTAAAATTAATTTGATTATCGTCAAATTAAAGATTTCACGATAAAAAACTAGCCTCGCATTCTCATTGTATCAAAACTATATATATATATATATATAATGATAGGATAATGCTAACTTGAAAAGTGAGCAACTATCTTGAAATGAGCAAAAATGATATGAACCGTCAAATTTCATTTAAAATTGATCTAATGGTTCAAAATAATTATAATTGATTGATTTTTAAAAATACCATCCGTTATAAATAAAAACCCTACCCTATGCAGATGTGCCGCATCTTTCTTCCGTCCAGATCAACACGCCTTTCACCGGATGATATTTGTAATAACCAATCAATTATAATTGTCTTGAACCATTAGATCAAATTTAAATGGAATCTGACGGTTCATGTCAAATTTGCTTATTTTAAGATAGTTGTTCACATTTTCAAGTTAGTATTACCCTATAATGGTAATTAAATAAAAAATTAAACCATTTTCCATAATATGTTTTTATCTTGTCACCCAACAAATTATAAATATTTATTTACAAAGATGATCAATTTAACCCTCCAAAATGAATTCATGCTCGATATCTTTATGCCTGATATTTATCATTTTACTCGATATATAAGGTTATCGAGCATTCTCTTTATCAATTAACTAACCTTTAAAATTTAATTTCCACTCAATATGCATTTTTCTTATTATCCAATATGCAATGTTGGTGAGCATTTATCATCTCAAACACTTTACTTATCGAGCAAATAACTTATAATGTTTAAACTCATGCTCGATATATTTTTACTTTATTGCTTGATATGCAAAATAACAAATACTTAAAAGCATATTCAATAGTTGTAGTCTAAAATGATTAGCTAAAGTTATATTTAGTTTGATATGGCACCATTTTAGCTAATGATATTTCAATAAAATATTATTTATATTTTTGCTTAACTATTATTTTTTTTCTAATATACAATTATCTTATATTTTCGCCAAATCCCTAAAATACACATCCATTTGAAAATAGCATGGATATTTTAGGATTTGAAAAAAAATAAATGACGTGGTAAATTTACATAAGATTTTTGCTATTGCTAATGACATAGTTAACCTATTAGAGTAACTTTTTATTTATATTTGAATATGGATAATGATATAGTTAATCTATTAAAGATGCTCCTAGTATTTCGAGCATTCTACTGATCAACTAATTTGTAATGTCTAAATTCATATGTATTCATTTAATTGCCCAATATGCAAAATATCAAATAGCATTTCAAGCATTTTGCTTACTAAATGCCTAACTTATTATATTTAAACGTTTACTCAATTTATATTATTCATGCTGTTATGCATGAGCAAAATGACCACTTATGCATTTTTCAATGATTCGCCCATTAATTTAAGGTTTATGCTATACTTATAAGGCTACAAATATATCAATCCTTTTTTTATTTCAACATGGGTATATCATAATTTAATAATAATAAAAGTTAAAAAATAATTTGTAAAAACGGTGAATTTTGCATTTGTTTTAAAAATTTCTTTATAATTATTTTCGTAGACTAAATTTTGAAGGTTTTTTCATTTTATTACCTGAATCCAACATTTTTAATTTTTTTGTTTGTTGAATTCAATTTTTAAGAAATAACCGCTAATTTCAAACACATATCCTCTCTTATACAAATAAAACTTAAATTATAATATAATATGAACATAAGGAAATTGAGAAAATAAAATACATAAGGTATCTCTATTTTTTTAAATAGAATTATTTTTAAAAATTCACATGAATTTATACCATTCATAAATAATTTTAAATTCATCATTTAAAAAAATCATATTTTAAAAATAATACCATTACTCATATCTAATTAAAAATCTTTCTCACAAATTCAAAATCATTTTTAAAAATACTCGGCTATAAAAGTCTTTTCTCACAATTTTTAAGTCAAAATCTGGGATGGAGTACACCATTTTTGGGCTAAAATTTTGAGACACCTTGCTTATCTTATGGATTGGCTCTGAACTTTAGCCGGACGAGAAAGTTTTAGAAAATAAGATAGAGTGTATGGTGAGGATAATATTATAAAGTGGAAAAATAAAATAAAAATAATTTTATTTAATATGACATATTAGTTAAAAAAATAAAATATGATAAAACTTCATCCAAAATATAAATATTATTTTCAAATAAGATTTACCATTTTTGTTATTAAAAAACTTATGAAACACAGTTACAAAAATGTAAATTATTTATTATTTTTTAAAAAATTTTTACGATCAGTTTTGTCAAATATTTCGAGGAAAAAAAAAATCGAACAAAAAAGAGGCCCTTGCTTGCTCCAGGATTTCTCAAGTTTTTATATGCGTGATAAATTAAATAACGTGGGATTGTTTTGTTATTTAAATAATTTGTTTAAAAATAATAAAGTTGCGAATTATTTAACTTCATCTCTTCCTGCTCAAGTCATCACAGTCTCTCATCACCCCCACCGATTAGGGCTCACCACTGAATCGACTTCGACCCTATCTGCCCTAAATCGATCCACAATGGTTACTCGCTTTGAACCTTCAATTTGCTGTTTTCTGTTTCCTTGTACGTTTCTCGCTCGATTAATGATTTCGTGTCGTCGTTTATTGACCCTCGGATCATGCAGGAAGGAGGAGGCGATCTGGGTTCGCAAATTGAGTCTCTGTTGAATGTCGAGAAGCAGATGAGGCTTGCCGGCGATGTAGCGGGCACGAAGAAGGCTGCCACAGACATTCTGCAGCTCTGCTTCGACGCTCGTGCGTGGAAAACCCTCAATGACCAGATCGTTTTGTTGTCCAAACGCCGCGGTCAGCTCAAGCAGGTGTCGATAAAAAAAACACATAAATTCAACCCTTTAATTGCTTTTTTGGCACTCTTATGGTTTCTACGGATCGATGATAGTAGCAGTCTCGTGTTGTTGTTGGTCATTATAGGGCTTATGAGTCAAGCTATGAGTAGATAGTTGGGCTCGTTACGTGGCTTCTTAATTGGTTGAGGTGTATGGTAGTGACCCGTTGAGGGCTTGTTATTCGTTTACTGTAAATTACTAGTAGTGTATTTTGATTGGTTCGACGCTTATGGTTGACCGGGGTAGAGATTTGTTAGCTTTGGGATACCTTAAAACGTTGTGCTAAACGCTTGTCGAACATGCACTAAGAACGCTGAATGGATGATGGGGTTATGAAATCTTAAAATCTATATTGGCCTAAAGAGTCTGGGTCTGGGTCAAGTAACATTTAAATCCCTTTCTCTTCGTTAAATCTGAGACCTCAAGTCATTACGGTTTAAAGTGTTGTTCGTGGTAGAAGTATATTATGCTATCATCTCTGATGGAGTTTCCAACTTTCCATGCAATGTGTTGATCTAAATATTGCTGTTCCATTAATAATTAAATAAAAGATTTGAGGAGATAAGATGGTAATGATCTAAAGTCTATGAAGCTAAATGAGCCATTCAGATACACGGGAAAGTGCAAACATATATACTAAGTTTACAGGTTCTAGGCGAAGAGACTGAATTTATTAGCATTGTCACATTATTGTTTTCTGGGTGTGTGTGTTAACTTAAGCGTGAGAAATAATTGATTTTAAAATTTATATACTTCTCACAGGTTCCTGGTCTGTAAATTATGTTTCTGTTATTTTTATAAAGTATTTAACTATAGTAAACACATCAATGTATGTGTGTGTTAGTTATTCTCCTTTTGAAATACTGTCATTTTGTGTGTTTTATTCTCCTCCTCTTGAAATACTGTCATTTAGACCTTTTTTTGTTTAATTATTTAATTTATGTATGGGTATGACAGCATTTTTTTGTGATTCCTCTCTGTATGTTTTTCCATATGTAGGCTGTCACTGCTATGGTCCAGCAAGCTATGCAATATATTGATCAGATGCCAGATATTGATACCCGTGTAGAGCTCATTAAAACACTCGATAGTGTATCTGCTGGGAAGGTGAGTGTAATTTCAAGACCACCTTATCCTATTAAGGTATAAACATATATTTATGTATATTTTGTTTCTTAATTCAACTGCATTGCATTGTATTATAGATATATGTTGAAATAGAGAGGGCCAGGCTGGTAAAACAACTTGCAAAGATTAAGGAGGAGCAAGGACATATAGCTGAAGCTGCAGATTTGATGCAAGAAATTGCGGTTAGTATTATCTATGTAACTGATAACCCTTATCTTTTCCTGTGATAAAGGTTAACTGCAGAATTTTAAGTGGTGCGTATTTTGATGATATCATGTTTCAGGTGGAAACCTTTGGCGCTATGGCGAAAACTGAGAAAATAGATTTTATTCTTGAACAAGTATATTCCTACTCTCTTCAGTCCCGTCCCCCCTTCATATCATCAGACACAGATGCACCTTCTTGAACTCGGCTATTATTTCTATGTATGCCTAGAAGGATATTATTTATGAACAAAGTCAATGATGCTAATCTGGTTTGATTTGCTGGAAACTGTATAGGTTCGTCTCTGCCTTGACCGGGATGATTATATCCGTGCTCAAATTCTTTCACGGAAGATCAGTCCAAGAGTTTTTGATGCAGATACTTCAAAAGAGAAGAAGAAGGCTAAAGAAGGTGACAGTGTCGTGGAAGAGGCTCCTGCTGATATTCCATCATTGTTGGAGTTGAAGCGAGTTTACTATGAACTGATGATTAGGTATGTTGTCCCACTTATCTATCTTATCATTCACTGTTATTTTTTTTTTTTGTTTTTGCATCTTGTGAGGAGGGGTTCCCTTGTATTTTGGTTTTGGCTAATGGGGGCTAATTTTCAGTGAGGTTTTATGGTGTTTAGTATATATATATATATATATATTTATATTCTATGGAACTTTATATAAGCACTCATTTTTTCTTGTATGGCAATCTAATTTGCTATGTTTAATTTGTTTTAGGAATGTACACACCTCATATAGTTGTTCATATTCACGGGTTGTCAGAGAATCCTGTTACTAGAAATATCTCGACCTTATTACTGTAGATTATTGCCATTTTTTATAGTATGCATTTACACTATTAATTTCACACCACTCATCCATATCTTTTAGCTAGTCTATCATTGTGGCGACCAACTACTATCCAGTATGCCCCATTTTTGGCTTCCTTTTAACGAATTTTTTACTCATTGAGACTGAGTAGATAAGTTGGAAAGATTCTTGATAGCACAAAATTGAACATTCATGCAAAAATTTCCATCCCTGTCCATGCACCTGTATGTGACTCATGACCTACCTTTTTTCCTTCCTGAGCTGTAATTTTTCCCCCATATAGAGGTTAAATGGAAGTTGGAATCTGTAACACAAAATATCAAGCCATTTGTAAATCAAAAGGGCAACAGCAAATCTTTGAGTTCTGGCCCATCTTTTTCTGTACCTTGCTTGACATCTTGTGCTTGTGTTTAATCCCTCCCAGTTGCTAGAAAGCATGATAACTCAATTGAAAATGTATAATAGAGGATAAGAGGGAGTGAGAGGCATGTTGGCCATCATATGGCTCTCAAAAACTGTGATGCAATTTTTTTTTTCAATATTCTTATGACTATATATGGCCATTGAAAGCATATTTTGGAGTTTGGACATCTGGACTAAATGTAGAATTTTTAGATGTTAATGCCGACAATTGATTGGTAAAGAAACTTGGATACCATAGTGACCATCTTTCTATTAGCAATGCAATGATGGAATTTCTTTGCATTTTCTAGTGCACTATTTTGGGGATGCCAAGAGATATCTAGCAGATCAATTTAAGATGTATCTTGTGCAGAGTTGTTAGAAAACCATTTAAGAAAACTCCGTGTGCAAAGTTGTTTCATTCTGATTTATGATCATAGTACTTGTGACCAGGAACAGAGCAATTTGACTTCTAATTTCTCATATGCATAGGTATCACTCACATAACAACGATTACCTTGAAATCTGCCGTTGCTATAAAGCAATATATGAGATTCCATCTGTCAGAGAAACTTCCGCTCAGTGGATACCGGTAGGATGCACTATAAAAATTATTATCTTTTTTTTTTTCTTTCCTTTTCTTATTCTTGTCTCTCTGTTGATTTATTGAATATAGGTCCTAAGGAAAATCTGCTGGTATCTAGTATTGTCTCCCCATGATCCTATGCAGTCTAGCCTTCTGAATTCCACATTGGAGGATAAGAATCTTTCTGAAATTCCACATTTTAGGTATGTCTCTTAGTGGATCTTCGCTTGCCTATGTTTTGATGATTAGCTTGTGTCCATAATTGATATTATGAATGAATTTGTACGTTCGTAGATTACTGTTAAAACAGCTAGTTACAATGGAAGTCATACAATGGACGACCTTATGGGCTACATACAAGGGTGAATTTGAGAATGAGAAAAACTTGCTTGGAGGCTCGCTAGTTGACAAGGCAGCTGAGGATTTAAAGCAGCGGATTATTGAACATGTGATAATTTTTCTACACTTAGTTTTTCACCTGCCAAATTACTTAAAATTTGGTAATTGCTAATTTATAAGTGTGTTTGTTTGTCAGAACATCCTTGTTGTTTCCAAGTACTACTCAAGGATTACTTTGAAGAGACTTGCAGAACTGCAGTGCCTGAGTATCCAGGTTTGCGAAGATTAATTCTGCTCTTCTATTTTTGTTATTTATTTATTATTATATCTTGTGTTTATTTATTGTTTTTTTGTAACATTGTTTTGGATAAGTTTTCTTTGATTCAGCCTGGCTGTCCATTTGTATATTGATGTGCATGTTTTGAATTTGTATTATTTACTCTCCTTCACTGCCTCCCCTAAACGGAAGGACAAGCCACTCTGTTTGTTGGTATAACATAATTATGGAAACTTATAACATAATTCCAGCAATATATGTATGTATGTGTGTGTATATTCTTGTGTTGTGACACCTGTTAACCTAAAATTCTCCTGATCAGGAAGCTGAGAAACATCTCTCTGAGATGGTTGTATCCAAGGCACTTGTGGCGAAGATTGACAGACCAATGGGGATAGTCTCTTTCCAGACTGTGAAGGACAGCAATGACATTCTCAATTCATGGGCAGGGAACTTGGAGAAGTTGCTTGACCTTGTGGAGAAGAGTTGCCACCAAATCCACAAGGAGACGATGGTTCACAAAGCTGTTTTGAAAGTATGAAATTCTTCGCCGAGGTTGTAAGTTGATCTCTCCTCTCTCTCCCTATAAAATATATTTAGTCCTCTTAGGAATTTGTAGTTGGCGTTTGACATCTCTAGTTGAAAGGATAATGTGGGGCCCAACATGAGCTGCTTGAAATCTCCAGGTTGCCTCAACATGGGCCCTAAAAAAATTACCGAATTTATTATTTTAAAAAATAATTGACATCATCTTGTTTCTTTTTGGCAGGTGGCATTTACTCGGTCTGTGAACTGAATGTAGGGTGCACTATAGGAAGTTGATCTGGATGGCTTTTTGTTAGATATTTTCTTCCGAAGTTCCATTGACATTGACATCGTGGATCAGGGCTAGAAAACTCACATTGTTCTCTTAAAATGCACGCCAAAGATATGTTGTATACTACTGGCACACCAAATGCCTTCGCCATATTAACAAGAACTTGCTTATATGTGGCGCTGGGATGAAAAGAAATATCCGTGCTTCCGTTTGCTTTTAAAATTCTTTTTCCTTGTTAGGCGGACTCGTTCCATCTGTTGTTTTCTTCTATTGAATTTGATTTTGTGCCCTTGTGAGTTGGTTTCTTGAATGGCGGCTGCACATTTTTGTACACTTTGAAAATTAAATACCTATCCCATGGACTATCAAACGACTTGACATCTATGAGGGATAACACTTAATACCTATCCTGCCAGCATTAAAGCTTTAAACTATGTTTTGAAAGTCTTAATTTCAGTTTAGAGTGTTTTAATGACAATTTGAAAAGTTAAAGAGAATCTTATAATTTTGTTTATTGAATTTAATTGATTTGATAGCATTTAAGATGACATCCAACTTTAATAATGGGTAACAAAACACTTAAATAATCTTATAATATCATTCAATGGGGTTTTTAAATTTTTTCGCTTAAAAATGTTATTCTATAAAATTTCATTTTAAAATTTACTTTTTTTTAAATTACATTAATTTTTAAGTTTTTTTAATCTATTAAAATATTATTAATATGTTTTTTATTTATTTATTAGAGTTATTTAAAGACACACTGTGTCAAACAAATAAAAAATATATATAAGAAACTTTTTTGGGAAGAAATAGTGAATCTTTAGGAAAGTGTTATTTATTTTTTATTTTTAAATGTTATTTTAGGGATATGTGGAATTGGATATAGGGTGATAGAGGGAGAATGCAAGGGGGTATCTGCGCAGGGGGAAGGAGAGGCGACGTTGATCTATGTAAGGGGAAGTGGGGAGGTGCGGCATGGCAGAGGAGGGGAGGTGGTGCCAATTTATATATTGGGGAGGGGAGAGGGGTGGCAGGGGAGGATGTTGTAGGATATAGGGGGAGTGGGCGTGAGGGGGTAGAGGGAGGGTGTAACAGCAGGCACAAAGGGGAGGGAGAGGAGAAAAATGAAGTTTTTAATTAATATTTTAATTAAAATGCTAAAATTATGTTGAGCTTATTATTTCATAACTTAAAATTAAGCTAACTAAATTATAACTAAAGTTTATTAAGCCCACTATGAATGCTTTAAATTTATAATTTATGCATTTTTTTTAATAAAGTTGAATGCTTTAATTTTTGAATAAAATCCCTTTTTCCCCCTTTATATACCCTTTATCATTTGTTTTATTGTGTTTTTATATTCTTTGTGTGATAGCATGTCTCCTTTTACAATGAGAACATTGTGTTTTTCAAGTATAAGATAGGGTCTTGCGTGATTGTTTGCTTTCGTTTTTGTGTGTGATTACACAACTGTTTGCATGAGTTTGGGAATATTATATGGTTATTTTGGAGATGCTATTTTTGGTGAATTTTTTTCTCCATTTACGATGTTATAAGTTGTGATGTATAATTTAGTTTGGGTGATAATGCCTTTAAGCTTATGCACTGGTTTTATATAATGAATACCTTATTTTTCTTTTGGAGTTATATGTTTTAAGCGAAACAGTCCCGCCATTATATGTTCTTTTATGTATGATTATCCTCCTTATTGAAAAGCTTGGGCAAGTTTTTATATAATTGTATTGTGGTAATGGATTAATGTGAGAATGGTTGAGCCAGAGTCACTTATTACCTTGATATTGGTTGTTTGATTGTGTCACCAAAATTTATCACATTATGTAGCCCCAACCTAATTCACTTGACTCAAAAAATTGTCTTGCTTTTTAATGAAACCAAGTGTGTGTGGTGTTTCCTCTTCCAATAGGAAAACACAATTCCCTCTAATAATAGTTATCATTGATTCCGTTGCTTTTTATCGAAACTACTTTTGGTCACACTTCTGTAATGTGATGTCGTTAATATGCTACTTCAAAAGAGCTGACAACCCTTCCAATAATGATGAATAACCTAGATTTGTTGGATACTTGGATTAATGGTTGCCAACAAGAGGAGATGTTGCTCATAATAGAGTGAGTGGAGGTCAATGTCCAACCTTGGAGATTAAAAATAAATGATAATTAGTTTATCTTTTTTCAAAGGATAAGGTTAGAAGTTGATTTTATAAGGGTGGAAATCAATTAAAACAAACTAATGGGAATAATTAATTTTTAACATTTGATGAAAATAATTTTTTCAAAGGTAATGAGTTATTCTAATATGTAAACTCTAATGAATTTGATTCTATTTTATTTTCACCTATCAAATATGTTATTAAATATAACCACATTCACTCATTGGAATATTAATCAATAAAATAAAAAATTATTATAAACTAGTTATAGGCTAAGCGAGATCTTTCAATTTAGACCGTTAAATGTATATTTAACAATTCAAATTCAATTTTCATTAATTATAGGAATGTTATAGTAAATTAAATTTGGCAAAGCTACTGTTAATTCGAGTCATTGAATCCAAATCTAACATTATAAATTAAAAGATTTCATGTTTTGTTAGGTTTGATTTTAACAAAATTCTCTCTCATACGCATATTTGAGTTTCATTTAAATGTTAAATATTAATAGAATTGAAATCTTATGATATTATCTCATGCTAATATATACAAAGCATAACCTTACTTTGAATACTCCAACTTCGTCAAAATCATAGTACCAAAAGCACGACTTGATAAGAACACATCATTAGTATCCGTAGAAAAGGAAGGATAGGCCAATCAATATATATCTAAAGATATCCCAAAATTAAAGTTTAATTATAAGCTTTTTAACTACAACTTAAATATAAGGGATTCTTGTAACACCACACTTGCCTTTCAATGATTCATCATTAAGGGATTTAAACCGTATTTAATCCAATTAATCCTTGATTTTTTATTTAACGATCGAAATTAAAAAATTTCATAGATTCATTTTAACAAAATCGTATATATTTGTACAGGGTAAAAAAAAAAAAAAAAGAAGAAGAAGAAGGAAGGGGATAGATTATAATTTTTTTATTAAGAAACATTTTCCTAAAAAAAAAACAGGAGACTTGATGGGATCGAAACCAAACATAAAACCCCAACGATCGAACCGATTTCCTGATTTCAAAATCTGGAGCTAAGGACTGACTACCCGCCCCTTCAACTTACTTAACTATAAATTATAATAAACCCCACCCTCTCTTCTCGCTTCTCTGCAATAGTGTTACTTGCGTCACAGACAGATTCGTTAAGTGATTAAAGTTTAATCTATCTGTAATTGAAACCCTCTTCCTGATTCCTGATTCCTTATTATAGTCGAATGAAACTCCAAGGGGACACGATTAATGTTTATGCGTTAATTCGAAAACTCCAACATGTGTGTCGGACTTCATCTCTTGTGAATTGGGTTTCGGCCTCTAAGCTCCATGTATCCGTGGCTAGTATCCTCGGTGTCGCTGGTTTCATCTTGGTCGTAAAAGAGGGAAAAATCGGAAATTTCAGTAGTTTGACATGTTCGTCCGAGGGAGAAACTTCTTCTCCAAGGCCCTGCTTCGTCCCCGGCCTTCAAAATCTCGGGAATAATTGTTTTCTCAATGTAATCTTACAGGTATTCATCAAATTTCCCATTTTCTGTTTGTTTGTTTGGGTTTCATTGCATGATGTTTTAGAATCAACTGTGTTGATAAACTGCAAAACATGTGATATGTTAGGCTTTGGCTAGCTGTACGTATTTTCGGCGTTTTATCAGACAGATTGTAGAGCGTTGTGACTCTTCGTTGGGGGAGGAACATGTAGAGAGTTTGCCTCTCACGGCAGCTTTGTCTGCTTTATTGGAAGGTTAGTGAAAACCTTGCAAGTTTCAGAATTGAGTTTATATTTCTGATGATTGCGACAGTTGTGACTTGCAACTCCTGGAAAGTTGAGTTTGCGGAGAATTGTGGTGTTCGTTTGATTTGTTCTTAAAAGTTTTGTATTTGTTGCCTATGTTTTTCTTTTATAGTCAAAAATCTTTGAATGACTGTCCAAATGGTTTGTGGGTGGAATTTGATATGTACAAGGATTACGAATCCATTAGTTTTTTTAAGCAACAAGCGTTGAAATCATTGCTATGTTCGTTCCTTGCTGCTAAATCATCAGGTTTTAATTATCGATCATCTTAGCATCATATAGTGTGTTCCACTTTAGTCCCATCTGGAAATGTTAACTCGCATTCTACAGAATCTCCAATTTGAATGCTGTAGACTGTAATATGTCTTAGAGAAGATTTCACGGCCTCACTGATGAATGATATCCTGCAGATCTAGGTACTTTTTGCAGTAGAAGAATGACACTGAGTCCTCGCAAAGTAATGCTTGCTATGAATTTGTATATTCCCAATTTTAATCTTGCAAGCCAGCAGGTGTGATTTGAAATTTATTTCAGTTTTAATTTTTTAACATGTTAAGAATATGATAATTACGTCTTTTGTCACCTTTTCTGTTTATAGGATGCAGCTGAGGCATTCCTTCTTCTCTTGTGTTCCCTCAGAGAAGAATTATCAGAATGTTATATTCCAAAGCACATCACTCTGGCAGATATATCTGCTTCTCAGAACAGTAGAATTCTTACTGTGAAGAAGAGGGAGGGACTCGGTGAGCAAGACAGGTGGCAGCAACACTTCCTTGGACCATTTGATGGGATTATTTGTAGCATTTTGACTTGCCAAACTTGTTCACTTCAGGTTTATGCCACTTTTGATGTTTAAAAAAATGCTACAGATAATATGAAATAATAAATAAGTTCACATGTGCTCCTTTTTGCTTGTTTAGTCCATGTAACATTTAAAATGAGCTAAATTCCAGGAACTGCCGACACATGGCATGGTGGTTTATAATTTGGTCAGGGCTTAGTCCATGTCATGTTTCCATGAGATACATGACAAGATATGGAATGTCCATTAGATATGGATCCTATCATGTATTTGGACCCCCTACATGTATGGCACCAGATTTTGTCTAGTTCATTTAGGTTATGTTTTAGGTTCTTTATTGTAAGGAGCAACGAGTAGGAGAACTTCTATGTCAAAAAATACAGATTTATGCCTTAGGTGTCTTTGCATTTATGGTGCTTGGATCACTGTATAATATAACCCTTTTCTGATAACTTGTTAATGTAGCATCATTAATACTATATTTATTTGTTTGCAGATTTCATTGGATTATGAATTTTTTCATAGTTTGCCTATTCCATTGGTGCTTAATTGCAGCGTTGCTACTGTATGGTGGTTAAAAATTTTACTATTTGTTGTTTTGTACGTTTAAGTCCCATTTATGTTGCTGGTTGCAATTATTTTCCACTTCATAATGTACTTACTTTTTTTACCCCCAATTTATGAATATACTAGATGGTCAGACATACCTTGGAGGATTGCCTGAAACAGTTCATTGTTGCTGAACAAGTTGAGAATTACCACTGCAGCCGCTGCTGGCACATTGCTGCAATGAAGTATTTGGCCGTGAAGGGTGCAACTGAGGTATGCTACAGTTACTAAATGTTTATGTTTACAGCTATAAAATAAAGGTAATGTTATTTGGCCTTATCTTGCATATGGCACAAATCGAAGGTCATGGTGCTTCCTCTGCTCTCTTTTTTTGGCCCTTTATTTTATTTTATGCCTCTATTCATTATGAGTGTCGGCATTATATCGTTTGGGATCTTTGCAAAGTGGTTGAGAATCAAAGCAATACTAAGAAACGATATGCACTCCCGAAGAAGCTATTCTTGTCGTGTCTTGAACGAAATCTTCTATGGCATTTATATTTAAATGTTGGTTCAGTTTTTGTAATAGTTTGGTAGAAACATGTGCCCTGTCCTCTAGTCTTACTTTCTAGTTGTGCTGAACTTACCTTAACTGTGCCTACATTGTAATTATCTTCAAATGCCTCTTATGTGATTATGTTTCTTTCTTGCATCAGGCAGAAATCGAGAAGCTCAAGTACTGTGAGGGACAAGATTTTTGCAAGTGCAGAAATATCCTTCATCTTGAAGCACTGCCATGGTCAAATAAGTTTTCACGCACTTACAAACAACTAGCTATTGCTCGTTGTCCAAAGGTATGAATATTCTTTTTTCTTTTTAATAATTAATGAAATCTAGATTTCTCTTTGTGGGAGTAACTTGACTTTAGGTTGACTTGTTTGAATGAAATGGAATCTGGGATTGTAGTACCATGGTGGGTTTCTAAGTGTTGACAAAATTATTTGGGTTTTCTGGTTTGAAAACAAAACATCGGTTTACTGTTCTGCCTTTGATGTATTGTAACATTGTTTGCTTCCAGATTTTATGCATTCAACTTCAACGTGCTTGCATAAATGAATTTGGAGAACCAATCAAAGTTCAGGTAATTGTTTATCCACCTCAATAGTATCTTGTGTTGGTATGTTTTTATGTGTATAGGTGAGAGCCATTGCCTTCAATTTCAAGAATCTGAACAATAGTTTTTCTCTAAAATGCTTGACATTACTTTGTTGTATGTAAAAGGCAAGGTGTTAAATTCTAAGTTCTAAAGTCTCTTGCTTCTAAGGGATGATGCGGTAAAAGAATTATAGTTGAAATGCTTATCTGTAAATACTTTGTTGATAAACTACAGGGTCATATTCAATTTCCGCTCACTCTGGACCTGGTTCCATTCACAAATAGTGGAGTGGGAATAAGGAACTGGGATTTTTTTTTTCGAGGAGCGCAAGCAAAGAGCCAATATGAAAAATGCGATGCGCATGTGCAGCTGAACAAGAATATGGTTAGTTGCATGTTTGGGATAAGGGGACAAACTGCTATTCCAGAATCACTGCCCAGTGAAGAATTAGGAACTGCTGCTGTTTGTTTTGCTGGTGGTGCAAACATGCAAGCTTTGCAAGTAGATTCCAATTTGCCTCAGGGTAAAGGTTGCTTAGTAACAAACCAGCAGCATATGCATACCCAATCAGAGAACAAGGTTTAGTAACTGCAAGTAATACAGATAAATTCAAGATTTATGTTTTGACTGCAATTGAAACAATCTGTGGAGTATTTTATGTGTTAACATGAGATTATAAATTAGACCTAAGGGGATAGGTTACCGAATATATACAGATTGCTTACGAAATTCTTCTGTTCTGTTTATGCATGGTCAAGTTCAAAAAGTATCATGCATGCCTAATAATTATTTGAAAAAAAAATGAAGTATGCATCATGCTAGTTCTTCTAAATCTGAAAATTAATATGGCACACACTGGAAAGTAATAATTTGTGTTTGATGTTTTTGCTAAATATGCATGAATTATTGCAGATGTCCTTAATATCAGGACCAGCTCTAAGGCCAGGCAAGCGAGGCCTCTGCTTGGCCCCCCAAATTCAATTGCTATAATTTTGGAAGTAAATACAAATGTAATGTAAATATTTTTGTTATCTCAAAATATGCTGGAGATGAAGCTCCAATTTGAATTTTACCTTGGCCTCCTTATTTTTGGGTCCTCCCCTTATTACACTTATTATATGTTACATTATATCTGATCTGTTAAGGGTAAGAAAATAAATGTCTAGAGGTTTGTTTTCTATAGAGGGACGGGCGAAGGGAACACCCCAAGAAATTGCTAAAGGCGGCATCACTTCACTTTCTTGACAGATCATTGCCCTCATAATGGATCCTTCAATGGGTGTGTCCTTTGACTCTTGCAGGTGAGTGAGACTGGTGCATCACCTACTCGTATGTACCATCTGATTTCAGTGGTGGAACACTTCGGATCGAGTGGAAGTGGGCATTACACCATCTACAGGAGAGTGGCTGCTGCTGATGATCGGTCTGGCCTGGGGCCTCCTCTGGTGCAGTGGTTTTGTGTATCAGATTCTGATTTGCAGTGTGTTTCGGAGGAAGATGTTCTCGCAGCGGAGGCTACTATGCTCTTCTACGAGAGACAAGATGGTTGATGTAGTGAGCAGAAGTGTCCCTGGCCACCACCGTGCATCTGTAGGTGTTTCTGAAGTTTGATTTATTTACAGAAGGATCGGCGGCTGCTTCATCAAAGGGCAGGTCTCAGTAAGGGTCTGCAATGGAATTAGGCCAAGTTGAAGTTTCATCCTGTGATGACTTCAGTCTGTGCTTGGAATAGAAATCTTGGAATGAATCTGATTCTCCTTTATGTACTATTTAACATTAATGTGGGTAATTCAATTTACAATTTAATTCAAAACATATATATGCTATTATTATAGTAATTATTATTTTATTTTATTTTTATAATAATATATTTCCTTGACTCCGTCCTTGAGAGATAACTCCGCCCAGGCAAAACCAATCGATGGCACTTGATGCACTACACAAAAAGCTTGTGATCAACAAGTTTAACAAGATATAAGGTAATCCAAATCGGTAGAGATATTTTCACTTTCACTTAGAGAATGTATGTAGGAGTAATTAATGTAATTACACATGAACAAAATTGATATTTGCTGATGTTGGATACAAAATAGTATTAAAATTTATGACTGTAATGTGTTTATGCCCCTCTAAAATTTGTGAGTTTTAATTCTTCTAAAGTTTTCTTTTGATTAATACAAAATACATTTTGTCATTGTAATGTTGTGTTCTTTCTATTTGTTTGTATGTGTACTTTACAAATATCTCACAGACTCAGTAAACCCATGGTAGCCATTAAGGTAGGTGTCACATGGAGAGAGGCACAAAAATCTGACCTCTTGCCAAATGATATTAAAGTAATGTTCATTCAAGATAAACCCGAGTGGTTTATAATTCTAAAATTACTCGTCAACTTATTTGTTCAAATATAAATCATATTAAAATAGAATTAAAATCGATCACAATATAAAAAAATTCATAACATGATAAAATAACTCTTACACTAAGAATTATGAAAGCAAAAGGGTTATCCACTTTAACCAATAAAATGAATTATTAAAAGAATTATAAAGATTTAAAGGGTTAGAAATTATTCCTCAAAAATAAACTTTGAAAATTAAAACATTAAATTAATATTATAATTTTTTTTTTTATGTGGGTGGCAATATCCATCATCATCCTTGCCATTGTTGTCCATTTTCGTTTGGATATCATGATCTTACATGTTTCAACCGTATAAATATTTTATTTCGGTGGATTGGGCTCAGTCTGAGAGGGGAAATGGACTCCGGCCGTTGGCCCAGCTACTCAATTCCCGCGCACACTCATTTTCGAAGAGAACCCACTCCCACCCAAAGCCTTAGTGGGAAACCCAAAAAAAAAAAAACAAATCCATTTATTTTAATAACAAAATTTGAAAAAGCAAAAAAAGGTTTTTTATTTTTCATACCGCGTTCTTGGTTTGGTTTCCTCTGTATCAGTTGATGTTCCTTCCGTGATCTCCAATGCCTCAGTCCGTCCCCATGAGCATAGAGATTTTGTCTGACGAGGAAGACGAAGAACCCAACGGAAACAACGTTGTCGCCTCTGTTCTCTCTACGCCCCTCGCAGCGGCCCCTTCCAAGAGGCCCAGATTCCAACCCGGAGCAAACCCCAGCACAGTGCTGGTCATTGACGATGATCCCACTCCGCAAAAGCCGCGTGTCACCTCAAAGACATCGCCTCTGGTCATCCCTGAAACACCCATGTCAATTTTGGTGTCGAACCCCACCGAGGTCTCGATTGTTGAGCCCAACAAAGTTGCCTCCAAGCCCCAAGTCAAGGATTCATCTGCGGATAAAAAATTCTCCGGTGAGGTTTTTCTTCCACGCTTCATCCTTCTTTAAATCGCTTTTTTGTACGCATTTATTTTCAGAAATGCTGTTTTTTTTTTAAAACAATTATCATATTTTTCCCGTCGTTTTGCGCCGGGAACGTTTGAATTGGTGGCACCTTTTCATTATATATTATTCTATTTTCTCGATGAATGAGTGTTTCTGATTAGTTACAATTTTTCTGAAATTAATTTGAGGGTTTATCACTGTATTTAAGTTCATTTTAATTTTGATGTCTTGTTTGCTCCAAAAAAATTGACGATAGTGGAAATTTCTTGGCTTGCTTGTGTATCAGGAATAAGTGGAATGATTTCTTTGGAGTCGGACAGTGAATCTGAAAGACTTTCTGAAAAAGAAACTTGGAAGGAGAATGATTCAATGAATTTTGGTTATGACAGTATCAAGGACTCGGGTTTGAGCACCAGTTACGTAGAATCCTGTTACCCTCTTGGTATGTTAATAATATTTTTTTTTTCTTTTTCTGAATGAATATGTGAACTCTTAGGTTCTCAGTAATTAATTTCGGTTTGTGTCTGGTATGTAGAATGATTTTATTTGACATTGGGACTAATAATTTCATCTTTTAAAATTTGTCTTGTGTTTGGGTGGTCACTCTTAAGTGGTATTAGTTATAGAAATTGACTTTATTAACCTCTAAAATAATATTTAAAAAAACTATTTTAAGTTATCTGCATTGCAATATTGAAGGATAGGATTGTTAGCCCAATCCTAATCATTATATCGACAATACCAAATACATGATTAGTTTTGAAGGATAAGACTATTAGTATTAAGGTTTAGTAATGCTACACTATTAGTAGACTTACTAATAATATGTCTTTATCCTGTCCCAATCTAATCACATTTAAAGTAGTTTTTTTCCAATCCTGTTGAAGTGACATAAAATTTAATTTATCAGGGAGTGTTAATTCATCAAAAATGTCTGGAAGTAGTTCTCTCAACCCATCATCTTCACAACATGACCTCAGTCAGGTATTTCCTCTCACATCTGGGCTGCACTGCTTTCTTAATTATGATAAAATGCATAAATAGAATTCAATGACAGAATCTTCTTTTATGTAGTCAATTCACAAAAGCGGCTATTTTATCACTATGAATTTCACCATTCTTTAATTCTTGATAACTCAATTTTGTCCTAATGTAAAACTGTCCTGAATTTCTTGCTCATCATCAATACATTTTCACGATGAAGTTGCCAAGGACTTGCAAATAGTAAATGCATCATAAAATTAAAAAGTTATATCATTGTTTTTAAATTAAGCATGTCATAGATGATAAACTGCATGGTTATTTTGTTGATTTCGTATCCTGTTGCTGTTGGTACAACCTATTGCCAAGGTGATTATTAAGTTGTTTCATGAGTATTATGCTCTTTGTAAAATGGATTGCTAATGGTAACAGGTTTGCCTTATGCAACTTAAAATTTCATCCATTTAGTTGATTCTAAGCCGCATGCTATAACTTCTCATTCCTCAAGAGGTAATACTATATAATCGTAGGCCAATCTACTGTGTGCCTTTAATTTTTGAAAAAATAAATTAAATTATGTTCCATGTGGCTATCCCTCATGGGTGGTTATGTAATGCCTGGACTTTCAAATGTGTTTCAAACCAGAAAATATCTTTTCCATACAAAAGTGCTAGGATTTGTAAGTACCTTTAAAAATTTTCCATGGCAGTTTAAATTAATATGTTCTATTTATGTCTGAATTGAGAGATTGCATTGAATTATGCGGAAAGAAAGCCATGGTCCCAGCTTAATTTCAAGGATTTCACATAAGAAATGACATTCACAGTGCCAAATTGGTGAATTATGCAGGTAATATACATGTTTAATTTTTAATGCCAGGATATTCAGGTGCATGATCATTCTGATAATTATAGTTTGAGACTGGAGGAAATGGATAACACATTGACACAGAACAGTACGCTTGAAGTTGATGTGGAGAAGGAAAATAAAATCGATAAAGCAACTGGGAAAAATAGGTTGTCAAAAGAGGAAAGAATGCTCCAAATGCAAGAGAGGAAACTAAAGAAGAAAGTCGGTGATTTTTAGTTGTGCTTAGACCATAATTTAAGTTGGTTTTGTATTTTATCATAAGACTATCTGACTGAAAAACCTGTCCAGCAAGAGAAGTTGCAAAAAGCAGCTTTAAAGGTTGAAGCTGCAAAGATGAAGAAACTCGTGAAAGAAAAGGAAAAGTGGGAGAAGGGGAAGTTGGCACTAAAATCCATTGTAGCTGAAATTGATACCGGAGTAGTTGAATTGGGTTCAGTTGGAGGCAAGGTCTTTGTCTTTCTAGATTTTCTTTTCCTATAATGCTACTAATTTTCCAGTAAAGACCTCTGCATTTTGAATGTAGGACATCTGCTTTCAAGGTTTTCTGAAAAAGGTCTTACGTTTCGCATAACTTCGAATCCCATTGAAAGATCAATCGTGTGGACTATGACTGTTCCAGAAGAAATTTCTCAGGTAGTTAAAGCTTGAAGTCATTGTAAGAAATCTGTTGCATTGTATGTTTGATGCAACTCCTGGACAATTATATATATCTAAAAACTATAACTTACATAAAAGGTTATCTATTGCAGCTTTCTTCCTCAAAAATAGAAATTCCTTATCTATTATTGGTTTACGAGGCTAAAGACTTCTGTGACATTGTTGTCAATGAATCTTTCATGGATCATGTTTCCAGCACTCGAAGTCGTTACCCATCACACACAGTTTGCTACCTCACTAATAGGCTGTTGACTTATATCAATAAAAGGTTGGAATTGCTTAAGCTTACATTGTAGAATGTTTATCTCTTCGGTTTCTTTCCATTTTTTGTACACTTATGCATTTATATTGTTCTGTGTTGCATGCTTTTGTCAAAATATGTGATACTGTATTGTTTCGTCATATTAGGGAACAGGCACATTACAAGAATCCTTCGAAGAGTAATGGCTGGTCTCGTCCCCCAGTTGAGGAGGTTGACTTGTTTACTTTAGATGCACATGGCCATGTACTAACTTTATCAGTGACTTTAAATGTTCAGTTTATTGATATTTCTGTAATCCGGTTCAGGCAGTAGCTAAGCTGGCAACACATTTTTGCGGAGTACATTCAATGCAGTGCAGAGATGAAGCTGAAGTAGCCGAGCATGTTGTCGGATTGACACGCAGCCTAGCAGAGTGTCAATTTAGGTAATCTATACATATACTAAGTATGGAATCGATAAAGCAATCATTTTTGAAGCATGCACAAACTGACAAAAACAATGGGTTCATGCAAAATATATTTGCGTGTATGAACGGGGTCTATTGCTCATGTTTTCAAACCTCGATAGGAATTACATCTAGTCTTACTTTATTCCTAGTCTTTATATGGCGCAAGAACTCTTTATCTTATCTTTTGTAGAAAATCACGATTTAATTCTTCTGTTAGTATATTTACATCATCAACATCCTGAATGTTTTAGATTTTTACTATTGAAGCCAAATCTATTCAATCATATATATGTCAAATGTATAAAATTATAATATTCTTTTTATAATATTCAACTCAGGCACTTCAAACCTATCTTCAACAAGGTGTACATTATTGAATAAACTTGTGTTTTAGGAACATTCTAATCCAAGTATTTGTCCAGCTTTTGAGACAAAATAGAATGATAATACACATCTTTTTATTAATACACACCCATTCTTTCCATGGATTTTTTTTGTTTCTTGGATAATTGTTTTGGAAATAGATCTCTTCAAATACTAATATTTACATTTCAGCTTGATGTACTAATGTAGTTATCTATTCTGTGTTTAAAATCAAAATTTTTGAATCAAAACATATAATTAGGTTTGTAAATGGAGATCAATTTTTTCAGCTGAGGCTAGTGTGAATGTATGGAGCCCATGCACACCCAATTTGCATGCCGAAAAGTCTAGTAGGAAAAACATTTCAACAACCTACAAAATGTACTTCGAACAATCACATACTGAATATGTTATTCACCCAATCTGCCCAATTAAACAATTTTTGCTATTTGAAGAAAAATAATTACATGGCAAACAGGCAATCCAATTCAAAAGATGATATCAAAAATAAACCAAAAAAAAAACTTCAATTTTTGAGATAAGTACCTTTGATCCAAATCTAGCTAAAAACATTCAAATATTGAGTTTGTTATTCATCCAAGTTATTTTAATTGAATAATTTTATCGAGCATCAAAACAGAAAAATCAATTCAAAATAAGATTTGGATTTAAAAAAAAAAAACTACCAAGGCACTTGCCTATGATAGTGAATCAAAGCTAAGATATGATTTGGTAAACACAATTTCTGCTTTGGAATTGTATTCCTTTTGTAGAAACACATACTTGATTTAATTAAATCTAATATCTATTAACATATATTGTTTTTTTATTATATTTCGTTCATATATTTATTTTATTTCTTAGGCACATATATGTATGCTAATATATTAATTTCTGTTGAGAAATATATATATATATATTTAAGATTAATATATATATATATATAGATTAATGAGTTTGATAAATTAGAGTTTGTAATTGTTTACCATAACAAAAAAGGATAGAATTAGTGTTTTCATTGAAGTCGTTATATTACCATTAATGTGATTTTAAAATTTAAAAAAAAGTATAGTATAACATTAAAATCACCAAAAATTAGTTGAAGTATAATTAAGTAAACAATTTTTACGGACTAAAATTTAACAATAAAATAAAACAAACACTATTTAAGCATGTTTTAATATATTCTTTATATCTTATATATATATATATATATATTATTTGTTAACGTTGTTTTTGATATAAAAAAAATCGATTCTTTCAAGGTTGCATATGAGATTTCTTCCAATTGGTAAATTGTCAACCGCAAGCAATCATAAATAAGCTCATGAAAATTAGTGGTTTAGGGGATTATTGTTCATGTTGGGAGGGTTGGTTTAGGGCCCATCGGCAAAAACAAATTCTCTTTTAACCTTTTCTTAGCAAGCTCATAATCCATCCGTCTGTATTTGTGACTCAGGCACTCCTTGAAATTTTTTATGGAAGGGCTGACCTGCAATTAAAAATGCCACCGCCCTTTTTTGTATCTGTCATGAGCCTGTCCATGAATTAGTATCTTGATGTGCAAATGCTTTATAAATGTATTTCTAGCACACATCTTTTCCTCGATTGATATGTGATCTTGAACTGCTTTCAACTTTACTCTTGTTGGCAGAAAGAAGTTAACTAGATTATCTGTGAACGCTAATGGATCTCTTATCCCCAAGGATTGTGTTGATAAGAATATTATAAAAAAGAGTGTCTGGTGAGTTTTTTTTTCTTTTTTATTTTTTTTTAGGACCTCCTTTCCTCGTGATAACTTTTCCCATCAAATTAATAAAACCCAACGTAAAACTGTTATTGCAACATTTTATTTGCGTATACAAGTTTACCAAATCCCACTATCAAGTTTACCGGACAAGTATCCATTTCATGTGTTTCTTAAATTCTAGAGACCCTTAACAAGTTGGAATATAAAAGAGGTGTAGCATGTTGCACACGTTAGTTGAGGATGTTGGCATGCAGAATCTCACCGTGCTTGATGTCCGAGGATTAATTTTCATGCACAATCTTCTGGTCAAAGAGTGTTTATTTTCACGCACCTGTTGGGAGTTTTGCTAAGATAATTATTTCACTAAACCTTCCCCTCATGCGCCTTCAGCCTTTCCTTCACCTGTTTTGATGTTATTTGATGACAAAGGGCATTTGAAATTCCTCAACATATATGTTTTATATGTTCAGGTTAAAAGCCCTAATCGCCATCCCAAAGGTGCAGCCTCGATTTGCCATTGCCATATGGAAGAAATATCCAACCATGAAATCCCTTCTTAGCGTTTACATGGACCCGAGTAAGTCGGTAAGTAGGCCTAGTATATATATATAACTATGGTGGAGGCATTGTGGAATGATGACATCTAAAATTTCTCTTTATTGGTTACAGGTGCACGAGAAAGAATTTCATCTCAAGGATTTGGCAACAAAGGGCGTGTGTGGTGAAGATATAAGGTTAGGCGAGATCTGTTCCAAGAGAGTGTATAGAGTACTCATGGCTCAAAGCGGGAGTATGAAAACTGATGATGTTGAGGATGGTGCTGATTTTTTTGTGCGTTAATGCATGCTCTACTTAACTGATGAATGATGATGGTAGTAGAGCCGTGTATGTGTGTTTGTAAGTAGTAACACAGTTAATAGTTCCGGTGGTGTATTCTGCTTGGAGCACCATACTACCATTACTTTGCACCGCGCGATGCTGTCGGTGCCCTTTCCTTTCTGCCCATATTGGAATGTGGGGTCAATGCCTTTGCCGTTCAACAAATAATGGAATGTGACCTCATCTCTATCTCATCAGCCATCGCATGTCTGGGGGGGTGCGGAGGGGTGGCTATGCACAGATTTTGTGAGGAGTTTGGTGAATGGTCCTATCCCACCGAATGATTGAGAAATAATTATAAAAAAAGTGAAAAAAACGATGGTTGCTTTTCTTGCTACCATTAGACAGTCGGACAAGGTCAAGCATGCTGTGTTCCTCCCAGTCAGTAATGGTCACTGAATGAGTCCTTAGGTAAATCTATTTTCATCCTGAGGAAAGCGTTTATTCAATTAAAATATCCATTGAGTAACTAATATTAAAAATTAATTATCATTATATATAAAAATTATTATATAAACTAAAAAATAATAACATATGAGTGATCAAACGAGAAATGAAAAGAATTATTCATCTCATACCCGAATAATTTATTTATTTTTAGCTGCCCGAGGATTATTTTTCATAATTTTTGAAACGGGTGAAGCCAAGGAAAAAAAAAAAAAAAAAAACTCCCCACCGCTGCTTTTGCTCCCGCAAACGTCCCAAAACCCAAAAGTAAGGCCTTCATAGAGATTTGGGTGTCCCCCAATCACCTCAATAATTTATGATGGATGTGTGTCCAGCCAAGAAAGCGGTCGGCCCATGCACATTGCACCATGAGTGAATGTAGTTGCAAGTGCGTGCTTTGCACGTTATCTTCCACCACTGCCTGGCACCCCTCCCCTCCCCTCCTCCATCATTACTTAACGAACGTGTTGCTCCTCCCTCCCTCCCTCTCTCTCTCTCTCTCTCCCTCTCTCTCTCTCTCTCTCTTCCATTCCTTCCATCATTATTATATAACGTGTTTGCTGGGTATAGGCGGCCAGGACCCCTTGCCTTGGGATATTTATATCCGGGAGTGGGAGAGGATGGAGAAGTGCAGATCGTGCCCCCAATACCCGTGTGCCTACACCGATGCCAGGTTCGGCTCTGAAGATCACTGCAATTCATACAGCTTCAACGGTCCGACTGAAAAGTTTGAAGGCTTTGCGGCATCCAATGACCCTGAGCTTCGGAGGAAGAAAAGGGTGGCTTCCTACAACATGTATACCATGGAAGGCAAGCTCAAGTCAACTGTTATGAACAGTTTCAGGTGGATCAAGAACAAGCTCACGGACCACTCCCAGCATGTGTAGACCCGATTAAACCTGTCTCTGTGTTGTGCATGTTGTACGCTGAAGCCTTTTTTTAGGATGGATGGCCACTGATGTCTGATGTTTTGGGAGACCTGATCGATATCATCCAAGACTGAGGATGAGGCGCGTATGCAGCACCTCTCTTCATGCCTCGTCGGATGACTTAATTTAAGCAAAAACTAAATAAATAATTATTAACTCAGATCACAGTTCCAGTGGTTTCTTCGCTGTCCTTTCTTTGTTCCTCTTTCTTCCTCACTTCCTGCTACAATGAATGAATGAATGAATGAATGAAACATTTGTTTATGGGGAGCAAAAGCTCTGTTTAGAGTTGATGTTCCGTGTCAAGCAAAAAATCTTTCACAGCTAATTATTTGTTATTTTACAACCAGTTCTTAAGAAATTTAATTACAACATATGGAGCTGCCTGCATCTGCCTCAAAAACTAGTTCGCATTTCAGTGAGGATTGTTCCCCCGAGAGAATAGGTTTGGCATAATTAATATCTTTTTAATAATTTAGGAGACAATTTTATAAATTTATATAAAAAACCTATAAGTTATTTAAAATGAGATTTAAGTATAGAGAATTAATAATAAATTCTCATAAATATATGTAAAATATTCCTAAGAAATGAATAATATATGAGAATGAAATATTTAGGGATTTATTATTTATTTTTAAATACTTTTTAATATTTTTTTAATATATAGCTTTTAGTTAGAAAAAATAAAATATATTATTTTAAAAAAATAAAGATATGAATGAAGAATGAAATATATTTTTTTTTTAAAAATAAATATATTATTCATTCTAAAATAAAAAATGAAAAGGCCATAAATGCTCTAAATGACCATAACAATGAAAAGATAATTCGAATTTGTAACATGAGTTTACCAAACAGCTGCAATGAAAACCTTGCCTTGGCCCCATATATGGCAACCATCTCCCTTCCCATATTTGTCAACAGACTCTAAGTTTCAATTGAACATTATTAACAAATTGGCAACATCATGGTACAAAGTAGCAGTTTTCAAATTCATTTGTACCTTCCATTCTCATTCATCAAGTTCACATATTCATTGGAGACTACAGATTCTACAACTACGACTGCAGAATATTTACCCTGATTTCACATCGACCAAATCCGAAGCTAATGATTATAAATTGCAGTTGGAGACAATCCAAAAATTACATAGGAACATAACAAAGTAACATGCGACTGGAGTGCAGCTATAATGAAGTATATACTCGAATCCAGTCTCGAGTCAGGGGCAGATTCTAAGAAGCATAAATTTTGATTTGTTCTCCAAGAGCAACTACCTTTTTCTACGGAAGGAACTAATATTTATCTAACATATTTGCTGCAGCTTAGGCTCTCTCCATTGATCATCCGGAGTAAGGAGGAAACTCCGACATCGAAGGGTCCTAAAGAGTCATTCTGCATCAAACAATCCCAAAAAGGAAAGAGAAACTTGGTTTTTAGATATTGAATCTGATGATACGTGTAGGCTACCAGGTACCAAGGAATCTGAGTCAAAGGAATTGCATATGCGTACCCAATTGATCCCTGTCAGTCCAAGGCTGCTTTCATCGTTGATCACATGGGAACAAGGTAACATGTCTGGTTTGGATTCCGAACAAGTCTTGCCTTGTGCCAGCTCGGACTGGCTGTTGACCTATAAAAACAGATAGATAATGTGTAGCTACCTTTAAAAAAGTGAATTAAGCCTCAAATCACATCTCTCGTGATTATGATTATTAGGAGGAATTCATGTTGAACAAGCACTCATAACATAAATTTGGTTGAAATTGAGAAGTCTGAGGTATACAATAGTGGTAGCAGTAGAGGGACCTCTGATTAATTAAACATGGTTGTAGTTGGGTATTTGAACCACATAACACTATTCCTGGGCATTGGCACACATGAAATAAACACCAAGCATACCTCAGTGAAATTAGGATCCTTCAAAGGACTGGAATTAGGGTTGTGATTTTCAGACCCATAAGTGTCTTTAACTTTCCCAGATGAAATATTTTGAAATGCAAATGCATGACACGTCTCCTCTGCATCTAGAATGGATGACTGTGTCCGAGAGGATGCTATTTGGCCACGGAGATGGGATTGAGGATTCATTTTTGAAGCAATAAAAGCATCCAATGATTCAGAGACAAGTTGATCAGGCTGCCAGACTGAAGTAGTTGGAGTTGATTTTGGATCACAGGTCCTGAGCATGTCCTGCAAGGATGCATCAGAAAACAGCCCACCAATGCTTATGTCCACTGAACTATCTGTCTGTGGTGTGGATTTTAGTGGAATACTACAATTCGCCCTCACTCCATCGTCCTGGTTAAAAGAAAATATGCAACTTTTAGATTACAAAAATGCAGGATACACCTATTGTGCATGGACGATTTCAAATAATAAATGGACAAATCACACATTTTAAGTGATTGAGGGTTCAGTTCCATCTGCAATGGCATATCACAAGATAGTAGACAATTAAGAATCAAGCCGAGAGTTCTAGTCATGCATGCATATAAAGGCAAGCAGTATAAATATCAAAACTTTTGCGCATGAATTGCATTTGATGAAGAATACATCTGAATATGTATATTGAAATAGAAAATTTACCATAGCCTGTGGATTCAAAGACATCTTATCATCGTCATTTTGTCCAGATTCTCCACTTGCAACTGTTGATTGTTTCTTTTCATTTTTCCCTGTGCTTTTATGCAGTGAAAACCCTTCGAGACCAGTAGGCGGATGAGGAACCTCAGAAGATCCAATGTCATCGTCATTTTGTTTAGATTCTTCACTTGCTACTGGTGATTGTCTCTTTTCATCTTTTCCTGTGCTTTTATGGAGTGAAAACCCTTCGAGACGAGTAGATGGATGAAGAACCTCAGAAGATCCAATATCAAACGCAGAGAACCAACCATACCTTCAAAAGATATCAAGTCAGCAACTTAACCTATGACAAACTTATTTAAATTCACCCAGAGGCAAATGCTTGAACCTTAAGCGAAAAATAGCAGGACTCCCAAGAGCACTATAGACATCGCCCGCACTAACACCACTGTCATTCAAAGTCCATCTTTGGCAACTAGCAGGATATTGCAGACCTCCTGTATTGCAAGGGAGGAGCATAAGCTTTCCCAAGGCAATGCTTGAAGTACCCCACTTGCTATCGAGATGCTTGATCACAGAGTTAATCTTCTTCCTGGCTCTTAGAGTGAGTTCCAGGTATGGATTATGGCCATCCTACAATGAAGAAAGCAATCAACAATTGCAGGCCTACCACGTGAATGAAGGGTTTATGCTTTGTTAAGTCCTATTAGAGCCATAATTTACCTTCTCCAATCCAATGCGGGTGTCTGCATCTCTTGGGAAAAGCTGCAACTTGATTTTTGGAGATGGGATTAACGGCTTCACACACTCTAGCTTGCGCATCGTTATATTCTTCTTTTTTTCTTTTGTAAAAGACACAGCCTCGTCTTGATTCTGTTTATTCAATTGTTGACCTGTCTCTGAAAGTAAAATTCCGCATATCTACTTGAGTAAGCATCAAAAAGTCTGTTTATTTTTGCTATTGAATATGATTGAAAAGGCTGAACAGGATAAATAAATAAATAAATAATCCTAAATTCCTAATTAAATAAATAAACAGACCGTGAGACTACTACACAAAACACATTATCACGGTAGGAGACGTAAGATGGCCCCTCAACTCAAATTACCCTGTTCTCGATATAGAGATGGTCTCTGAACTCTAAAAACACTAGCACATCCTAAGTAAGTAACGCACTAGAAAGTAACATAATAACGATATTATAGTGATCGATCGAGAATAGGCAGGGGCGCCGACAGACAGACAAACAAGTAGATTTGAGATCTTGAGACCCGTGTAAATTCTTATGGCTGACATCGAAAACACACGCCACGAGCATGCAAAGAAACACAATAATAACAACCCAAGTGAAATTGGAAATGAAAAGGTACAAGTGGTTGAACTTGACGACACATATTACCACGTTGCTTCAGCTGCAGGCGGCTACTGGTTCGCTTTCTGATTCCGTTGGAGCTCAAAGAAATGTTCTTCTCCCTGCGCTGCTTATCAGCTCTCATTCTTGGCCCGAGTTGTGCGTGCTGTAAACATGACCTAACACCCTTAATAAGCAAACGACAAGGAAGAGGGGAAGGAAACACTGAAGCTAAAGGTTGCCATGCGATCCATGTCGGAACTCAAAATCACAGAAATTAAGAAATATAAATCAATGTCGAAATCGCCGTGAAAATCACCGAGGATCTTGAACAGCGGTACACGGGTATAAACAACAACTCGCATGAATCAGAAGAGAAATCTCGTACCTAGCGATTTCGATTGCGATTGCGATTGCGAGACAAATCGGAAGCTGAAGTGCAGTTAGGGATTAGAGAAGATTTGTGGGTAATTTTGTGGGCGGGATCGACTGATTTCAATGTTTTGCCGCCATAGATTTCATATTTGTTTTTATTACAAAACGGACCCCTTCAAATTTGGGGATCGTTTAATATGGTCCAAAAAAGAAAACATTTTGATCTTATAAAATGGGTAAAACACTGTCTTACATAGTACTTTAGATATATAATTACACACTTAATTTATTATTTTAATAATACAGACTAATAGTTTGTTTTAGATTTTAGTTTGTTCACCCTAATTAATAGAAAAAAAATTCTCAATCCAATTTAATCTGACACATTTAAAACTAATAAAACATTTGAGTGGATTGAGTAAGTCGTTAATTTAATTTAAATTCAAATAATTCAATTAGATAAATGATATAATATGTTGAAATTGAGTGATAAATCTAAAAATGGAAAAAAATAGTGGGATAGAAAAAATTATTTTATGAATACGTGTTTTGGGATCTAAAAAAACATTGGTTAATATTTTAAATAATTATACATATATTGTTACTGTTGTTATGGAGTATTGATTGAAATTTGAAATAAATGAAAAATGATTAGCATACTTAATTTACTTTGAGAACTAATAATGCAATAAATGGGGATACTTGGTCGGGTTTGTGGAAAAGGAAATATGGCAACCCACCAAAAAACCATTTGTGTTTGTGAATCCAAATTCCAAACCGACGACTCTCTCTCCCCTCACTCTCCAAAAAAGCCGCTAATTCGGACAAATCAATGCCCCAACCCAAAAAAAGCAAACCCCTCACAGGAAACATTGAAACAGCCATCGTCTCTCTCTGTCTCTCTCTCTCTCTTCTGCTCCTTCTCTCCTACTCCTCACAGGAAACCAATTTTTCGTTATTTCAACACTGGATGCGGCCTCGTTTTTCACTATGCAGAGATTATTCGTCTTCATTTCCCTGTCCAGCTGCTCCTTCCATTCTGATTCTTTTGCCTCTTCGTTTCACTAGTTTTCCGGGTTCAGGTCTAATTCTTCACCTCCTCTTCAGATTTCCCATTACCTGTTTTTCCGTTTCTGGGATCCTGGTTGTTTGGTTCTCTTGAATATTTGGTATAACACCTGGGCTTGCATTGACTCGTATTTTAACCAAGGAGAAAACGAGGAAGACAAGCCATATGAATAAAAGCTGGGTTTGTAAAGCTTTCTCACTTTTTGACAATCCCATCATTTCAATTGGAAGGCACGGGGTTGAGGTTGAATGTTGTAATTTGGATCCCATATTGGCATATGTTGCCATTCGATCCCAATTCGGAGCCCAATTTGGCCATCACATCCAACCGACGCATGCACAATGGTTAGGAGGTGGCCCAGGCCCAACATATGCACTTGGGTTTAACCTTAACAGTTAACGCCAACGCCTAGACATGCGCCAGCTGTTATCAATTTTTATTTTTATTTAAAACCAAAAAAAAAAAAAAGGGTTGTTAGCATGGTTCTTTCCATGCCACTGATAGCTTGTATCTGCCATTTTTAATATTCATGTCATTTCTTCTAACTCGCATTTGTCTCTTCTCATATTGTTATTGTTGTTTTACTTCTCTTTTCCTAACCCTTCATAATATCACCCGCTCAAATTAAACCTCCTCAAAAGATATTCACACATCACACCTTATACTCCATTCCCAATATATTTACGTCTAGCATGCTCAATCTACATTAATATTGCTATGGTAAACACAATCTTGCTGTGGGTTTGTCATTACATACTGTCAAAAATATTTTGCTACTTTATATAATTTTGCTGCTCTTCATCAATGTAGACAGTGGATCCTAACGCCTTTCATTTCATGTTTGTTTTGTGAGACGCAGCAAGTTACCAGCTTTTGAATTCTTAGTATACGATTTCCCCACTCAGGAAAGCAATAGATCAAAATGTCTGCGACAGTCAAGGATGATAGGAAATCAGCTGTTGATCTAGCCTGCTGGATGTTCAATGTCATCACTTCTGTTGGAATCATCATGGTCAATAAAGCCTTAATGGCTACATATGGTTTCTGTTTTGGTACACTTTTTTTATTATAGCTATTACCACCCACTTTTCTACTCGGTGTATCCAATATGGATCATTCTTAATACTAATGCACCTCATGGATTCCCTCGAATTTTGTGATCACTCAAAGGAGGGGCAAAAAAAATGAATAAAATATGAAGGACCACTTGGCTGGTAATCTTGGTTTCAAGTCCCCCTTACTTCTGGCTGTAATTCTGAATTGATCGCTCACTTCCGTTCCAATATTATATTTACCCTGTTGGTCTACCATGCTTGGGCATTTGAGGAGTTTATGGGGTCATATTTATTGAAATTTCAACTGCCAATATCCCATTATAATTAATGAATTATTTATTTATGAGCAAAGAAGGAGAAGTGGGCACAGGAGTTATGTCTCAATTCAAATAATATCTTTAAAGTATTACGGGACTATTCAAACTTTGAAGTGTTACAGTGACTGTAAATTTCTTTTCATGGAGAGCTTAAACAAGTCATGCACCGTCTTGTTAGAGCTTTCATTTGTAAACTTTTCTCCACTTATTATATTTTCCCACTTTCCTGGTAAATGACTTGTGTGCAGTTCAGGGGAAAGCTGAAAATACATCTGCAGATTTGGGCATGGCTTTAGTATTACATCATCGTCATATGATTTTTCTGTTTGACATTGATGTTTTCTTTTATTGTTATAGCATTTGCATCTTCCACTAACTGGTTTCAGCGGTCATCTTATGCTGCAGCTACAACTTTAACTGGTCTGCATTTTGCTACAACCACACTCATGACTTTTGCTCTCCGGTGGCTGGGATATATCCAGCCCTCCAGCCTTCCATTATCTGACCTTCTAAAGTTCGTTTTCTTTTCAAACTTCTCTATAGTTGGAATGAACGTGAGTTTAATGTGGAACTCTGTAGGATTTTATCAGGTCAGTTTAGAAAGGGGATAATATGAATTTTTCTTTCTTTCTCTAATTTTTTTCTGCGAGGTTTTGATTTGTAATGTGTCTGGTTACTGTATGTAGATTGCAAAGCTGAGTATGATTCCGGTATCTTGTTTCCTGGAAGTTGTTTTCGACAAAGTGCAATACTCGATGGATACCAAACTCAGTATATCAGTAGTTTTACTGGGCGTTGGTGTCTGTACTGTTACTGATGTGAGTGTCAATGCTAAAGGTTTCATTGCTGCAGCTGTGGCAGTTTGGAGCACTTCTCTTCAGCAATATGTAAGTCCCATCGATTGAACTATGATTTTATATCCAATCAACAATCAATTTTGTTTATATTACAACTTTCATTCAGGTTATTATCCAGTTGAATCAGCCAATTTGTTCATGTTTTAATAAATTATATCAGTCAAGCCTCTGTTAAAACCAATAGATTGGTATTGATTATGCTTTGGTGTTTCTGATATTTGCAGTATGTGCATTTTCTTCAACGCAAGTATTCACTAGGATCCTTCAACTTGTTAGGGCATACTGCTCCTGCACAGGCTATGTCTTTGCTGTTATTGGGTCCCTTTGTGGACCACGTGCTGACAAGTAAAAGATTTGATGCCTATCACTACACTACAACCTCTGTGGTAGGCTTCACATTGAAGTGGCATTCATTCCTCTATTTTTCAATTGCTGATGCATTAGACATGTCACATGTCATTACTTTTTTATTTGGTGTAAATGCGCGTCAATGTATGTCTCATGCATGATTGCTTGAACCCCTTGCAAACTGTATTATTAAGTGGGATACACTATAAAGTCAAATCAAAATTGTTTTCGGGGTTTGAACTTAACTCTAGAAGTCAGGGTTGCACTCGTGCTGATCTTTGTCGTACTTCAGATGTACTCCTACACAGTCACTGTTGAGGAGCATATCATACTACGGATCCTTAAATCTAGGCATTGGGGACTGGGTGAAAATCCATCAATAATTAATAGACTAGTATTATAGTGTTCCTTGCTTACAAAAAAAAAAAAAAAAAAAAAAAAAAGAAGTGCTGTCGTAAGATTGTTTTGCTGGATTTTGTGGTGTGTCTATGATTATGCATCACGCACCCAAGTATTGCTTGAGTTTGCTTGTGACCTTTGCATGCCTGTGCATTCATGCACGTGAAATTTGCTTCAGGTTTGCTGTGGCTGTTGCTAATAATGTTAGCTGCTGTGCATTCTGCAGTCATTTCTATTCCTGTCATGCTCTATTGCAATCGGGACCAACCTAAGCCAATTCATCTGCATTGGGAGATTTACAGCAGTGACTTTCCAAGTACTTGGTCACATGAAGACTATTCTTGTCCTAATCCTGGGGTTTACCTTCTTTGGTAAGGAGGGTCTCAATGTACAAGTAGTGTTAGGCATGTTTGTTGCAGTAGCTGGAATGGTCTGGTATGGCAATGCCTCATCCAAACCCGGAGGAAAAGAGCGACAGATCCATTTAATCCCCATTGACAAATCGGCAAGAGATTTGCTCCTATCAGAATCTAATGAGACTGATATGAAGATCTAAGGTTGCTCTTTTCTGTTCATGAACAGAAAGGTACCCTTGAAAGTTTCTGTTACAATCATTAGGAGGGTAATTTGTTTCCATGCTGTGCAACTCTTAAGCTTTCTTTCTTTTCTTTTTTCCCGCCCTTTGTAGTGGATATGGGCTTTGCCTGTGATAGTGGAAAATAAAGTGTTTGGAACTTCAATTTTGTTCAAGAGGCGGGAAAATCATAAAATTCTAAGATCATAAAATTGTGGGCTAGTTTTAGAACTTGAATCACATCACATCGACCCATTTTTTTGTTGCTTGGAAAACTAATTATCCACTTGAGTTGAGCTGATCAAACTATCAACTTTAGTAAAAAAAAAAAAAAAACAGAATTAAGGAGTGTGTGACAAGGTATAGAAGCCAATCATACAATGGAATTAAGATAATGTTGCCCAAAGGATTAAAAGGAATGAATATCTGAATTTTATTTATAAAAATAATCGTATCCAACATTAACCTTCCAGATAAATCTTTCAGCCCAGGTGAGGTCTGCTTCAAAAATATCGAAAGACTTAGACCCACTTGACCCGAGTGGTATGGGCTCTCCCAGACACCGAGACACACGCACACACGTTCATGTGAAAATGATTGGGGCAATGCCCGCTTTGATCTCAGTGTCATATCGCGCGTGGCATCAAGTGTTCATGGTCGTTCTCTTTTTGTACTCCCTAATGAATCATACACAAATACCAAAAAGAAGGTGAGACCCACGCCCTGACTCTCTCTTCACCAATAATCACACGTTAATTAACCCAAAGAGTCCCATTGGTACACTCTCGTTCGTACCATGTATTATGCACCTCCATCACATATTGCGCAGCGGACAACCGATTTCCCCCTCTTGCCCTTATCCCCCAAAAATACAAGTAATATTTATAGTTAGAAGGAGTTTGGGGCATGGATGGCAACGGAGCGGTGCTGCTGAGCATTGTTTTAGATGTGTTTGAGGGGGCGGGTCAGGCTTACCACGGATATTTGATAATTTAAAATTATCAAATATTTTAAGATAAAATTATTCAAAAATCTTTGATAATGTTAGGTCGAAACGGAGCAATCAATATCCGTAATTGCTTCATTATCTCATTGAGATGAAGCAATTCATCCGATAATTATCGTACCTAAGTTAAGTTGAGAGATAACTACTCGTAAGTGTATTAATTTTAAATATTTTTTTATTGTTTAAAATAAAAGATAAATATATAATAAGATATAGAAATAGAAAAAAAAATGTATTGAAAAAAAATATAATATTTTAACAAATAAAAAGTAAATAATATTGAATTAAATTTAAAGAGTTATTATATATTTATTTTGTTAAAATTTTACTTGTACAAATTTGTTATTCGATATAATTTAAGCTAGATGATATTTATATCATATTTTATTAATCTTTTGATTTAATTTAAAATTTGTTGTTATTTTTACATTCTATTACTTAAATATAGACATGTAATTTTATCTCGAAAACTACTTAAAATAATACAAACAGATATGATATTTAAAAATTTAAATATGCATAATACCAATAGTTTATAATCATTATATCTTCATTAGATACTTGAATAAATTAACATTTGGTTATTATATATTAAAATTAAAATAATAATTTATTTTATAGTTTTTATCCTCTAGATTGTAAATTATGCGTGAAAATTATATAGAAAAATATTACCACGTGACTAAGTCAGGTGCCTTGTAAATTATTGTATTTGGTTGTGTTTTTGTTTTCTTTTATTTGATGCTGTTTTTAATGTGAGAGGGGAGGAGGAGGGAGGGGGAGAAGCTGTCGGTGACAACTGGTGAAGGCGATCCATAGAACTCACACCCCCTGTCCAACGTGCGTGGTTTGGCCACGTCATCCACCGCGACAGTGGCACGTGTTTGATGGCAGACATCGTGTCCCCTTCCACGTCATCGTCATCCAAGGGCGATAGTTTTCAGTCCCAGCATTAATACAAGCTCTAAAATTAATGAGACGTGGACGCAACCCAGCTCGGCCGATACAAAAATAGATCCTCTGCGCCGCGCCATCACCACTGGATCTGGTTCTCTCACGCAGTGTCAGTCAGTGGGCACCACCGTTTACAGATCATTTATGGGTTGTTTTTTTTACCCATGCTAGTTTCTAAACACTTTCATTAAATGCCGAATCTACTTAACCGTTTGTTTGGCACATAGTGTAAGAATTTGATATGAAAAAATAAAAGAAAAAACATACTATGGCATGAAAAAGATAGAAAAAAGTTATTAGGTAAAATTAATTGAGATAAAAATAAAAATTTAAAAATAATAAGAAAATATAAATAACTAATATTATATTTTGTCCTGAATATTTTGTCTATGAACTCAAATACACAATATACTATGGGACTGGCACACTACAACGGCGAGAGTAAATCGTCCTTTTTTTTTCGTTTTCATATTTAGCATCTTTGGTGGGATTATCTAATTAGTAATTACTGTATTTTTTCACGGTAAATTATGCAGTTTTAATGAGAGATAAATGTATTAAAGAATAAATTACAAAATATTATTTAATGGTATTCATCAATTTCTGATGAGTATCTTCACAAGTATTCACATCCAATATAATTGAATTTTTTTTATCAAATTATTGAACCAAATATGAAAAATTACTTTTATTCCGCTTAATAAATACTTCTATAAATTATTGAAGAGTTAAAGATTTACAATATTGATTAAATTTGTCTATTTACTATAGCACCGAGCAAATAAAAACATTAATAAACAAATTATTAAATGTGTGTATTTTTAATGAATAGTATAACATTAATATGTATAAAATTAAAATGATAAATCAAATACCTATGCTTTAAAAAGGTTAATATCTAGTGATTTGTATTTACTAAATTAACTAAATATTAGCTAAGAGCTCGGAATGCTCTAAATTAATTTCCAAATATGTGTTTTGTCTAGGCTGTCTTATTTAATTAATTTTCGTCCAAATTAATGGTCCTAGTGATGTTCCAAGAATTGACATAATCCATGTTTTTATCTATTCATATTTCTTATTATAATAAAAACGTCAAATTTCTGTTTTTCAGTTCATACATCCTTCACCCAAACCTGGAACACCCTAAATCAAAATCAAATATTGGCCAAATTTTAAAATCGAACCCAATCCAACATAATAAAAAAAACTGATTTGAATCTAACATATATAATCAGAATTTAAAATTCAATCAAATAATGAAAATTGGATATGCTTGTTCTTCGATTAACTGGTTAAAACATAATCAAATATTTTTTTAAAAACACATGGCTTGACGAAGGCAAACAAAATATACTTGTTCCACGATTTGTTTCCCTATTATAAAATAGGGAAATTTGTTTCCCTCATAATTAATTAAAAACTGTAGAAACGAATTTAAAAAGATTGCCCATTATAAAATAGCTGTACCAATGAGCGCAGATACCATCTAATCTATCTACACCCATCACAACGATCCAGATCACATTTGCATTCATTTTACACTTTTTTTCCTATTTAATTTATTAACCACTAGCCATAAGTTTTTTCACCCACATGTTGTTGTCATTTATTTATTTATTTTTGTCTTCATAGTCCTCGCATATATTTTGGGGCAACAACATGATCCGGTAGTTGATTGCATGTGGCCAAAAGTCAAAAGATTTGGGTTCGTGCATTGAAAGGGAGTTTATTATTCATTTATTTTTACTTTATCACTCTACCTGTTAATTTTTTTTTAAAAGCGCCATTTGTTGCTTACACGAGTTTCGAAAAACTGCTCCTGTTTATAAACATCAATAAAATTCATTTAATAAATTTTAAAAATTACTTTTGTTTTTTGTTTTTAGATAGTAAAAACCGTAGGATTACTTTTAAATTTGTTTTTTCCAACAGTAACTTTTAAAAATATAAAATATTAATATTAATTATATTTAAAAATAATATGTAGGTTTAAAATTTTATTTTAAAAAAAACATTCATAATAATTTAAATTTTATTTATTGAAAATTACTTTTATCCCGTACAATACTTTTAAAATTATAATTTATTAAATACTTATATTTATATTTTTATAAAAAAAATCGTAGTATAATTAAAAATAATTTTTTTAAAAAAATACAGCATTATCAGACATTAATCAACGTCGTACAAATCGCATTGAACCTTTCGTAATGTAGACAATGCTTGTGCTTCTCGTTGACTACTAATATTTTCATACGCATGGAGATTCGTATAAAAATATGATATTTTATCAAGTTTTTGTATTGGTTTAATTATGAATGATTTAAAAAAAAAACAGTAAACCAAGGGATAGCTCTCTTCCCTCTTCTGTAAATAATGCCTACTTCTTTCCGCTTCATATTCTACTCTTTCTTCGTTTTCATTCTCGACGATCATCAAAAATATTACACCCACATATGCGGGTATCTTTTCACCTATTCGAGTTTTTTTTGTTTTTTTTGTTTTAGGAGTGGGGGACGGTGATAGCTGGATCAAATAAAATTTTATCGATTTTATTTTAAAATTGAAATTTGACAACTATTATTAGGGATATATATATAATATGTTTGACTAAACTATCATTTTTTCCAAGAGTCATTTATCATTAGTTTGTGTCAAAAATCTCATCGCTCCAGCTGAGCTGGAATAAGTATTGCAAGAACTTAACTAAGATCATTCACATTTGGCTAGTTAAAGTTTAAATTTGCCTAAAAAATAATTAAAGTTTAAAAAAAGAACTCTTAAAGCTCAACAACTATATAATAAATTTGATTAATTTCAACTTGATTGGTCGTATTTAGCCAGCTAAAAACACTGGCTATTCTTTTTTTTTTTTTTTTTCATCCACGTTCATCCCTGCCGTACGTCCAGCCACCCATTACCATCCTTGCCGTCCTATCGAGCCACCAAAGCCGAGCAATCCAAGTAACACCATTGACCGACACAAGAGAAGGAGGCGTAATTGAGGCACCTAGCTAACCACCCTAGGGTAGACCAACAAAGATCGACCCAAAGCCACAGCCACCTATATATTGTTGAAGCAACCATGGATCTTTAGATCTTCGCGCGACCTCCCCTTCCTCCTTGACCCCTCTCCCTAGTAGATCTTCTCCGCCCTCTGCCGACTGCGACCCTTCCTGACGCCATGCACTCCTCCGCCGACTGCAACCCCTCCTAACGATGTAAGCTCCTCCGTCCACCGTGACCCCTCCCTCCTGATGCTTAATTAGTTTCCTTAGGAAGGATTGCAGTCGGCGGAGGAGTGCATGGCGGCGTATTAGGCAATCCCGACCGCCCAATGTATAATAATATTTTATTATAATAACTAAAAAGTATTGAGTCTTATTTGATGTTGACCGCTATAAATGCTTTAAAGCTATGTTGAATTAATATAACTCAACAAGCTGATTGGCCCAGTTTTAATTTTCGTTCAACAATAATTAATTTCAGCAATGAATCATTATATATAAGACAGAGAAGTGATGAAAATATGAGAAAAGACATGCGGTTGGGGGCTTGTGGGGGAGGAGAAATGGAAAAAAAAAAAAAAGGTATAATAAATAAAAACTATATTCGGCGAGGCTTGGAGTCAAAATAATAGCTGCAACTGTACATTAAATGTGAATTATTGTGTTAGACAAGGTTCTAGTCCTTGTGTTTTAAGTTGATTTGCACTAGTTTTTTGTTTGTTCTTCAATCATGGGGTCTCCTTCTCTCATCAATTCTAGTTGATTCGTCGTTAAAGAACCCTCACACCATTTTATCTTCATCATTATGACAATCCTAGTCAGGTTTTGGTGACCTCGATCGTGACTAGTGACAATTATACCAATTTGGAATTGTGAAATGGTTATTGCTGAAGCAAAGAACAATGACAGTATTATTCCAGAACCCCAAGGTAATGACTCCAACACGATGAATTAATTTTCAGGCTCGTAATGATAACATGGTCATATCTTGAATCTTAAACGTCAATTCAACTGTCAATCATCTTTAATGAATTCTAATGCAACATTCAGCTTATTTGGTAGACAGCAGTTGATAAAAATAAATATATGTACTTCGAAAATTTTGGCCCTAAAGTAAAAGCTGTAGCTAATTTAAATTTAATAAAAAACAATTGAGCCAAAGGTGAGAAAAAAGGAGGGTGCTAGTTTCGTTATTTTATCGAGTATTGTTCTTATTTATTTATGGTCGATTTGTTTTGGAAAATATAGATTAACATCATATTCTTGTTTTCTTTAAAAAGTAGCTATTATGATTTTTTTTTTAAACTTTATACTTTACCCATCAACTTACTAATTTATTTTAGAGTAATGTTACGTCATACAGGAATTAAGTAAGACACATATAAGACTTAATAATATACCAGATTAACAAAAAAGAAAATAAAAAAATTATGAATCAATCATAACTTTATCATAAATAAAAAAATTATTTATTTTAGGAAGGAATAGGCAGTTAAATGATAATCACGTTCATGAGAACATTTATAGCCACGCCAGTGTCACATCGTCACCATGGAAAGTTTAAATTTATTGTAAAAGTATTGATTAAAACGAAACCGGTAAAATAGTTTCCTGAGAAACTAGCCTACATTATGCTTAAGTTTATGACAATTACTCTTAAAAAAATCATATGGGGACGTCATTTATTGTAGTTTGATTTCTGTTGGATGGTGTTAAGTGCATTGACGATTTTTCTGGCTGCCCTACGACCTCTACAACAACAGCACTGTTTTGAAGGTTTAGGAGGCATCATAATATATATATATATATACGGGGAAAATTCATTGCATTATGTAAGGAAAAAAACAAATAAAAGAAATGGAAAGCAACGTTTGTTAAAATGGTGACAGCAAACTCAAAAACAACAAAGAAAAGGCCGTGCGCATTTACCAAAGTAACCCTGTAGTAATGTCGTTACGGAAAATGTTCAACACTGTTGAGACGGAAGGACAGTTGCCAACACACAGGACAAGTTTTCATATGACATTACCTAAAATTACTCGAAACACGGCCACGCAGAGTGCTTCACTGCCCGATTTAGTTGAGTTGTTTTGTTTTTTTTTTTTTTTTGTTTTTGTTTTTGGGGGAATAACCCATGTAACCCTTGCACACAACGCATGCATATGTGTCCCAACGTACCTCGTGTGAGTGACTTGACAAATGTTATTGTTTTGAAGCATGAAAAGTTAAAGGGGGAATCGATGATGATCAGTGAGTAGTTAACAACATTTTTAAAAAGGAAGACATACGATCCGAGTTGAAATGGGAGGTGGATTTGGGGACGGAGTGGGTGTGAAAGTGAGTAGTTTCGTGGTGGGTTCGCACGGCAATCGCTAGATTTGCCGGTGGACAGTGAAGACAGACACTGGACACTGACCAAGGTACCATCGCCTTTAGGGGAGGGTTGGGTCTCCACCCTTTCAATCACCACTGTATTATATGTATGCACACAACCCATCCAACGGTGAGGATTCAGGATTCGTGCGCTATTTATGTCATGCGCCACTCACTCTAGTACTAGTCTTCACTGTGGTGTACTGATGTTGTCCTCCGCCCACCCACGCCCACGGCCCACCCCAGACATCGTATTCATATATATACATATATATATATATATGTTATATGTATATATCCTACACGAATCGCGTGCGATGCACTTGCCAATTATTCACTCACTCATGTCACAGAGCTCGCTCATCAGCAGCTAAGCTATGGCCCTATGCATGCTAGCTCACCACTCCCTGGGAGAAAAAGAGCGCCCAGGATGTGGAAACCCAACACAGTGGGCCCTGTCCTGCCAGCTGCCCAGCTGGGTCTGTACCCCATTCCAAAGTCCAGTCAGCTTATTGAGTCCCTCACTGGCACTGCGTGTGCCCCTTTTAACTATGGAAGCTGTTACTCCTTTTTACATAAACAGGTTACTATATTTGTGTGCGCATCAGCGCATGCCATGGATCCATCTGCGAGTGTATATACATATATGTATATATATATATATGGATGGTCGATCAAGTTAAGTTGGTCCAAGAAATAAAAATGTGGAGTGTTGGATCGGGCATCGTGCACTCGGGCATGGGGGTGGAGGGTGAGTGACATCATAGATTAGCAATCAGTGGGCAGGGAGGGGAGCTTCTTCTTTATGCGCTCATCCCTCGCCCTGAAATTATGGCACTTATTATTATATGTAATGTTGTAGCTCTAGCTTTAACTTGTTTGGAAAAATATTTTTCTAGTGTCTTCCTTGATAGGGACAGGAGCTTTCCTATTTCTCCAATCAATAATTATCTTTTTAAATTATTAATATTATCTTGTTTGTTTAGTATTGGATTTGTTGAGGCATTTCAAAATTAAGGAGAGATTTTGGAGGGTTAGTGGGGAAAGAAAAGGTTGCCTCGTGCACCCTAATTCAACGTAGGGCGAGGTTGTTATTCTCATTTAATTTAATTAATTAGTTGAATAGTTAATGGCATTAGCACTAAAGTTACAACATAGTACTAGTAAGAAGCATAATTAATATTGGCATTTGGTTTGTACAAGTAAAAAGTCTACGTCCAGTACCGTCATCACCGGTTGGTTATAAACATATATATATGGATTAAAATGACAGAGAGGGGGAGCGAGATTGTCACAAAACTTGTGAGAAAGAATGAATGGCCCGTGATGACATTGATTTATCTATAATTGTGAAGACGCAAAGAGGAATGAAGTGTGTGTGTATATATATATATATATATAATTTGAAATAAGATGCGGCCAAAATTTCCCACATGCCCTCATAATAATGTAATCTAATAATACTACTACTACTAGAGAAAGAAAGAGTCAGTCACGAGGAACATAGCGATCGTACTATCAATTGAGCCACACGTGCGTGCGTGTGAGGGGTGCGCTATCGGGCGTGGAATTGATTGACCTCGGTGCTCCGCCACTCGTCACGTTAATATATTCCCATTTTAAATTCAACTAATTGAAATAAATATTGAAAATGTAAAAATTAATGCAAGTAATAAATAAAGTTTAGAGAGAGAAATCGTTGGGGAGGGCGGGGATAGAGAGGTCAGAGGAAGGAGGAGAGAGAGAGAGAGAGAGAGACTGTCACATGGCACGTGAACAACAGCTGTGTCTGTCTACCACTCCCTTCCCCCCGTAAATATACCCTGTGCTCATCTCCCATACGACGTCCTTTTTTTTTTTTTTTTGGTTCTTTCTTTGTCTCTCACCCTTGGCCTACCTGAATTGAAAGGTTTGACTAAGCATCGTCCCATTTCATTTCTTTTACTCCTTTTTTTTTTTAATTTTTTTTATTTATCAATTATTTAATTTTGTTCGCTCTCTCTTCTCTTCTCTAGGTAGAACCAGACTAGAAAAACAGAGAGCGTGCGTTCTCTCTCTCTCTCTATCTCTCTCTCTCCTCTATTCTGTAATCTCTAATGGCAGAAGGATTGTAACCCACTAGCTAGATGATACACAGTCCATTCATTCACTTACCAGGATGATTATGATTATGATTATGATGAGAACTCCCTCCCTCTACCGCTACCTCCTCCTTCTTCTCGCCCTTACTGCTGCTGCTGCTGCTGCTGCTTCTCCTTCTCCTTCTCCTTCAACAACAACAACAACTGGTAGTAGTAAATATAGGAGAAGTGGTAGTGGTAGTGGTAGTGGTATTGGTAGTAGTAGTAATAGGGAGGGAGAGGGAGACGCCCAGATTCTTCTAAAATTCAAGGCCTCCCTGCGGAACTCGTTCCCTGATGGGACACTGGAGAACTGGGAATCAAGCCAAGACCCCTGCTCCTTCGCGGGGGTTTCCTGCAACGCCGCCTCGCGGGTGAACCGTGTTGACCTCAGCACCCTCCCCCTGAAACCCGATTTCGGATCCGTGGCGTCGTCTCTGATGACGCTGGAGCAGCTGGAGAGCCTCTCCCTCCGGTCCACATTACTCACCGGCGGCCTCTCCCCGCCTCCCGCCTCCTCCCCGTGCGCCCCGACACTCACCCGCCTGGATCTCTCCAACAACTCCCTCTCCGGCTTCGTTTCCTCGGATCTCTCCGCCTGCTTCGCCCGCTGCGCCGCCCTCGTGTCCCTCAACCTGTCCATCAATTTCCTGGAGTTCGCCGTTGGATCCGGACCCAGTTCCAGTTCCAATTCCAATACCAATTCCAAATCGGGTTTGGGTTTGGGGTCGGGGTTCAGCAACCTGCAGGTCCTGGATCTCTCCTTCAATCGGATTTCGGGGGAGAACGCGGTGACCACCGCGTGGCTGTTTGGCGACGCCGGTTGCGGGCAGTTGAGGCATCTGGCCGTTAAGGGGAACAAAATCGCCGGAGCGGTTCCCGATTTCGACAACTGTTCCTCCACCTTGCAGCACCTGGATTTGTCCCTCAACAATTTCACCGGCGGCCTCCCCTCCCTGGGCGACTGCTCCGCCCTGCTCCACCTCGATCTCTCCACCAACGGCCTGTCCGGCCAGATTGGTGACCGCCACCTCCCCCCCTGCCGCCACCTCCAGTTCCTCAACCTGTCCAGAAATCTCTTCTCCGGCCCCATCCCTCCCCTCCCCGTCCGAACCCTGCGCCTCCTCAATCTCTCCGGCAACTCCTTCTCCGGCGTCATTCCCGACCGCCTCCCCCGCGACCTCTGCCCCGCCCTCGTCGACTTGGACCTCTCCTACAACGACCTCTCCGCCCCCATCCCCCCCGGCTTGGCCTCCTGTGGGGATCTGCAGTCCATCAACCTCTCCAGCAACGACTTCCAGGGGGACCTCCCCCTCCAGACCGTCCTCCGGATGCCCAGCCTGAGGAAGCTGGTGTTGGCCTACAACCAGTTCACCGGTGCGCTGCCGCCTTCGCTGGGGTCGCTCCCCAGCTTGGAGTCCCTGGACGTCAGCTCCAACAACCTCTCCGGTCGAGTCCCGTCCGGGTTGTGCGGGGACCCCAGGACCACCGCGCTGAAGGAGCTGTACCTCCAGAACAACATGTTCGACGGTCCCATCCCGGCGGCGCTCAGCAACTGCTCCCAGCTGGTGTCCCTGGATCTGAGCTTCAACTACCTGACGGGGACCATCCCCCCCGCCCTGGGCTCCCTCTCCCACCTGAGGGATCTGATCCTGTGGCTCAACAGCGTCTCCGGGTGGATCCCGGGGGAGCTGGGCCGCCTGGGGATGCTGGAGAACCTCATCCTGGACTTCAACCGCCTCGACGGACCCATCCCCCCGGAGCTCCGAGGGTGCACCCGGTTGAACTGGATCTCCCTCTCCAACAACCAGCTCACCGGCGAGATCCCGGCGTGGATCGGGGGACTCTCCAGCCTGACCATCCTGAAGCTGGGGAACAACTCCTTCCACGGGAGCATCCCGCCGGAGCTGGGGGACTGCCGGAGCCTCATATGGCTGGACCTCAACACCAACTCCTTCACCGGACCCATCCCGCCGTCCCTGTTCAAGCAGTCGGGCAAGATCGCCCTGAGCCTGGACACCCGGAAGAGGTACTCCTACATCAAGAACGACGGCGGCGGCGGCGGAGGGGACAAGGCGTGCCACGGCGCCGGGAATCTGCTGGAGTTCGCGGGGATCAACCAGACCCATCTCACACGAATCGAGGGGAGCGGGAGGAGCCCCTGCAACTTCACTAGCCGGGTGTACTACGGCATCATCAGACCCACCTTCAGCCTCAACGGCTCCATGATCTTCTTGGACCTCTCCTACAACAGCCTCACCGGCAGCATTCCCCGGGAGGTGGGGTCCATGTACTACCTGATGATCCTCAACCTCGCCCACAACAACCTCTCCGGTCCCATGCCCCCGGAGCTGGGGGAGCTCCACAGCATCAACATTTTGGACCTCAGCCACAACGCCCTCACCGGGGGAATCCCCTCCAGCCTCACCCGCCTCGGGATGCTCTCCGAGATCGACCTCTCCAACAACAACCTCTCCGGCCCCATCCCCAGCTCCGCCCAGTTCGAGTTCCCCGACTACAAGTTCATCAACAACACCGACCTCTGCGGCTACCCCCTGAAGCTGTGCCCCACCGGCGGCCCCGGCGGAAGCGTGGGCGGCAGGTCCCGCAACCCCCGGGCTTCCCTCGCCGGGAGCATCGCCATGGGGCTGCTCTTCTCCCTCTTCTGCGTCTGCGGCCTCGTCATCGTGGTGCTGGAGATACGGAAGAGGAGGCAGAGCAAGGACTCGTCCTCCTCCGCCACCCTGGACGTCTACCTGGACACCACCACCAACTCCGGCGGCAACCCCCACAACAACCCCAGCGCCTGGAAGTACACGGGTCCCCGGGAAGCCCTGGGCATCAACCTCTCCACCTTCGAGAAGCCCCTCCGGAAGCTCACCTTCGCGGACCTCCAGGAGGCCACCGACGGCTTCCACGACGACTCCCTCATCGGCAAGGGCGGCTTCGGGGACGTGTACAAGGCGACGCTGAAGGACGGGAGCATCGTGGCCATCAAGAAGCTGATCCACGTGAGCGGGCAGGGGGACCGGGAGTTCACGGCGGAAATGGAGACCATCGGGAAGATCAAGCACCGCAACCTGGTGCCGCTGCTGGGCTACTGCAAGGTGAAGGAGGAGCGGCTGCTGGTGTACGAGTACATGAAGTTCGGCAGCCTGGAGGACGTGCTGCACGATCGGAAGAAGGCGGGGATGAAGCTGAACTGGGCGGCCCGGAGGAAGATTGCCATCGGGGCGGCCAGGGGGCTGGCTTTCCTCCACCACAACTGCCTCCCCCACATCATCCACCGCGACATGAAGTCCAGCAATGTCCTGTTGGACGACAACCTGGAGGCCAGGGTCTCCGACTTCGGCATGGCTCGCCTTCTGAGCGCCATGGACACCCACCTCAGCGTCAGCACCCTCGCCGGCACCCCGGGCTACGTCCCCCCCGAGTACTACCAGAGCTTCAGGTGCTCCACCAAGGGCGACGTCTACAGCTACGGGGTGGTCCTGCTGGAGCTCCTCACCGGCAGACAGCCGACCGACTCCGCGGATTTCGGGGACAACAACCTGGTTGGGTGGGTGAAGCAGCACGCCAAATTGAAGATCAGGGACGTCTTTGATCCCATGTTGATGCAGGAGGACCCCGTGTTGGAGATGGAGCTGCTGCAGCATCTCAAGGTGGCCTCCGCCTGCCTGGACGAGTGGCCATGGCGCCGCCCCACCATGATTCAAGTCATGGCCATGTTCAAGGAGATCCAAGCTGGGTCGGGCATTAATTCCACCTCCACCGTTGCCACCGATGAGGCCGCTTTTGGGGCACTTGAAGTAGAATTGAGCCCCTCGTAGCTCTGCACCAACCTCTGCTACTCCCTACCTGCTTCCTGCTACTAATAAAATATACTAATTTTTGGAGTTGGATCGTCCTGCTCGTGCTCATCCATCCACATTCTGTTTGTCAACCCAATTTTCCACTTCTCTGATCCCCGAGGAAGAAGCAAAAGGGGTTGTTGAGTACGATGCTTTTGCCACAACTCATTCACAGATTATTCAGCCGCGGTCGCCACTGCCCAGTGCCCAGTGCCCGCCCTCATTTTTTTCCCTCATGCTTCTCCTCTTGCCGGCCGCCCCCAAAAAGATGCGCAATAGCACCACCACCTGAAACATCCGCGACTCCCTACCAGTTCAATTCAGCACACTACTACTAGTAGCTAGCTAGCTACCAGGATGGTCCTGTTATTTACTCGGTGATCATCACACTTGCCCTGCCCTGCCCTGCTGCTTCCTGCTTCTGTGTGCGGCTGGCTATTGAACTTTTAATATTGTAACTCTGTACATGTTAAATTCAAAATACAGCTCGACTTGTTTTTCATGGCCCTCCTCGCTGCCCATATATATATATATATATATATATATTATTGTTCGTTCAATTTGTTGATGTTGCATGCATGTGGAGGGAGATGGAGAGAGAGATCTTCGCGTGTTTTTTTGTTTTTTGTTTTTTTTAGATGGATCCTGGTACTGGATCCAAATTTCGCATCCAATCCATGCAAAGCTTGAGCGTCTCATGCGACATTGATGTCGACCACCAGGAGAGTGATGATGGAGAGGAGAGACAAAAGGAAGCACTGGGGGTTTGGACGTCAACAGTCCCATCTTTCAAAATTTCTCAACCGTTTCAGTTTCCTGCCCCGGGCTCTTCCAAATTAGTCCATATAAATTTGTTTCCATTTGTACCCACGAAATCAAAGGCTACTACTAGTGGCTGCTACATATAATAAATGTACTTGTGTTCCCTGAGGCTCATTCAACTAACGACGCAGCACGCAATACTCGTCCTCGCGGTCGCCGGTCCGTTCCACTTCCACTTCCCAGGGGCGCTGTCTCGCTGGTGGGTCCCCTCCAGCGCCTCCACACGTGGTGGTGATGGTGGTGGTGGTGGTGGTGGTGGTTGTTGTTGGTTGGGCCAAAGGAGAAAAACAGGCGGGGCTTATCTGCGGGCGTGTTCATCGGGGCCAAATTATTAAAGCCGGAACGAACGATCAAATGTATTATTGTGCGTTAATGAGACAAATGGTGATAATGATTCCCCTCTTTCGTGGACTATATATTCTCGGTTTATATTTTGTCACCAAACGCCTTTGGTCGTTGTCGTCATCATACGCGGATCACTAAGTAACGGAAGACATAAGGATGGAGCAAATTAATTGATTAAAATAAATTAAATTAAATTAAAGATTTGAATTATACAAAAATTTATTTGAAATTAGTATTAATTTCATATAGTGATGCAAGCGTCGAGCGTTGATTAATGTAGTTCACAATATTTTCTATTTGTATTTGTGGAGTACGGCTCAGGACAAGTAGTGACGTGAGATATTTTGAGTTAGAGAGCTAGAGATGGTTGGAGCTTAGAAGGATGGACAAAAAGAGAGATGTGAATAGAGGGAAAAGCTACAAATGTCTCTACTTCTCCTATCTTCTAATAAACCATTCCCAATGGTCTTTTCGACTCTCGTGATGTAATATTCTTAACAGTGACACTCTAATATCCTTCCCCTTATTTTTTTTCTTTATTTGTATTCTTGATATAGACACACACATTACTTTAATTCCCATAATAATTCGGGATCTTAATGTTTGAAACTAATAATAAAAATGTGTTTATAATTATATAATGCATCACTCTTTTTTTTTTAAGTTTAACTAATAGATTAGGAAAACATTAATTAAGTTATACGTGAGAAATGACTTTGTTTTGATACCTCTGGTGGAATCACATTATTTTCGTGTGAAAAACATTAAAACAATATCTTTCATATTTCATTCTCTCTCTCACACATTCTTTTTTCTTTTCTTTTTTCTTTTTGCCAGAGCGTGTGTGAGATGTTTTGCGTCAACATCTACTTTATCAATTAAAAGATGGCTATTTTGCAAAATTGTAAATTAATTTAAACATTATATAATTGATGGCTGTCAGAAATCGACGGTAGGACGGGATTGTACAAACTCTCACAGAGAATTTTTAACGCACAATAAGTATAGTTTTGTCATTCACGAATCAGCCCCAATTTTGATGTGGTTGGAAATTTATCTCATTAATTAATATCACACAATCCTATAGTTTTTACGTGACAGTAGCAAAAGAACATCAATATTATCTATATTTTTATTTTCATTTTAAATATAATATTTAAATTTTTATAAAAAGACACCTTTAAAACATGCTTACATTTGAATTTTTAAAATTAAATTTTAATATAAAAATAAATATTACTTTCCTATATTAGAACATTTGCTATTTATTGCTCAATTTTTTTTACTTATTTGTATACTTTGTTCAATGCGTTTTCTAAATGTATATAATAAGTATGAGAGAGATAAAATATATTAAAGAATACATATTAAAATATTGTTTTAATAAAAAATAAATGAATTATAGGAAATTAAATATAGAAGGTTGTTTATAGTGAGTAAAATCTAGAAAAGAATTTTAGAAAAGCTAAATATTAATGAAAAAAATAAAAAACATAATGTGAGTGTTCTAATGCCATCCTCAACCCATTAGGAAATTTAAAAGCAAAAGTAATATTTAGATAAAAATCAGCTCCAATTCATTAGTTAAACAATTAGTAAAAGCCAAAAAAAGTTAAATAAAACTTTAACTTTTTGTTGGTAATTTCATGTCAGCAAATTGTGGGAAATTTCAATTTCCCTTACGCTCCACCCATTTGTCCCCCCCCCCCCCCCCCTCCTTGTTCGACCGCCTCATCGCCCCTGCTCCCTCGTCCAACTGTCCCCGTTGCACCCCCACCCCCTCGGCCCTGGTCCCCCGTTTGAACACCCCCATCGCCCCTACTCTCCCGTATGACCGCCCCCATTACGCCCCTACACCCGCTCCCCCATCCGAACACCACCGTTGCAAGCTCACGACGTGGTCCCCCCCCCTCGGTTTGGTCAAAGGATAGTTTGGAAAAAAAAAAGAAAATTTAAACAAAAATATAAATGATATAGAATTGTAATAACATTACCTAAATTGGTATTGTATCAATCTAAATGTAACTTTAGCTAAGAAAGATTGAAAATGCTTTAAGATGGGTATTCTACGAAGGTGTAGCTAATAGTATAATATTAATCAATCTTAAATGAAAATGACAATTGTTTATATGAGTACACTTAAAACGCAAAAAAATAAGTATGATGAAATAAACTTATATTTAAAAAATAATAAATAAATATAATAATAAGCACAGTCACAAATACGAATATTAACTCGGCAATTGTATATTCTATGTTTTTAGGAGATCAATTGCTTATGTTAAAATTATGAGATTTGATTGATGATTTGTTTTGCTATCAATTTTACAAGCTTAATGAATGTCTTAAAGTATTTATAATAGTTTTAACTAATATTAAAAGTTAAAATCAAATGTAACTTGAACTTTATAAAATTCTTCTTCAATATTATAGCTATGGCATAAACTATATTTAGCTTTAGTGAAAATTTAAACTAAATTTGGCAAAAATTATAGCTTTAGTAAATGTTGACACATCATTATCTTACTCTAAAGTCCAATTTGTCCTTTATCTCAATCACACAACATTAAAGATGAGAGAAAATTTTAATGATAAATTCAAAAATCTTATTTTAAATAATTAAAATTAATTAAAACTATTCGAGTTGTTTTAACTAAACGTATATATAGTAAGCTAAATATAAATTTAGCTAATAAACCTAGTCTAAAAATTATTGGATATGCTTTTATATATATACCATATTTATTGGTTAAATAGTAAACTTAGTATTTATGTTCTCACGAGCTTAATAGTATTCATTTTTTTTTTGGTTTTGTTAATTTAATAATAACTTTAATTTGTTGAGTATAAAAAATCATTTGCTAACTTCATTACCAATATACAGCGAAAACAATATAAAATTTTATGAACTATGAACACAATATTTACATGGTTTTATTTATAAACCATCTAATGATAGAAAAAACTGCTTCATTAAAGTTACATATATAGGAAGAATTCACCAGAATGCTCAATTGAATCTTTGCGGCATGTAAAGTGGGACTGCTGCGTGGTAGCTATATAGAGTATAAGTCGTTATTAAGATGGCAAAATCAGTCTGACCGGCCCAACCCGTCCAGATATAATTTGACTTACCCCAATCAATTCTGAACCCAAATTTTTAAAAGGAATTTAATGTAAAAAATAATTACTCGATCTGATCTATTCCGAGCTGACCAAATCTCCCAATCAAGTTGGGGTCATAACATATATTTTTTGGTCGGACAATACCTAAATTTGATTCGATCCATTGCCATTCGTACTTGTTATTGCTTGATATGTTATGTTCTCGAACATATTATCCGATTGTTGAACACTTAAAATTATAATATTTAAATTTATGCACAATATTCTTATCTTTTCGTTGTTTGACATGCAAAACATATAGCATTTAACTTATTTGCGCGAACACCTTATAGTGAGAGGTATAAGTGACATGACAATGCCACGTATAATGGTACTTCCAAATGTATGATCTTGCTAAAAATATTTATTTTTAAAATATTACTTCTAATTTAATTATATCAAATAATTTATATTAGTAATAGTTTACAGTTATATTATTTTTTTTTATAGTGGCTGTCTACTGCATTTGTTTTTTTTTAATTAGTTATTATAATTTAAATTTGTAATAATAATAATAATAATAATAATAGATTAGTTTATAGCCGTGGCCCGTCCGTGGCACACACAAATTCCAAACAAATGAAGAAACGCTGAATTTCGTGTTCCGCACCCTCTTCGTAACTAAAAAACACAAGGAAACCGTTTTGAACGCATAATTAGACTTTCGTGTCAGGTGAAAAAAAGGCAGCATCCAGTGTTTTGGGAATACAAGGGAAGTGCCACGTGTAAGGGCCACGATACGTCAGTCGGAGTTGGTGGAGTGGTGGTGGTGGTCGCGGAAGACAATCACACGGTCACAATAATCGGAGCATCACACGACCAGCGTGCGCCAATTAATGGTCTGCAACAACGTTGCTGCTCGTTGGCTCCGCTGATGCTGGACCCCACCAGCTTTACGGTAATGCTTCGATCCTGCGTTTCTGGACCCCACCTTGAGGATTGAGGATCTCCCCTCGTATCTACATAACACGCCACGCCACGCTACGCTATATTATTTATTGTGTAAGCTACAAGTTTCTTCTTGTTTTGGTTATTATTATTATTGATTCTATTATCTTTTAAAATAATATTATCATTCTAAACAATATCAAACATATCCATATAGATGCTATGTTTGTGTTTTTTTTGTTTGACCAAGTCAACGGAGTCGTTGCGTACATCAGAGCTAGACCAGCCATGGGGATGAAACGGCTGGATAGATATTAATGTCCCATATGACAGACTATACGAGTTAGCCAATTAAATTTGAATTGCATTGTCGGCGAGCACCCTCCTACGAAGCCACTGCATTTGAAATGAGATTGTTATCCGACCCGCCGTCTAATAAAATAATATGAAACATCAAGGCTTAACTCGTTTGATGAGTAAGCGAACAAAAAAAAAACTAATAAAAATAATAATTATTCTTATAAACTAAAACTAATAGTAATTTTACATTGATTAGAGAAGGAACAATTTTCATTTCTTTATTAAAACGTTTGTTTTTGTTTTTTTTTTTTGGAAAAGACAAGCTTTTTCTTGTTTTGGTCTCCGCTTGCACTGGTTTGAGACGGCGGTGTTGCTTGACGTTGACGGAAACGACTAATGAGTTGTACTCTTTTACTAGTATTCTCGTTTTTCGGTGGAACGTGCGTTTGTGGTGATGGGATCGGCGTAATAAAGCAAGGCTGCAGTTGGCATAATATGATATGACTTCGCAATAAAATGAGTCAATGCATGCACCTCAAGCCATTGCAAGTTCGTATATTCCTCGGCATATCTATGGCCATATTAATTGGCGACCTTTATATAGCTTTGTTCGGATCTTAAGAATGCATGGCAGCAGAGTTTTTTTATATAAGTCTATTTTTTATTTATGCAAAAAAAAAATGCCATAAGATCATGTTGACGACAGGAAAAATATATTAATTTTTCTATTAAGTTTATATAATAATTTTCAATGTATTTGAACACAATATTCATCTCATATGGTTTTCATGTAAGCCTTTCAATGTAATCACGTATGCAATGTATTTAGAACAACACAAGTTTCTAGATTCCGGCTTAATATATAAATGCATTTACTAAGTGCATCTTCATTATGTAAGCCTTTTAAATAATTTGGTCAATAATTTTTTTAAACTCAGAGTCAGCTAAATTTGACTAATTGATACTTTAAAATTTAATATTTTATAAAAAAAATTATGTATCTCAAGTTAAAAATTGATGATGAATGTTATTTTACTTGAACAAAATTATTGGAACATTTGATAATATGTACTTGGCCGGGAAAAAGGCTTCAAAATACATATTAAGTGTAAATATTTCATAAGACAAGGGCAATTAAGTCATTAGGAGTAAAGCAGCGAAAGTCAATGGAGATCCACAGTTAATGCATTAATGGGTGCGCGTGAGAGAAATCCACATTAAAATGGCCCAAAACATTAAGCGGAGACAATAAATGAGGCAGCCGCACGTGGGGGGAGGAGCGCACCACACCCAGTTGCCCACCCGTTAAACGCCAGCCAAGCAGGCGGGTACTCATGGCGGGACCCAACAACCACTACTGTACGTATTAACTCGTCCCTATTCGCATTCGTATTCGTATTCGTATTCGCCTACAATAATTGCGAATGGAGGAGGACCCACCAACAGAACCACCACCCGTGCGTTCTCTCACCCGGTGGACCCCCACACTCCCCTATCATGATCGCCACCCAGCGACACCACCTCCCGGAGCCGATGGCCGTCAACACCATATTTTGAGGCATAATTAAATTAACTCACCAGATTGGTCAGTCAAGCAAGAAATTAATTAATTAAGGAGGGGGGGCTAACATGACACATCTCCGTTAATACGGCGTACATGTAGGGAGGGACACTCCTCCTTGGATTCCAAATCGGGTTACGGTTTCCCGCGTCCGAAGGTACCCACCCGGAGCGCCACGGCAACTCGGCCGCCACGTGGCGGCATGCAATCGTTGTTGTACGCGAACTCGAAAGATTGAACGTGCGTGCGGGTGCGGGTGCGGGTCGCGGGGTGGGTAGTTGGGCCCAGTTCACCCAAGGAAGCCGCCGGGTTTTTGTAAATTAGTGAGGCAGGAAGGGGGGTTGGTGGGCCCCTCTTTTTTTACGTGGGAGCAATTAGTTTCGATTTTGTTTGTTTGTTTTTTTTTTTTATCAAAGTACGTGACCGTGAATAAAATAAGACGAATTAAATTATTTGTTTTTTTTTTTTGGTTTAAAAGAATAGAAAAAGGAAAATAGAAAGAATAATTATTTTATTTTGGTTGCGAGCTCGAGAGAGATAGATTTGGTGGGATAAGAGCGTGGAAATTTTTGGGGGAGAGGAGGAATCAGGAATGGAAGGAGAGAGATGGGGGGTCATCACGTGGTAGTAGCCTATAAGTGTTGGGGTGCGAAAAAATAGGATCCCTCTCTCCCTTATTGGTGTCCCCCTAATTGGGATGTTGCCACACATTGTCGTCCACTTATTTAGAATGCATATCCCATATCTTTTTAATAATTTTTTTTTAAAAAAAAAAACATTAAAGATGTTTGTACAGGGCTTGTTTGTGTCTTCCTCGTCCTCGCCTCGAGCGTTCGATCTCAGCTCTTTATAAATCTTGAGTTTAGTTTCATTAGTTGTTCATGTAATATGTCCCCCACAAATTTAAAAACATATACTATATGTGACAAATTGATTGTCCCCGAACCCATTTTGAGAGGAGAAATCGCGGGATTTGTCCGTCGCAGGTGGCCACTCCATTAATTTATTCGTTTCTTCTTTGATTATTTGTGGGTTTCGTCAGTCGCGTGTCACACACTGTATTAATGTAAATATAGAATTAACAAACCAAAAACAGAGAGAGAGAGAGAGGGAAAAAAAAACAAAACAAAACAAAACAAAACAAAACTTGGCGGGAAGGCAACATCGATCGATCACGAGTGTGATCTTATGAATATTGACGCTACCTACGTACGCGACTTTTAGCAGCTCTCTCTTACTTGTGTAACCCATCATCATCACCATCATCGCCTTACTTACTGCATACCCTAATTATGAATATGACAAATGCTCGCCGATGGAAAAGTCTGTGGTTGAATGAAAGGGGGAGCAGAGATGGACCCACTTCATGTTGAAAAAACATTGTGAACGACCGTATCTATATATATATCTATATCTATATATATATATATATATTGGAGGAAACAATAAAACGTACGTTGGTTTGCGTACTGCAATTCCTTTCTTGTCGCTTCATCAGCGTTCATCGTTTTTACCCGGCATCGACCAACAAGTTTAATTTGGTGGGTTTGATGTAGTAAAAATACTTGGGTGTAGTACTATACACAAATACATGCACATATATACACAAATACATGTATATATATATATGGGAGGGGGGCGGGAGTCGCGGGAGGAAAAGGGGGGGGAGAGATTGGGATATGAGATTGGTGTCTCCATCTAGTTTTGAAAGGGTGGGGGGGACTGGGGACAAAAGGGAAACAAATTCATAGGCTAGCGCGCGCACGTGAGTTGAGATTTTTCAAAGAAGTTGGGTCGACGGGGGTTGGATATTTTGGAATGGGGCGGTGGGAAGGAGCGTGCAGCGTGCTGCGTGCTGGTCAGGTCGAAGACGCTAACCCTTTTTTTTGGTTTTGTTGTACCGGTATTAGGCTATCTATTATTGTTGTTGTTATTCATTTCTCATTTCTTGGAGGCTTATGTATGCATTGTTGCGTGTAAAAAATCTACCAATTATCAGATAAAGGGGAAGGTGCGACTCTTAGCGCATATGTGATATGTCCCCTTTTCAACTGTCCAATCCCTACAATTTACGTATCCATCTCAATAAATATGTGTGTTTGTATATGGGGTCAGATGTTGACCTTACCAAACGGCACCCATATGTTTTGGTACTTTAAAAAAATTTGAACTTACCAAAATGACACTGGTGGGTAAATGCAATAAATAAAGAAAACAAATGGATTGGGATTGGGGCGAGTTTTAATAATCTCTTGCCCCGAATGGAAGGAGGGAGGCCTACCTACCGACAAATTGAACATGAAGATACTTGATTGGTTCCAACTAGGCGTATAAGCCCAGCTTTGATGTTGGATGTGCATCTTGGTGCTCTCTCTTCATTAAGAACCCAAACCCATTTCAAATTTGCAATAATCAAAACCTTTATAGCCCAAAAAGTCCTAGGCCCGGACACAGCTGTTTGTTGCTCATGAGATGAGATTTCTGTTTTAATAATTTTAGTAACCTATTGATTAAATTATTAAAATATTCTGAACGTACGTTTTACCCTCATCTGGTTTTACCTCATCGTCTGCTGCTACATCTTTCTTCCTCCATGACATCCACCAGCCCGCTGCCACAGCAAACGCTTTACCCACTTCTTCAATTCCCTTGCAAGCCTCCGTACCACAGCTCTCATCCCTTCTGCAACCCCTTCCCCTCCTCATCCCCTCCAGAGCACAATCCCTCCTATCCCTCCTCACCCCATGACAAAATCCAACAGCAATCCAACAATGCCTCCGCTGTACCAAGGCTAGGCCTCCTCTCGTACGAGTGGTGGTCAGGGCATTACCTCCTACGCCCCCGGCATTTCCTTCATCGGTTCCATCATCTCCTCCACCACTAGCTTCCCCCCAAGTCCTTCTCGCTGCTGCCACCTTCAACCACACCGTCTGGTGCACTGTCGCAGCAAAAATCACGGCCAAAGCCTGAGCAATGTACAACATTGGCTAGGCACGCATGACCTTCTAGGTGCCATCATCAACATTTTCCTGAGATGGTCTCTTAGCAACGAGCGAGAGAACAACAAATGCAAAAAAGACAAAAAAAAAAAAAAAAACCTTATACAAGGAATTCTTCATAAATCCGGAATATAGGGTGAATCAATTTATCCCTCTTAAGAATATAATATTTCTATGAGAATTTTAAAAAAGCATATGAATGACACTTAATAATTCAGCTTAAATGTATATGCTACGTGCAATAATTTTTAATAACATAATTACTTTTTTATCCTAACTTTTTTTATTAATTAAACAAATAATAAATATAAGGGATGAAAAAAAAAATTATTGCATATGTTTTAACCAAAGCATAAATAAATAAACTTGAAAATTTTAAGAAATCAATTTTAATAACCATAAACTTTTTTTAAGAAAAAAAAAGATTTAGAAACGGCTTCAGATTCCAAAACTTAATAGGAAAAGAAAAGAAAAAAAAAACCCACCTGAGTTAACCCTAACATGTTTTGGTTATTTTGTAAATTTCTCCTATCTATTTATGAAGTCACTCCACATAGTTGCAGCAATCCAATCTCGCAATTAAGAACCAATCTGCTCTTGTACTGTGGAGCGCAGCTGCAAAAACAAAGGAACACAAATCGAGGGGGCTCCCATCTGGCAGATACATAATCTCTTACCTACACTAAATCCTCAATAACTAGAACCATCGATCACCACTCAACCCAGCTACTTATAAAGTCACTCCACATTGCTGCAGCTATAGAATCTCGCAGTGACGAACCAATCTGCTCTTGTATTGTGGAGCACAGCTGCATATTAACTTGATCATCGAGTTCAGGATATTCTTCCAGAATCCTCTCACCAACATCAGCAAACAACCAGTCATTCCTCTCCTCTCGCCGGATGAAATTATGGATAACACAGGCTGCTATGACTATATCCCTCTGAATATGGAATGCATATTGAGGACCCAGTTTTAGAATAGGGAATCGTGTTTTCAACACATCAAAAGACCTCAGTATGGCGTGTCTCAGGGATGAATGTCGATGATTAAATAGCTCCTTCGCATTTCTAGGTAAATGATTAGCACCTCTATAGTCGTGCAGGGGGTACCGCACCCCTCGGAATGGAGCAATAAATCCTTCCATGTTTGAGTATCCCATATCAACAAGGTAGTATTTGCCTGCAACATAAAGAAGTTTCCACAAATGAGCTTGAAAAAGGTCTAAACCCAAAAACAAAACAAAAAACAAAAAAACTTGGACCCACATAGCAAATGCATTTGGGGAGAACCTTGAGGAATGCAAGGAAAGTTCTGATCTGGATCATTGAGGACAGCTTGCAAAACACGTGAATCCACTGCTGAGCCTTCCCAACCAGGATAAATGAAAATAAACTGAAGGTCAAATGTGCAAGCCGCCAAAATATTTTGTGATAGATGACCTTTCCTGTTGCGAAATCTTGATTGATCTTTTGCTGGGACGTGTGCAGGAATGTGCATGCCATCAATAACACCAATACAATCCTGAGTTGAAAAAATGAAGCTAAAACCGCAGGCACTATAAATGTTAAATTTGAAAAGGAGGTAATTAGGAATAAGTAAACCTTGAAATGTGGGTAAAATCTCTTATTTCCAAGGATTTCCAGTGGAGTGTCGAGTGGTGGCAGTTCTAGGAATTCCCGCGATAATGACTTTACTGCCTTCAACACATTATTGAAATGCCGGCTGATGGTTTCACCTGAGTGTTGAAAGCGCTCCTGTATTACTCGATTACGCTCATTGTGGCCCACAATGTTCAAGAAAATTGCCAGCTGCTCCTCTATCATAACACCAGCTGTATCACGTAATGTACCTCTCTGCCGAAGAGTAACACATAACTTGTGGAAAACATGTTTATCCATCCGAAACATTTCTCGGCAGCCATCATCACTTCCATTCAGTACTTCGGTCATAAATCCAGATCCGCTAGGTGAAAAACTACAATGAGGCCTCCTAGTTAGACTATTATAATAATAGTACCCAGCAGCAGCTGCGACTAGTTCCATCTCATCCAATGCTAAGTTATCCGCACCAGTTGAGACATCTGTGGAAACAGATTAAAAGACAGAGTGTAACAGTAGGAACGACACTCACTCAAACCACACCTCTTCTTGTAATAAACTAGCGCCTTAAAATCGGATGTATAGCAGATAAAGATGCAGGATTTTGCAAAGTCACTGAATCAGTTGATTTTGATAAAACAAATACAAGTACATCCTAGCAACCCAAATCAATTACCACTTCACCAGTAAAATCCCTAAGCATTACTAAAATAATGTGAAAGCATAAAAGAGCTGCTCTGGAGGATTTCTCTACAATCTTACCATACATAACCCATCGATAACTTTTATGCATTTGCTAATAATAATAATAATAAGCTCCTCACTCACTCTTTGTAATAGCAGTTGATCTCAGTTTTGAAGCAGTGGCTATTTGTAGCATGGCATCAGCTATTGCATCACCATTGGCCTTGCGATTTCTCTTGTTACGACCAGTAGTAGTAGTTAGTGCAGTAACACTAGTAGCAGTAGTAGTAGGAGGAGGAGGAGGAGGAGGCAGGCCCCTGCTGTGTCCATCTATGGTTGCATTTCTGTCGTTCCCAGAGCCAGAAGAAGCATCTTCATCGTCGTCGTCGTCTTCATCATCCATGAAATTCATCAGCGCATTGGGATCAAAGAACATTAGTGAATGACCCAGTTACTACTGCCTTGCCTTCATTCTTATTAAATGCCCATCAACTGCTGTAAATTCCATAATAATAATAATAATTTTTGAATTAGAAAATTGACAATTCCTCACACCAAGAACAGTACTGACAGGAAATAAGCAAGCAAGCCCTGAAATGTAATCAACACCGAACATGTAGTTCATAATAATAACATTTACTGTCTTTGTGAAAATATGGTTTACTCGAATTTACAGGCAAGCAAGCACCAACCAGCGCCAGGGATGGTGATCATATCAAATATATTGAAAAAATTGAACGGAGACGATGATCAGAACACTATAAATAAATTGAAAAAACATATAGGTTCTAGCAATAAAGAACGAGGCGCGTAAAACGCAATTGAACCGAGCGAATCGAATAAGATGAGGGTGGGGGAGAAAATAAGAACCTCGTTGCGGTTGCGTCGCCCATCGTTTCTGTGTCAGTCGCCCTTGTCCTCGAGCGCGTTCAGGGTTATCATTGATGGGGATTCTTGTACTTTCCTTTTTTATCCTTAAAAACCTATTTATATGTCTTGTTAACTTCATATCAATTATAAATGTGTAGTAATACGTAAGGGGGGCAATTTTGTCCCTTCAGTATTTTTAAGCTACAACCCTGCGGGCAAAAAAAAGGAGTATCTCCAAGGGGGGTAAAAATCCTGGGAAAGGAGTGACGATTCAAAAACAAACACCACAACGACATAGAAGTTATGAGCTATTGATGAACAATCATCGGAAAGATGCTTAGAAGAAAAAATAGTTTACTAATAAATGGAAAGGGGGGGGGGGGGGGGGGGGGGGGGGGGGGGGGGGGGGGGGGGGGGGGGGATTACTGGGGGGGGGGGGTTGTGTGTGTGGAGGGGTAGCTATAGCATCATTAATTTTAAATAACCATAATTGAGGGGGGGGGGCCACCACCCCCCAAGGGGGGGGTTTCCCCCCCGGGAGTCGGGTTTGGGTTGGGCTATAAAACGTATGCATAGAAGAATATTACTTTTAAAAACAATACAATTTATTTGAATTTATGAAAGAAGTTTTAAATTATATGTGTTTCAAAGCCCACCTCTCCTTATTTATATGATCTCATTTTTTCCATTACCCCAAAGGGGCGCCCACCCCCAAGAGGAGGCCATGGTCCTCTGCCCTTTGGTTTAGTTAGAAAAACATACCAAACAACGATTATAATTTAAAATAATAAAAAAAAAAAAAAAAAAAAAAAAAAAAAAAAAAAAAAAAAAAAAAAAAAAAAAAAAAAAAAAAAAAAAAAAAAAAAAAAAAAAAAAAAAATTTTTATTTAATAAAAAATAAACAAATTTTTTTTAAATTTTTTATTAAAAAAAAAAAAAAAAAAAAAAAAAATATGTTTAAAAAAAAATTTTTCTTTTTTTTTTTTTTTTTTACCCCAAAAGATTAAACAACAAAAATCATTTTACGATATTACACGAACAAAACAAATAGTTTGGTACATATATACATATAAATCAAGGTTTCAAAACAACAACAAAAAAGCTTTATGTAATGAACAACATTAGATTTGACCCCATTATGTTTTCAATTTGTAGTTAAAACAAATGAATTTGAATTATTAACTAGTTTATTCGTTTTTTTTCCTACAAACCATGCATATAATTAAAAATCTAAAATATTTATAATCAAGTATCAATTATGACTTGGATAGGAAGGAGGAAATCATGATGTTGAAGTAGGGTGAGGGATTGAAAACATAACATATACAATGAAGTAGTACACTGTAATGATGGTGGCATTCGTTGAAAATAATTTGGAGTAATATGTTAGATGCAGGTGCACTAATAGTTGCCCAACATATGGGGGGTATAGCTCTAAAAGCTTAGATATGAGTGCAAATTGTGACACAATGGTTGATGAAAACATGTATCAATAGTTAAATTTGTTGAGTTGATCGAAAGGGATAGTGAGTTTGATGTTACAACAGGTGAATTAAAAATTTAATATTTTGTTGGCACAAGAAAAACGCAAAAAACAAAAAACAAGGTATAGATAAAATAGATAGATGAATAAAAGGTTGGTGGTGCCACTTGTTGCCATTAAATAACATGTAAAATGGTGTATATTTTTAAGTAGAGAATTTCATTGAAAACCTTACGCGTTGTCAATGAATGAACATTTGAAGTAGGTAAAGTCAAACCAATATATATATTTCATGTATATTAAAAGGCCTTAAATTTTAAATATTCATCAAATCTTTTAAATATATTTATATTTAATACATTTATCTTATATTCATTAAGGCTTTTCAATTTGCATTTACTCTTATTATTATTTAGATGAATCAATGACAATGTGGGAGTATAGTTTTTTTTTTTCAAGTATGAAAAAAATTAAAATTTTCATCGAATTTTACAATATCAATACTGGAATATCTTTTTAGTCATTATTCTTTATAGGATTCTTAATAAAATGAAAAAATGAAAACTTTAAAAAGGCTAAGTTGACCGTTAATATGCTACAGTAAATGTCATCAACGGTGGCAAATTAATGTAGCTTGTTGTATGTATATCCAACACACAATTAAAGAAATGATTAAATTATTAAGAAAGGGAGAATAAAAATGGACACAAGTAGACACCCAAATTAGGGGGAGAGGTCGGTATTAATTATTTTAAACCTGCCTTTCTTTTCTTTTCTTTTCTTTTTCTTTCCGTGATTTAAGCGGGACAGAAGAGTTTGGGAGGGAAAGAGAGGGATCAACCAACATTTGGTCTGTGATTTTGATTCATCAACACCATCCAATTCCATGCCTGCAATCTCCAGATCCTAGACGATGAATTAGGGTTAGGGTTTTGCATGGTATATTCATATGTGCCACCTCCATTCTCATTCCCAGGTAACACCAATTAATGCTACAACCGCAAACCCAAACAACAAAAACAAAATTTGTTATCAATTGCGTGCATTGCTTGCTGTTTAAACATGTCATTTAGACTGAATTATGCAATTATAAAATCCGACAATCGTTAATGATTAGTCCACCGTGAATTGGTGTCACTGTTCTATTTATTTATTTATTTATTTATTTATTTTGTGTGTAGGAATGTGGGTGGTTTTGTTGAACGTTTGAATTTTAATTGAGTAGCAGGGGTGGGGGGGTCTGAGTCTTGAGCTCTCCTCCAGGCCCGGTGAAATGAGCTCAGTTGACACGGCCAGCGTCGTGCCTCCTGATACTGATGTTCTCGAGATCGACCCTACTGGGCGCTACATCCGGGTAGTTCTTACCCTGCATTTTGCTTGCTGGGAATTTGGGAAACCAATAGATTTGTAATGCCATGTCTTATGTTGTTGTTTTTTGTTTTTTGGTTTGATTGTGTGTGTGTGTGTGTGTGTGTGTGTTTATTGGGGTTAAACCACAAATCGGGACATTTCACTGTGTCAAGAAGGCTCGTGAAAAGTAAAATTTTGATCTCTCACTATTCTATCCAAGAAGGTTACAATGGTATAATTTTTGTTAATAAAACATGTTAGCAACCAGATAACAGATTTATATCTATTTACTTGTTTTTACCTATGTATTCCAATATGCTTGATGCATTGCACTGATTGATTGTGTGCTTTGGCAGTATAAAGATGTGCTTGGAAAGGGCTCTTTCAAGACAGTGTATCCATTTATTTTATGCTACGAGCTTGATGTTTTTTTGTTTCTGGTTGTAGTTGTGTGCATACTTTCCTTGATTTATGATATTATAGATACAAGGGATTTGATGAAGTTGACGGTATTGAAGTTGCGTGGAACCGAGTTCGTATTGACGAGGTGTTGCAGTCACCTGGAGATTTGGAAAGACTATACTCTGAAGTTCATCTTTTAAAATCCGTGAAGCATAGCAATGTAATAAAGTTTTACAATTCGTGGATCGACAACCGGAACAAAACTGTCAATATTATTACCGAGCAGTTCACCTCTGGTAGTCTCAGGCAGTATGTTTATGTTCTCTCGTGTTCCTGGTGAACTCTCGTATTCTTTTTATGGTGAGAGTTGAGAATAGTGTTGGGTTTGATGGAGTTTGTTTGTGTTATAGGTACCTCAAGAAGCACGTGAAAGTTGAGATGAAGGCAGTCAAGGGATGGGCCAGGCAAATATTGATGGGGTTGACCTATCTCCACGGCCGTAACCCGCCTATTATACACAGGGACTTGAAGTGTGATAACATATTTATTAATGGGAACCAAGGTGAAGTTAAGATTGGAGACCTGGGTCTTGCAACTGTCTTGCAACAAGCTAAGGCAAAAACTGTAATTGGTACTATTTACTTTTAGCTTCTGTATATCTAAGTTTTAACTGCACTGAGCTAAAATATTGTCAGTTGTTCTTTCATGCCATCATATATGTTATGAGTGTAAAAGCTAAAAACTTTCATTACTCAGTGCTAAACCTTGATTTCAATATTGCAATTATGGCTGATGATAATGACAAATATTATTTTTTCTTAAAAAAAAAAAAAGGAAAAGGACAGATATTCTTTTAAGCGAACAATGTTCTTATGAAGAAGTGGCTATGTAGGAACACCTGAGTTTATGGCTCCCGAACTGTACGATGAGAACTACAACGAGTTGGCAGATGTATACTCCTTTGGTATGTGCATATTAGAGATGGTCACATTTGAATATCCTTACAGTGAATGCAAGAATTCTGCTCAGATATATAAGAAGGTTTCATCTGTGAGTTTTCGAGAAATGAAGGATCTCGTATTTTTTATTCTTTGTTTTTTTAAGTGTGTTAGTATGGTTTATTTCACTGCAGGTTTGTTATTTGTATGCCATTTTGCTGATTCTAGGGCTTTGCAGGGAATAAAGCCTGCTGCCCTTGCTAAGGTAAAAGATCCAGAAGTAAAACGATTTATCGACAGATGTCTGGTTCCTGCATCCCAGCGGTCATCAGCAATGGAGCTTCTCAATGATTCTTTTTTCCTTGTGGATGGATCAACAAAGACTCGTCCTCTGCAACTTCCTGATATAGTAATGCCAAAGATCGGAGCATTTGGAGATCGTTGTCTTCTCTCTGAAGGACCTGCTAGTTCGCGTGGTGCTGCCCAGTCTTTGAATTTTGATTCCAATGATGGCAACAGGCTCCCAACGATCAATTATGTTGACGATGGCTCTCACTCTGTGTGCTTGGAGGTTCAGAGGGCGAGCAGAAGTCATTTCTTCTTCTTAAAAGGCAAAGAACATGATCAAAACTCGGTGTCATTAAAACTGAGAATAGCGGACCAAAGTGGTGAGTAAATTTCTGATTGTTCGTTCCCACTCTGAAATTGTATGCTCTGAGTTTACTAACCATTCTGTATTGATTGTGGTTTTTTCTTTGCTTGTAGGTCGAGTAAGGAACATTCATTTTTTATTCTACCTAGATAGTGACACTGCACTTTCAATTTCAAGTGAAATGGTGGAACAGTTGGAACTGGCTGATCAAAATGTGACTTTTATAGCAGAATTGATCGACTTGTTATTGATGAATTTAGTGCCTAATTGGAAACCTTGTGTTCCAATTTATCATTTGGTTGCTCCAACTGAGCCCTCCACATTCAGAGGTCATTGCAGGGATTTTGTGGTGTCTTTACAAAATCACTGTGAAGTTGCTAATTGTTCAACTCCAGTAATGTGCGTTGACTCATGCTCATCTTGTTTTTCAATGCGAGAGGGTGACTGTATGAAGGTTGACAAGCTTGTTGTGTCCAGTTCTGAAGAGCAACAAAATTTTAAAACATCGCCTAATTTTACTCTCTCCTGTTGTGGAGATGATAAGAGGGACTCTGCCAGTTACACAAGTGCGTTGGGATCTATGGATTTTGATGGATGCAGATTGGGAGTGGCTGCTTCTCTGGATAACAAGTGGATGGACATAGACAACAGTGTCCCAACGTTTTTGAGCTGTCAAACTGATTTGTCTCACCAATCCGATCAGGAAGAAGATGAGGAATTGTCAATGGAGCTAGATTTGATCGAATTTCAGTACAGAGAAGCACTGAAGGAGATATCGATGAGAAAGCATGAAGCCATTGTGGAAACAAGAAAAAGGTTGTTGCAGAAAAAGATTTTGTTGGGCAACAGATCCCCTATGAAATAGATGTTTTGTTTTTGGCAACTGTAAATTGGTATTATTCATGGTCCCTAAAAATCATAAGGAAAGAATTTCATTTGTTCAGCTAACCTTGATTCACACAATAGAGCGCTGTTATTTTTGTTGGGCAACAGATCCCCTATGAAATAGATGTTTTGTTTTGGCAACTGTAAATTGGTATTATTCATGGTCCCCAAAAATCATAAGGAAAGAATTTCATTTGTTCAGCTAACCTTGATTCTCACAATAGAGCGCTGATATTTTTGTTGGGCAATAGTTGATGTCATACCTGTATCTTGTTTCTTCTTGCAACATGAATCCACCATAGTCATTGCAGAGACCACCCACCACTGCACATGAGACCACTCTAGTAATAAATATGTTTTGCGAACTCACAGCAAACTACTCTGTTTGTTTTACGAGTTATTGAAAATTCAATTGTTTTAAGATCACATCTCAAAAGAGTATGGTAACAAATTATTCATTTTTGTGAGTTAAATTTAATTGCTTCTTCTTTCTCGTTGTTGAACTTTAAACTTCGGTTCATTGATCACCGTGTTTGTTCGTTGAATGGCAAAAAGTAATTTGCCTTACAGCCATCGCGCCAAATAGCCATTTGTTTCAACCATGCATTCATCATTAATTCTAGTCAAAATAAAATGTTTAATGTCTTTAATTATTTAATTCATAGATCATAATATGCGAATTTGATTTTAGATTTGTGGTTGAAGTTGTTTGATCGGTCTAAAATAAATAAATTAGTAGCATTTTTTTTATTATATATAGCTGTCCATCGATATCATCCAACTTATATGTTAATGTTCGTAAAAGTTTATGGTAACTTTGTTGTCTAATGTGTTTATATCACTTGTGATACAATGATGTCAATCAAATAATTTAGTTACGTAATCTCATTTTTTTTTTATCATTATATGTAGTGAACAAGTCATCTAAAAATTATTGAGGATGTCGGACAAGTCTTTTATAATGTCATCATTGATATCTCACAAGCAAATTAGAATTTCTATAAAAGAATCCATGTCATAAAAATATTTAGCGCGTTACTCATCAAATCTTTGCTTATTAAGCCTAGCAAAAACTTTGCTTTTGTAAACTAATGAGTTTAATGTATTACTAGTATAGGTTTTAAGTTTAAATCTATTTTGATATACTTTCCTCAAACCCCTATTTAACACAATTGGTTTTCTCATAAAAACTAAAAAATCAAAAATCAAAAATTAAAATGCTTACTTTAGAACTTCACAAATTTTAGAACAGTCCCATACCTTTTCCCTTTTTGTTTTGCGATTTCCCCTAACCTTTTAGATCAAACTCTATTATTTTCCATAGCCTTTTTAGTGTTTAATCGGACTAATTCCATTTTTTAACAAAAAAAAAAACTTAGATTTTTTTTTTTATATGCAAAAATCCTATGATGTCTTTTAGTCGAGCTGCAAGCAATCGACTAAGATCTCCCCAATTTGCAAATTACAGTTTGAAGGAGAGGTTTTGGAGTGGGCCACATCCACTTGAGAAAACAGAAAGGCCGACACCGAGTGACCGTGTCGGTGCTTTACGAGCCTTCTTTGCGCAGCTGTTCCCCATAAAAAGCCTCGACTTCTCCGAGTCTCCGACACGGAATCTGCCGAGGAGAAGAAATGAGCGAGCAGGCGTCACCGAAGCTGCCGTGGAGGACCAGGATGGCCGTGGCAGCTGTCTCCGCCGTCAACGACTGGACACGCAGCGGCAGCGGCACCGTCAACCGTCGCCTGGCCACCCTGTTGGACTTGAAGACCCCCTCCCATCCTTCCTCCGTCAAAGGCGTCGCCACCTCCGACATCACCGTTGACGCCTCCCGAAACCTCTGGTTCCGCCTCTTCGTTCCCACGGCAACCGCCGGCGCCAGGCTACCCGTGGTGGTGTTCTTTCACGGCGGCGGATTCGTCTTCATGGGCCCCAACTCCTACGCCTACGATGCCGTGTGCCGCCGCTTCGCCCGCAGGTTCCCGGCCGTAGTCGTCTCCGTCAACTACCGCCTCGCCCCGGAGCACAAGTGGCCATCCCAATACGACGACGGGTTCGACGTCCTCAAGTTCCTGGACGGCGACGCCGGGAAGCATCGGATGATGCCGGAGAGCGCCGATCTGGGGAGCTGCTTCCTGGCGGGAGACAGCGCGGGAGGAAACCTGTGCCACCACGTGGCACTCAGGGCAGGTGGCGGAGGGGGAGGGTTTGAAGCCGTAAAGGTGGTGGGAGTGGTGGCGATACAGCCGTTCTTCGGGGGAGAAGAGCGAACGGAGGCGGAGAGGCGGCTGTCGGGGGTGGCGCCGCTGGTGTCGACGGAGCGGGCGGACTGGATGTGGAGGGCGTTCCTGCCGGAGGGGTCCAACAGGGATCACGAGGCATGCAACTTTGCCTTTTCCTCAGGAGTCGGGTCCGGGTCGGTTCCCGACTATCCGGCGACGCTGGTGGTGGTTGGGGGTTGGGATCCGCTCAAGGACTGGCAGAAGCGATACTATGAGTGGCTCAAGGGGGCGGGGAAAGAGGCCTACTTGCTTCAATTCCCAGAATCTATTCACGCTTTTTATCTCTTTCCTGAATTGCCCGAGGCTTCTCTTTTGATTTCCAATATCAAGGATTTCATCTACCATCGCTTCACCACTACCAGTACCACCACTTAGCTTTAAGCTAGCTTCTTAACCTCCCACCAGCCATAGCTCTCATTACTCATTATATGTGCGCGTGTGAGAGAGTGCGCTTTGTTTGTTTGTTTGTTTGTTTGTTTGTTTGTTTGTTTGTTGTTTAATTTCAATGTGACTAGTTCGTACAATCAATATTAATTTGGTCATTGCATAATCAAGACTCCAGTGAATGTGTACTAGTTCGTACCAGAGTATTTATCTTTCTTTTCTTCTCTTTTTTTTCCTGGTTTTTTGGGTATAGAAAACCGGTGGGGATGTTTCTAGTAAGCCTAGCAAACAGCTTTCGACCACTTTTTTGTTCGCCTCCAACCTAACCAGTAACCTCCTACTATTCACGTGGGATGGAGATGGAATTAAATGGCAGTCTTGTTAGGTTCACCTAGAAACAAGATGAGTTGGTTGGCAAGAAACTGCAGATTTAGTTTCTTCAACTAATTAATCATTAATCATCGGAAAGGTAAGATTAAGACTTCTTTCTTTGAATCTCCGATAGCATACGAGTAGATGTAAGCGTGTTAGTGTTGAGTCATACAACAGTCTTCGTAGCAGCAACTGTGCACCCGGTCATTGGGCACGCCAAATACGTGATTCTTCTATGGATAAGGTCAACTAGTTAACCAGGGGTCTGCTTTATCTCAACTGAGCAATGCTTGGTGCATGTTGGAAGTGTTTCTTTTGTTTTTTTAATATATCTACGAATATGTTTTTCCATTTCAATTTAAATTTCCACCACGCATCGCATCTGGTCTTCTGTTGAAGGATTTCCCGCTGACTTTGTTATGTAGCAGGCCGACCCTTCAACAAATATATCACAAAGGCGCTTATTGATAAGGATACATCTAATATGCCATGCCAGCCACTTCATTTGAGAAATTTAATGGATTCTCATAATTATATGTATTATATAATAATTATTATCTTTTATTTGCTACCTTCATATATATATATATATATATATTTACGTCAATGTCAAATTATATTCAAAATTCATTTTTTATTTTCAACCTTCAAACCTCATAGCTTGCTACGAGCACCAACCTTTTCATCCTTCCTCGTATTTTCAGGCCAATGACCATTGAAAATTCTGAACTCATTCCCAATGCTCAAGAACCTACACGACCATTAACCATGATTACCCACCACAACTTTATTAAACTCACACCTACCAACTATCTCTCACGGAAAACTCAAATGAAAACCCTTTTAATCAGCTATGACCTCTACAAATTCATTGATGGATCCTACCCTGCTCCACCAGCCACTATCACCACCAATAATACCGCTGTCACTAATTCTACCTACCAAACCTGGCTACGTCAAGACAAACTCCTCTTTGGCGCACTTGTGGGCACTCTCTCATCTAATCTTGTCCCTCTTATCACTCAATCTCCCACTACTCATGACGCTTGGCACCTCTTCGCCAACACCTATGCCCGCTCGTCTCGTGGTCACCTCAAGTAACTCAAAGCTTCTCTTAAAAATATCATTAAAGGCTCTCGGTCTATTACTAACTACATGCAGTCCATTAGGACCCGGGTTGATGAGCTTGCTCTCCTTGGCAAGCATTTTGATCATGAAGACCTCATTGAACGAGTTTTTAAAGGCCTTGATGATGATTATTAGTCCATTATTGATGCTATCAACGGTGGAGATTCTTCAATTTTCTTTGACGAACTCCATGAAGATCAATAAAGAATTATTTATTTTTTACTTATTACAGCAAGCGGACCTTGGCGGGTTGGTTGCATTGAATCAGAGCCGGTCAGTCGGGAAGGGCATCACGCTACATCACTTTCATCTATGAATATAATGTCTTTTTACTTCACTTATATTTTTTCAAAAACTACGTGAGCAACGTATATACATATATAGCTTTGCTAATGAGAACTGCATCACTTCCCATGGGTTGTTGGTGGGATCGATTGGTAATTTTATCGGCCAAAATCAGAATTAAATTGATGAAAAGTTAACTGATGACCAATTTTCAGCGGGTTAGATGGATTTGAGCCTGTAAGCCTAGTTGTAATTTGCTTGAACCTACTTATTGATAAAATGTAATTTCTCCATCTATCAAATCATAATAGATTTACGTGCTATAAAAAAGATCACTCTAACTAGTATAGCCCTCCTATTATTGGGCTCATATTGGCTTAAGGGTGTTAGGCCCAAGAATCTCTAATGCACTGTTGAGCCACTTTATTAGTAAATTGGGCCACCTCTAGCTCTCAAAACCCCTGCACGTCTAAAAATCCTTCAACCCAATTAGCCCTTTGGTCTAGCCGGCAGCCGCCAACCAACAGAGCTACATGTTACTGGGTGATGGCTCTCATTCAGAGTACTATCTGGATGGAGGCCAGAAGTTTAAGCACACACATACTACTAAAAACAACTAATGAATTAATTCATTAGAGTGACACGTGTTAATCCCATGCGTGAACCGTGCCAATTGTTGCCATGTGATTGTTTTTAAAAACATAGTTGTATTTATAAAAACAAGTGAATTTCATAATTGTTTTTTATTATATGGATCATTAGGAGGAGAGAGAGAGAGAGAGAGAATCAATATTATTTAAGGTAATCATTGTTTCTGGATCATTATTTTTGATAGGACATCATTTCATTTTATTTAATTTTCGCATATCAAAATGTATCAAATACGCCCTAAGTAATTCAGGAGAGAGGAGAGGGGCAAATGTAAATCCCATAAGCCAGGCCCAAAAGGCCCGCCAAACAAACACTGGCGCTTGGCGGGAACATTTTCATTACAACAGTAGTTGCTTGTATTCTAGAGGGAAAAAAGAGAAAAGAAAACGAAATGAAATCAGACAGCACCATCTGATCAGCAAAGCCCTAGCAGACCTCGGGTGGGACTGCGATGCCGAGAGACGATGCGCAGCTGAGCGCGGCGAAGAGGGCGTATCGGACCGCGGCGGAGGTGGGGAACAGGCAGGAGGAGGCGCGGTGGGCGAACGTGATCGGCGACATTCTCAAGAACCGAGGGGAGTACGTGGAAGCCCTCAAATGGCTTCGAATCGACTACGACATCTCCGTCAAGTACCTCCCCGAGAAGCAACTCCTCCCTACCTGCCAGTCCCTCGGCGAAATCTACCTCCGCCTCCAACACTTTAAAGACGCCCTCGTTTACCAGGTTCCTTCCCCTTCCCCTTCCCATTTTTTTTTTTTTTTTGGTATTTGTTTTCTACGTTCGATAATGGGAGTCTATTATTGTTTTGTGATGCTGGAATGGGTTGGTTTCGATTGTTGTTTAAAAGGTCAAAATTGGTGTACGAAGCTGGCGGGTTTAAGGAAGAGGTCGGGCCACATTGGCCAGACGCAGCCTTCCCCCAGTTAATTTCAATTGCAAGAGTCAGTAACTCTACTGATACGCCAAGTTTCGCCCTTGGTTTGGATTAGGGTTTATGGAGTCAAAACCTTATTGAATTTGCTGGTAATGGCATGCAAGGCTAACGAAATGTGGACCCACCGAGGTCTCAAATACACTTCAAACAAGTACATTTAGAATAGCTCAGGATTACTTGCCCAGCTTCGGTTATGGTAATCTTATAGGCTGATGCATGGACCCAAAACTAACTGAGCTTCAACTTAATGCCTCGACTTTAAGCGGAGTTACTGATTCTGTTATTTCCTTGCTTCAACATTTTGTTGCCCCATCTCACTCACAACTTGAAGGCTCCATTGTTTTAGCGTTTTGATCATTTTACTCATTATTGATCTTGTGGCAGAAAAAGCATTTAGAATTGGCCAAGGACAGCGATGACCTCATCGAGCAGCAGAGAGCCAGCACCCAACTTGGCCGTACATACCATGAAATGTTTCTAAAGTCCAACGATGATCACTGCTTAGTTAGGAATTCTAAAAGGTACTTCAAGGCTGCTATGGAGCTTGCTCAGTCCCTGAAAGACTACCCGACATCAAATAAATCTTCTTTTCTGAAAGAATTCATTGATGCCCATAATAATATAGGAATGCTTGAAATGGATCTTGATAATTTGGAAGAAGCAGAGAAAATACTTACTAAGGGACTTGAGATTTGCGATGAAGAAGAGGTGATTGAAAATGATGATGGGCGCAGTAGGCTCCATCATAACCTTGGAAATGTTTATATGGAGCTGAGGATGTGGGAAGAAGCACGGAAGCACATTGAGACTGATATCATTATCTGTAAAAACATTGGTCATTGCCAAGGAGAAGCAAAAGGGTATATCAATCTTGGTGAATTGCATTACAGAGTTCAAAGGTACGATGAAGCAACTCTCTGCTACAAGAAGGCACTTGATTTGGCAAAGTCAATGGAAGATGAGGACGCGCTGGCTGATCAGATTGATCAGAATATTGAAACTGTTAAAGAAGCAGTGAAAGTAATGGATGATTTGAGGAAGGAAGAGCAGAATCTCAAGAAACTGTCACGAAAGATGGGAATGACTAGAAGCCTGGACGGTCAGCGGAAGTACTTAATCGAGCTGAATGTGTCACTCGATTGCCTTATTGAAAAATCAAGCATGATCTTTGCATGGAAGAAAGTAAGTTTTCTGTACTACTTGCTTCTCATCTCCACACCCACACAGCTGGACAGATATAGAAGCAATTTTATCTTAGAAAATAACATTTGTTGGTGGCACATTACATCTATCTGTATGCCATTAAACTGACACTACACTTTGTTAAAGGAGTTTATCTTTTATTTTGTTTTTCTCCATTATTCTAGCATGATACCAGTTCAATGCCTAAAAAGTATACCTTTTTCTTCAAATTTCCAATAGCTAAGATATATTTTATACCGGTTCATTTTTAAAATTTTAAATTTTAAATAGCTGAAAGTTAGGTTTTGGTTTGTGGGGATTGAGCACTGCAACTTGTAAGAAGTCATTAATAGTTTGCAAATAATGCATAACCTAGAAGGTTAGTGGAGTACTTTATCTGTAGGTGCATGTTGAATCAATTACAATAATCCTTTTTTTAAAATTGAAGATGATAATAATCTACTACCAAATACCAATAATAGAAGATACTAGATATTCAGCACCCCCTCCCAAGCTGGAGTATGTATATCAACCATATTCAGCTTGTTACAAATAGACAAAAATTGTGAACTCATTAAGGATTCAGTAAGTACATTTGCTAGCCTCTGATATGTACACGAGTAAAGGTGATGTTGCCATGAACCAATTCCTGCCAAATAAAATTACAATTAATTTCAATATATATTGTTCGTTTGTGGAAAACAGGATTTGAGGTGATATGTATATCTAATGAACTTTCACATCAAATAGACGAAGGGGTATTCAAGATATGGTCAAGCTCTTGCAAGAATTGGTGGGTCCATGTAATTTATGCAGTAGCGATGGCTATAGCAAGATATTCTGCTTTCGTACTATTTTTGGCTACCACATTTTTTTTTTTGCTTTTCCATGAAACCAAATTACCACTTAAAAGAGACTATATCTTGATGTAGATGTTCGATCGTTAGGTGAACTGGTCCAATCATCCTCTCTGTAACACTGCATACAACTATGACCATGCACTTCAAACTCAATGTCATGTCCAAAGCTTCCTTTTAAATAGCACAATATTCTCATGGTTGCATCCTAGTGTGGCTTTCTTGGGGAATCCATGAATTGATCGACTATATTCAATGTATATGCAAAGTTAGGACTCATAATAGCTGTGAGATAATTCAAGTTCCTGAACACCTGTTGACATCATTTTGGGTGCTCCAAAAATTCACCTTGATCCAGAAAAAGCGTTCACATTGATCCATAGGAAAATCAGATGACACAGAATTAAGCATATCAAATTTCGTAAGTATGTCAAGAACATACTTGCATTGTGATAAACTAATGCTTTTTTTAAACCTCAATACCAAGAAAGTATCTTAAGTCACCCAAATTTTTAGTCTCAGATTGTTGGTGTGAATATTTTTTTAATGTTGCAACATCTTGAACATCATCACTAGTTAAAACAATGACATCCACATACAGCACTAAGAAGATACACCTGAAGATGTCTGCCCAGAAAAACATAGCATGATCTTTTTGGAGAGACCAAAACTACAAACCACCATGCTAAAGCATTCAAACCAAGCCAAAGGTTATCGCTTTAAACCATATAAAAAGCATCACAACTTACAAACTCCCTCCTTGAGTAGCAAACTCAGGAGTTTGATCCATATACACATCAAGTCTCAATATAAGAAAGCATTCTTGATGTCCAACTGATGCAAGGAGTAAGAGTGCGTAGCTGTCAGCGAATGAGACAAATAAAAGTTATCTTAGTCACAAGTGAGAGCGTTTGAAAATAATCAAGGCCATGAGTCTGAGCATAGCCTTCGACCACAAGACCAGCTTTTAGGCGAGTAAGAGTTCCATAAAGATTAATCTTAACAACATAGACCAGCCAACAACCAATGCTTGGAACACCAAAAAGAGGAGTAACAAGGTCCCTTGTATGAGAATAAGCAAGGGCACACATTTCCTTCTCCATACCCTGGCACCAACCAGGACGTTGAATTGCTACAGGAGCATAGGCAGGTAAGGCGATAACATCTATACTAGCCAAAAAATCCTGTACACTCATCAATAACCCCTGGTAAGAGTGGGTAAACAAAGGTTGGTTCTGTCAAGAACGATAGCCACGTTGAGTAGCAATCTAATGATTATCAACTGTATCAAATGGCTTAGTATTGAGATCTTGAACTAGGGAGATTGGCTTGGTAGAAGAGGCATCAATGGTGGTGATGATGGGGACAGGGACAGAAACGATGAAGCAGGAGGATATATAATGATAGTGTTAAGATAGATCAGATAATGAAGATGAAGAGGAGGAAGTGGAAATCCTGAAAAATAAGGTTGATAATCTAGTAAGGTGACGTGTTGAGAAGTAAGCACACAATCCAACTCATAAGAGTAACATAAATATCCCTTTGATACCTTGGAATAGTCAAGTAATACACGGTGGAGGGCACATGGGTACAATTTTGAGATAGCAAGAACCAAAAACATTGTAAGGAAAGAGGATATGGATTACAGTCAAGATAGAGAAGATTTGAGAAGTTGCACCTGTCAAGATAGACAACAACATCCGATTAATAAGATAACATGTTGTCAGAATGGCCTCTCCCTAGAAAGATGGAGGAACATGTATGTGAAGTAATAAAACACAAACAATATCAAGAAGATGATGATTCTTGCGATTAGCAACATCATTCTGGTGTGATTTGATGGTGAATACTCATCCCTAAAAATCGATGAAATTGTTTAGATATATATATCCCCCCGTTAGATTGTAGCATTTTTATGCTAGTTTGAAATTGGGTTTGGATAGAAATATGAAAAGTATGAAAAACAGAAAATAACTCAACTTTTGATTTCATTAGATAAACAAAAGACATTTGAGTATAATCATCAACGAACAATACAAAATATTGGAATCCCAAATGAGATAAGACAGGGCTAAGTCCCCAAATATCAGAATGAACAAGACCAAATGGTGTACTCGTGTGTTTACTTTGTGAAAAAGAGGAGCCACAATGCTTGCCAAGCTCATTAGACTCACGGGTGAGAAAAGTAACAAAATGAAAATGAGGAAGTAATAGATGCAGTAGAGAAATAAATGGATGTTCCTGATGAACATGAAGGTCGAAAAGCATTAGACTCTATTATTAGGGCCAGTGGGATAGTAGGATGCTCCAAATGATAAACACCACCATGAATGTCTCCTAATGATAATCTTTTGCGTTGAGAGACCCTATATATGAGTAGGATAGAAAATTACTGAGCATTGCATATCTTGAGTGCGCTGACTCATAGATAATAAATTAAAGGACATGTAAGGAGCATATAAGATAGGTGGAAATAGTTACTGATCAGTGAGATGAGCAAGTCCTTGACCTTAAACTGACAGGGTTGCATCATTTCCAATAGTAATATTTTGTGGACAAGAAGTAGGATGACAATCAACTAAAACAACACGGTCACAATCAACTAAAATGACCCATTAATCAAATTTATACGGAAGCAAACAATCAAATATCAAGTTGAGTTGTAGGCGTTAACCCATGAACAATATCATACAAACGCGCAAAAGTATTAAGCGAAGAATACAAAGTATTTCATAACTCTTTAAGTAATATTAGTATTCGCAACAATATTTTGAATAAATATATCAAGAGAATTTAATAACTAAAAATATGGCTCTGTTCTATCCTTGTACCTGGGATCAGACGCAATAGGTGGTGGATGAGTAAGTTGTTAAGATAATCATTGGCCCCACAGATTTTTTTAAATTTGTTTTTCTTTATAAAGCAAAAAGTGGCTGCCCCATTAATACAGGTTCCACAAGTTTGGTTAAAGCAAAAATATAAGTGGCAAGAAGGGGTGAACTCATCACCTTACTTCTAGTCGGATCAAAACTTTCATTAGCAGAGGACTTTATTTATAAGCTAATGGTGAATCAATTATAATATTACTCTTCTTAAAATAAAAGGTCCTAATAATCTACTACCAAAAATAGAAGATACTTGAAGATGGTAATACTAGGCATTCAACAATCATAACTGTGTTGCATGAGAAGTATTAGCAATGGAGTTTATAATATATAATTGAATGCATTTGACTGAAAGCTTAAAACCAAATTATCGATGTTGTATAGTCTATTTGGTTCGCATTTGTGGGGGCCACTCCCAATTAGGGACTTAAGACCAGCAGTTCTTCAAACCTAGTGGGCAACTTGGTCTTGGATGGCAGCCTGTTTCAACATTGGTATTATATATGTGATGTAAAATGGGATTAAAATCCCATGAGTTATTGTTGATCATAGAGAGAAAAACAGAGAATAAAATTCTTGTAATATTATCCTTCGGTGACTTGCCGGAGATGAATAGTAAATCTGGCTCCCTTCTCCCATGGACGTAGGCATCTTGCCGAACCATGTAAATCCCTCTTGTTTCTTTATATTTCTTGCATGTGTGGGTTTGCAATCTGAGCAGCATTATCATGAGGGATTCCTCATGATATAACCTAAAAAACTTGAGATTCACTATCTTTCTACAAATCTTCTTGGTTTTACTGCAATGTCACTAGTCATGGCTGCTTCTATTTGATTTTTTTCTTCCTTTGCAATCAAATTTGTAATGATGGCAATCTGATTGCCTAAAACGACTGTAGGACATGTGATTCTTTGGTTTGGATCATAGATTTCATTAAACAAATTATCCCTTTGGGGATTAGCGTTTTTGGGTAATAATGGTCACATTAGGTTTTATATTAAAATTTGAAATGCTTTCATTGTAAGTGGCATTTTTCTTTGAATAATTTGAGTCAAATGTAGGCTTTTTGGTCCATCAAAAGATGTTTTTTTGTATAGAAACTTGGAAGTACTTGTTTATTCATTTTATTTTTATCAATATTTGTCTCTTTGGAGTTGTTTCGTTCTTATTGTGACCTTGTTGTTTCAGCATCTTGAATTTTCTAAAAGGAAAAAAAGAATAGCACATGAACTCTTTGACAAGGAAAAGATGAGTGACTCATACCTGGTTGTTGGAGAGTCTTACCAGAAGCTTAGAAACTTCAAAAAAGCCCTTAAATGGTACAGGAAAGCTTGGGAAACATATAAAGAAATTGGAAACATGGAGGTAAACTTTATTTCATGTTGGGTTCTGCTAAAAGATCAGTATCTATGTTGTCTCTCCATTCATTGAAGTTATTTATGCAATGAAGTTGAGCTTGTTTGAAAACTTTTTTTCCTGAGAATTGTGAACCTGCTGTAATTATGAAAACTTTGCATGTGGAATAAGTTATTTTTGTTGGAGAAGCCTTCCAAAAGAAAAAGTATGAAACTCTTCATTTTCGGTTTTTTTTATTGCTTATTTTTTTTTTTAATCATTTAGCACTGCAGAACCATAGAATTTGTGCAAATTCATTATCAGTGTTTAGAGATGACACTGCTAAAAAAACTGTGCATTTAGTTTTGGATACTGGAGATTTAGAGATGGGTTGGGCAGGGAGCAGGTTTTGTAGATGGTTCTTCTGTTTGTCATTATTCAAAGTTATGATTTGTACTTGGAACTTTCCAGTTCTTACTGTAAACTGGAAATGATGTCAGGGACAAGCATTGGCAAAGATTAACATCGGAGATGTTTTAGATTGCATTGGAAATTGGTCAGAAGCACTAGAAGCATTTGAAGCGGGCCACAGGCACCTCTCTTCATTTCTTTAAATTATGTGACTTTCTAGTTGACATTTTGTGTTTGGAGTGAAAAAATATTTAGAAGTTTTGAGGGAGATGGATTTTCTCAATCACTATGATGTATTATGCAATTATCATCATAATGTACTTTATTTTTTTTCTCAAAAGTTAAATCGATTATAATCGCATGTGTTTCCCCAAAAGTTTAGGTATCAATTCTTTCTGGTTATTGTGAAGTTTAATCTTTAAGTAACTACATCAGCACTCGGCTTTCTCAAACTCTATATGAAAATGATACACAAAAATGTGTTGGTTATTTTTGAATCTGGACTGCATTTATAGTCATGTTCAAGAGTTATTCTTACATCTTATCAGGAAAGGTTGAAAGGCCCTAAATACTGATGCATACCATATTCTTTGCTGCAAATTGCAATAATTACACCTCTTTTGACCATTGAATACTATATGTTTCTTTAAAACACATAGTAGGTCTGTTAGAGGTCATTAATCTTTGTCGTTTCATGTATTTACACCTCTTTTGACCAATGAATACTTCACTAAACAAAATATTCTGTGCTAAGGCATTATATCCGTTGCAGGATTGCTGTTGAAGCAGATCTTCAAGCTGTTCAAATTTCTGCCCTTGAGAATATGCACTACAGTAACATGATAAGATTTGATGATGTTGAAGAGGCAAGGTAAATTTGGATCATGCAAGTTAGATTTGTGATTATAGAACACTTGAATAGGAAATTACATTGTTTTGATGAATTTGGAGAAATTGAGGCTCTGTTGTTGGATCATGTTCCTTGGTCAACCAAAAATTAGTTGTTTGGAAATTGACTTATGCGTTTGATAAGTGTCAGTCAGTTTCCCTTTCTCTCTCTACTATAATAAACATTAAATGGGTGAAAATGTTTCCCCATAGAAAGTGTTTCCTTATCTCTCAATGTTTTATCCAGAAAATACTTTCCAAATGCCCTCATTTCTCCTGACATGAATGTTGCCTCCATATAAAAAATTTATTGGACTATATACTTTTATGTTGAATTTGGTAGCTTTTAGATTAATCTCCATTTTTTTTAAAGAAAGATGATCTTTTGTAGGAGACTGCAATATTTGATTGACAAACTAAAACAATCAAAAAATGGAGAGCTTGATGCACGGGCAGAGGTTGGCTGCTCTGACACTGATACTGAATGTGATGATCATTCATCAAATACCCGCTTGAATAGAAGTTTTTCTGCAGTAAAAAGCAAACCCATTTCCTCTAGATCGCAACCCTTCAATGATGTGGAAGAGTTGGATGATGAAATGCCTTTGATTTCACTACTGTGGCCTGATAAATCATCGGCAAAGTTGAAAAAAACTGATGCTGAGAATCAAAATGTGTCAAGTGTGCCAACTGGCACTTCCCCTAAAAGTTTGTCGAAATCAATCAGTAATCAGCAAGCAGTTGTTGGCCGAAAACGTGGCCGTGTAGTTCTTTCTGATGATGAAGGCGAAATGAATGATGGGGCAGAGTACATGGAACAAAAAATTCATAAATACTCAGCGGAGGATGTTGCTACTTCCATTGAACGTGGGTTCTAACATTAAGTTGATCTGGGTTTAGACTTCAGAAAAACTGTGTACTCATCATCATACCCCTTAATTGACTGCAGGTAAGAGTAGATCCCATGGTGGGCGTCCTAGTCCTTTTGAATTTCAGGTATATTATTTTTATTTTCTGGCCCAAACTGTCAAAAGGATTGTTCTCTTCACATGTTAGCTGTGGTTACACGTAACCTTTTTTGTTTATCAGGATATCTCAGCAGCTACTTCCAAATGTGTTGTCAGCACCTGCATTCCAATTCGTTTGGAAGAAAGCACGTGTTCATACAAATCAAACAGTTCCAATATAGCTGCGAAAAAAGGAGAATATTTCAAATCCCCAGTCACTGATGAGATTGATATCGTTTCTGAAATTGCTGGCAGCGTTTCAAAATATACTCAAAACTTGATGCACAAAAATTATGGGGGTGAATATGATGTAAGTCATACTACTAAAGGTTAATTATACATGATTAATGATATTTTCTGCACTAGATTTTTGTTTTAATGCGAGTGTATGCTACACATGATACTTTTGCCGCATTGCTTTTTGCTTCATATGCTTTTTGAGAGTAGTGCTGTTTTTCCATATGCTATTGGACCAGACACAGGCACATTCATGCATTGTACATAAATTAATGTTGTAATTATCTAGTGTCCAATATTTGCCACCTTTCTTGTCATGTTGCCAGTTTGGGGGTTTTACATAATTTTATGACCTTGCCATCGACCATGGTCAAAAAATGTTGTGCAACAGTGACAATTGTGACAACAATAGGAGCACCATTTATTCATTTTATCTTGTTAATATGATCTATTTTTCTGATTGCAGCAAATAGTTACATTCAAAATTGACAATGAATTTATACACATGGGAATAGATTTGCAAATGTGCGGTGGTGAACTGGGAATTGAGTTTTTGAAGGCGGAAGTAGCCTGCTTGTACTATTTGCAGCTTCCTGTAGAGAAGAGAATGAAGGGTAGGTACATGTTACTGTTTGAGTTTTCTAGTTACTAATTGTCAAAATTTATGCTTGGTTTATAACTTTATCCAATAGAAAATCTTATCTTTCTAATTGACTATAAAATATGATGAAGTTTTATTTGTGGTTTTACAAGAAGCATCATTTGAATAGAAAAAGACAAGCCTAATGTGGGTCATATATAGTGTAAATTACACACTTTTTGACTTGTTAAAGGGGAATGTTTGTGAAAAATAATCTTAACATTGACCATTTATATATTATACCTATTTGATGTTATTGTTCCAAAAAAAACTAAGTTTAAATTTTGAGATGGAGACTTCTGTAGTTCAATACAACATTAAGATTTGAAAAATAATTTAATTAGTTTTACTCAGAATCTATAGGCCAATAACTACTTTTTATTTATAATTACTATTACTATTACTATTATTTATAATTCATTATGGAATTTAGTAATAAGTGATTGAGGGGCCAAATTGTGCCTGGATGTGCTAGTGGTTCATGGTATTGAGCTCTAATGTGTTTCTGACATTTTTGTTGGTTGAATGGTTCTACCATTTCTTAAGGCATATTTCAGAATTGAATATGATGTTCCATCTGTAACTAACCTGGAAGTTGTGCTCTTTCCTCCCTTTCATTTACTGCCTCCCCCACCCCTCTTCCTTCTTCATGAATGATTTTGAGTTTGTTGCACAATCATTTGCATTTAATTAAGATCCAGAATATCCTAAAATAGGTTTGCTGCCTGTAATTCAACACATGACGTGCAATGGAAGCACATTAGAATCACTGGAGGCCTTTACAACTATCAAGGATCATATGAGAGAAGGTTGGGTTGAAGCGATTATAGATGGTATATATCATCCGCTTTCATCTTTATCTGTGATATGGAGTGGTACTTTTTCCTTTCTAAGGTCATATTTTATTTTTGAAGAACACTAGTATGTGTCTGTTTTTGCAGCCTTCATTCTAGTTTATTATATCATAATAATTTACTTTCTGTATTAAAATTGGTAGACACTTGAAAAACAATTTAATGGAAAAAATGCTATAATTCATGCAAACTTTTGTACTAAGACTGATATAAATTGCTACTTGGAATTCAGAAAGATCTAAAATGCTCCTCAATAACGTGAAGTGAGATGGTTCCATCACGCTTGAGACAAAAAATTATGATCTGTTTTTTTATGCTCCTCAATAATTTACTTCTATTATTAAAATTGATACACACTTATAAAATAATTTATCACAAAAGATGCTATAATTCATGCAAACTTTTGTATGAAGTATCTTTGATATACATTGTTACTTACCATTCAAAAAGATCTAAAATGCTCCTTGATAACCGTGAAATGAGATGGCTCTATCATGCTTGAGACTAAAAAGTTAATGATAGCTTTATGAAACTGCAAAACGTTTAACAATTTTGTAATACCAACTGACATCAGGACTCTCAGGCTGAAAATATTCTTGAAGAGATTGTGTGTGATTATTTAGGATTAAAGGAAACATGTTTTATATATCATGTTAAAACATTCCCATAGTTTAAATCCTAAGCATTGAGTTGGTCGATCTGTATATTTTTTTTTGTATTAGATGGATACCAGTTTGCCTAGATCATTTAAATATTGTTATCTTAATGTGTTGTCAAAATGACATTTTGTTAGAAACAGAATTGCCTAGATCATTTGTAACAAACAAAGCGGGCGAGGAGCTGAACAATTGCCTTGTGAAGGGAGAAAGATGTGCGAGTTGTTGATGAACAAATGTCTATTAATGTAGTGTTTAATTGTATGATATGGACAGGCTGAATGATTCAATAGCGAATCAAATAAAGCATCAATCGACCATGACTTCAAAATTGCCTTTTATTGTGAACAGTAACCACTAATGAGTCAAATGAAGCTAAAATGCTTGCGCTTGTAATTCCAATAAATTGGTACCTATTCTGGTGGACGAGCTTAATGTTTGTAACTTTATATATATTGAAAACATTTTAATATATTATTATATTATTGACTTGTTTGCTTATTATTTTAGAATTTTTTTTGTCAGTGAGAAAAAAGTATTCAACTTCATATGCCATTTTTGCAGGATGGGTTCAAAAGTCATTGATGAAACTTTATATTGATTGCTGCGAGGAGTTATCTGAGGCGCCTAATTTGAAGCTGCTTAAGAAACTGTATAATTTGGAGGTATGCTAGCATTTTTTTGATTTACTAAGGCTTATATTCTGAACTTCTGTTCTATTAGTCTGAGATAAACACCGTAAACTTATTCACATTATTATATTGGGACCAGGTTTCAGAAGATGAAGTCATTGTATCTGAATGTGAATTGCAAGATCTGTCAATTGCACCATTGCTAACTGCTTTGCATGCACACCAAACAGTCGCTGTGTTAGACCTTTCTCATAATTTACTAGGTACTGTTGTCTGTGTTTCCCTATTCCATCTTTGTCGCTCTGTAAATTTATTCTATGCCATAGCTAGAACAGGAAATAAGTTTCAACAATTCGTTGAAATGATGGCAAATTTGTGGGAAAGCAAAAAACTTAAATTTAGGAATCATGGGAGCTATTCAAGAATTAAGCTTTTAAGGAAGTTCATTCTAAATTTTGCAATTTATGGTTACTTATTATCATTATTGTTGTTGGTGGTGGTGGTGGTGTTGTTGCAATTTATGGTTAAAGTGGGAATGTTTAGAATTATATATCCTTCTTTTATTTTAATGTTTCCCTAGTGTCTAGCTGTTTATTTTCATATTAATTTATTCATTTGGAACGTTTATTAATAGGATTATTAATTTCTGTTATTGGGATTTAAGGTTCTTATTTGGGAATTTTATATATATATATACACACACACACACTAGTTATATTAGTCACTACTAAAACAAGTTTTTGTTTTTTTGACTATACATGAAGTTCCTTTCTAATAAATAGTATGATTTGTATATTTACAACATGAAATCCATAAATATTTGTTTCAAGGACTGGGTGTGGGCCTGTCTGTGTCAGCTTTCAAGCTTCAACTTGTACTGGATCCAAGTTAAGTTAACTAACTTGGCTTAAACCAGTACAAAAAAAATACAATACAAAAAAATGTTTGAATGATATCAGGACTTCAAATTCTGGAACCACTGGGCTGGAACTAGATTATTATCGTCATACTGATTAATTCCATTCATATTATTTACTTTTGCTTTTTAAGCAATAAGAAATCAATAAAAGGATCATATATTTAAAGCCAAAGTTTCACTGTTTTTTTTTTTTTTTTAATTTGATTATTTGAAAACCATTTTTAAGGCCCTCTAACTTTTCCTAATATTAGCTATTCATTGACTTCTTATCTCAGGCAATGGAACGATGGAAAAACTAAGAAAAGTGTTCACGTCATCAGATAAAAATTATGGTGGTTTGACTTTGGATTTGCACTGTAATCTATTTGGACCGACTGCTTTGTTCCAGGTTTGCAACTACAATTTTCTGTTATTTTTACTTTTTGTGATTGTTTTTGATTGAGTTTTACTTATAATTGTTGCATGTTTTTTCAAAGAGGTGCAGCAATGTGAACCCCCGTTCAACAAGACAGTTTTAAGGGGCGATTTCTACATTTTATTGCATCATGATGATATTGATTGTTTTTAAAACCCTGGTTCATATAATTAAGTATGCATCTTGGACATCAGGGTTTTGTAATTCCTGCACTTTAATTGCATTTACATTTATTCATAAGCATGCTGCAGCAGAAATATTCATGAGTTGGTTTTTTGGATTTTTATACATATTTCTAATTGGCAGATTTGTCAATGCCCTTTACTATTTGCCCGATTGGAAGTGCTCAATATTTCTGGTAACCGCCTCACAGATGCATGTGGCTCTTACCTACTGACTATATTAGAAAATTGCAAAGGTATATTGCATTGTGTTCGACAAAATTAGTTCGATGTTCAGTTATAGTTTCTCCATCTGATGAAATGTGATGTTTATAAAGTAAAATAGTTTTGCTGCCTTCTTTGATGATTCAATATTGATTTACCTTAAGCAGTTTCAATATTGTGTCTGTTGTTGTAGCACTTTATAGTTTAAATATGGAACGTTGTTCTATCACATCTCGAACAATACAAAAGATTGCTGATTCACTGGATCCTGGATGTCTACTTTCCCAACTTTGGTTAGGTATTGTTGGCTTGGTGATTTTAGTTATCAATGCGTTTTTTTTTTATTTCCTCAAAATTTCAAACATACTTCTATAACAGGATATAACAGTCCTCTATCTGGAGCTGCTCTTACGGGTCTCTTGGATAAACTTGCAAATTTGAAAAGGTGATTTTTGTTTTCATTTTGATTCAATTTTATTTTTACGCGGATGCAAGAATGGCAACCGATTTTTTGGTTTGTAGATTTTCAGAACTGAATCTGAATGGCTTGAAGTTGTGCAAGCCTGTAGTTGACAGCCTCTGTCAACTTTTGAGGAGAACTAGCTTGTCAGGGTTAATGCTTGGGGGTACTAATATCGGAACTGTGAGTTCCGGTCACCTCACTCTTATTTCGGCACTTTATGTGCAGTTCTAGAACTTGTTTCGTACAATTGACTTTATTTTGTATACAGGCTGGTGCTTTACAATTAACTGAATCATTGTCCAACGGGACACAAGATCTTGCAAAACTTGACCTTTCACTTTGTGGGCTAACATCTCAATGTATGGTTACATTGAACACTGAATTTCCTGTAGTTGGTTGTGTCACTGAACTGAACCTCGGAGGAAATTGTATCAAGCAAGAGGTTGGGTTTCTGTTATTTATTTTTCCTTAAAACTTCTTTGGATCTGTTTCCTTTTAATCCAGTTAAGCTTTGACATATCCTTTGCCCTTCTAACACCATTCTTTTTTTTTTTTTGATAAATAAGAAAAAGTTTGTACGATAAAACTAGTCTATATGATAAAGAGTTTCCGAGTCTCACAAGATCAAGTTTCATACTCTTGCTGTTAACATCCATTGTTCTAGCTAGGATTTCTACTTTGTATCGTTTGGAGCAACAAAATTTTTGCACTCGATGTAGCCTGACTAGAAGCATGAACGCAGGGTAGCACTGCATTAGCATCTCTACTCAAGAATTCTCACTGTTGCATAAGAGTTCTGGTGCTGAGCAATTGTCATCTTGGGCGTACTGGATTTCTTTGCATACTGCAGGCACTAGCAGGTTAAATTGCATATAGCCCACCCTTTTTCCCGCTTCCAGTTCCCGAAAAATAGTTTCTAATTTCCAACTCATCAGTTGTTATTTGCTTTATCAGAGAACAGTTCCCTCGAAGAGCTTAATCTTGCTGAAAATGCCAACACTGAAAAGAATTTTCCCTCACAGACCAATGCTTTGAGTTCAGAATTATCACGGCCAAGCCTCAACATTTCAGATGCCTCTCCTACTGTATGTGTCTCAGAAAAGGTTGGTGTTGATGTTGCTCAACTAGGGGAGTGTGGGATGAGTACTGATTGCAGTCGGCTTGAAGTTGCTGACAGTGAAGATGAATTAGATGGGGAAGAGCCTGCTGTATCTGGTTTCGGTGACAGTAGCACATCACGCCAAGGGAATCCATCGTTTCTAGAGTGCCAATTCATTCAAAAGCTTTCCAAAGCAATTGGCACTGCAAAACTGTTACTGTTGGATCTAAGTAAAAACGGGTTCTCAGCGCAAGTGGCTGAAACTTTATACACCGCCTGGTCAATGAGTAGTGCTAGAGCTGGGCTTTGTCAGAAGCACATCAAGGGAGAGATTATTCATTTTTCAGTGGAAGGAGTTAAATGTTGCAAGGTTAGACCTTGCTGCCGAAGGGATTGATCTTCTGGCTTCAAGTTTCATTGCCTCGTGCTGCTCTGCAGAAGATGAGAGCTCTGTGCAAATAATCTTATACTATTCTAGGTAACTTGTCTTCTGCGTCTGGGATGGGCTTTGATTTTGAATTCCTTTACTGTTGAAGATATCTTTATGGTTTAACTGCAAATCTGTGCAAAAGAAATGAAGTTGCTTATAATGTAATGTCTTAAATGTAATCTGATCAATTTTCATTAGCTCATTCATCGCACAGATTCGTTATTCGATTTTGGTACATCTCACTACTTGCCTGTATTTACATCCACTGTATTGTTTTCGTTGGCGCATTTGTATTTTTTTTTTATTTGACAAAACCATACGTGTCGATACTTTTTCTCAACATTCCCGATTAAACTTATATTTGCACCAACTCATCTGCTGGGAATGAAATTTAAAACAATTTTGTTTTGCGATACAAAAGTTGAAAAAAGAAAACTGCTATTTGTTAATTCTTTCTGTGGGGAAACATTTTCACCCATTTAATGTTTATTATAATTGAGAGAGAGAGGGAAACTAAGGAACATGATCCAACAACAGAGCCTCAATTTCTCCAAATTCATCAAAACAATTTAATTTCCTATTTGTTAATTCTTTAGTTAAATCATCTAATATAAGTTTACACCTATTTGTTAATTCTTTTGCTGGTGCTGAAAAAAATTAGAGAAGTTCTAAAACATTTATTTTGCTTTTGTTGGGTGCACGTTGTTGGCAACGTGAACTTCGGCTCCCAACAAGATTTGGCATCATAGATGCCTAATAATTAATTTTTTTTTCTCATATTTCTGCAATAAGTTAGGGACATGCCAATGCCAACGTTTCTACTTTCATTTGCCGGCAGAAGATCAGAGGACTCCCATTTAAATGTTAAATTTAGAAGAAACTGGAGCTGCCCATGGAGGAGAGAACACAAAAGGCTACCCGCTATTATAAGATGGGGTCTGGCCTAGGAAACGTGTTATTGAGATACATAGATAGGTCCAGCTTTATTGCTTTCAGTTTTTGCTTTTTGGGAGAACAAACTCGGTAGTACATTAAGGTGTGCATAATTAACGTACTTGATGCTCGCTCACTTTGATTCAGTTAAAATAAGTAGTTTAGAGTATTTATGTGTGGCAATAGTTCATATAACTAATACGAGCATGATGCATTTGTACGTAGGCTTAGGGACTTCTGATACATATTCAAAATATCCTACCTGTAGGATATTAACAGTGCAATAGAACCCCAAGAGGTAAAAGATTTTGCTTTTTTTTTTTTTGGTTCATAATAAGGGACATCAGAGCTACTTTTGTTTCTTATGCTAATGATACAGAAATAGTTTGTGAATTTATATTATATATCACCACAGTAATTTCTGGCCGGTTTATGATGATTTAACACGCACGTAAAGCAAGTGGCTCTTGTATGATAATTTGTAGGCCATGAAAAGGGAAATTGATATTGGGTAGCTTCCATGATGAAGCATGATTTAGGGGGCTCCTTGGGCCCATTTGGACAGTGGGGACAGTCCTAAAGTTGAAAGACCCATTCCTAGAACTTGCATTATAATATATTTCTTTATATTGCATTTTGTTTTATGAACATGAAACGGGTGAAAGACAAAATCGGCTCGAGGCAAGAAAACAGCCCATCTTCTTGACGAATCTCATATAATAATTTATAGTTGAAAGTGTAGCTTATTGCACAAATGGCACGTCCTATATCATCCAGGTATTTCAGTTACCTGGTAATTTACATGTTTTTGCTCTTCATCTCTCCATTAGTATTTCAGTTACCTGGTAATTGGGTTTATATATGGATGATATAATTAGGTACACTAATGGTATAGCATTAATATTATCATTCAGGAAGGAGTAGTGGTGGGCGTGTGTATATATATATATATATATATATTGCATCATGGAAAAGCACAGCTAAGCCCATAAGAATTGAATCAAGTGCCTTCCAAGGCTGCCAAGTTTGTAATGCTGCCGCTCTTATTTTCTGTATTTCCATTCATGATTTCATCTCATCACTTTTGAATTCACCAAATCTTTAATCCAAAACCCCATCGTGATGCGATCTCTTTGCAATCACAAAGCATCAACAGAGAGTTGATTTCATCACACTTCAATTTTGAGTGGCTATGATAATTAATTTTCCACGTGTCCCATTTCTCCTGTTTCCATATACAAAAACACTCATCTATGATACATGGACGGCCTCAAAAACTAAAAATAAAAAATCTAAACGACATAATTAAGAATATATATCATACCCACTTTTTCCAAATTGAACCATCATTCTACTTACTGTACCACCGTCCAACAAGCGTCCAAACAGCGCCTACACTAATTAGCAAACGTTTGAGTGCATAATTCATGGATTGGGTGACTTCAAATACACTCAACCTTAAGTAATCATGCATAGTAATTTCTTGTGCTTTTTTATATATCCATATGATTATGATATGCTCCTTCCTTCACGGTGGCCTTAGCGGTTCATATATATGTTTTCATCATGCATGTATACAAACAGACGATGAAATCCAAATCGTATTAATAACCTGTTAATTGACGCATGAACTCGAATCATATTTCATCTCTTTCAATCAATAAACGCCCTATGGTAGTTCGTAGCGAGGTCTAGTATAGTATAGTTATTTATCCCAATGAATAAAAAACACATCAAAAGGGTTTTCATTTTATTTTAGCACTAATTACTTTAGATTTATGTGTGCATTAATTAAAACAGTCGGTTGGACATCGATGTTGAAAATTAAAGTGAAGGCACGTGTCGCGTTTACATTTATATTGTTTGATAATAATTTTGTTAAATTATCCATACATAACTACATATATAGCTCATATAATAAAAATAAAAAAAATTGAATAAAAACATATTTAAAAGTAAAAGCGTTCATTGGACGAGTATAGATCACGAGAATAATTGTCTATATATCATCTTACCTAAAATTCAAACTTATCATTACTTTTACTTTTGTTGTGGATGCGAAAATTTCTATATAGTCAAAATACTCGTTGAATAGTTGTTACGGATATATTTTTTTAATGAAATAATTTAAAATTTAAAAAATGTATGCCAAAGGCATATTTCCATATTCAAATCAAATCTCATGCATCTTCAAAACACACCATTTTGACATGAAAAAATAAATAAGAAATTTATATTTTGACCTTACTCAAAACACAGCATGGACACGGTAATGAAATAGGGTAATTACTATTTATGATGGGTGACAAGGCTCGATGGGGTGGGGGAGGATAAAAAAAAATGATTATCATAATTCAAATTTGGTCTAAGTTCCTGACCGAACTTGATCACCCAGTAGCTACCCAAATTGTCCTTATTACTATCTCCTACACTTGAGCTAGTAAAGGCCTCAACTCTCGCCCACTACAAGCTCAAACAAGTAGGATTCAATTCGAGTAAGGTGTTTCCGTGATCTATACAGTGATTGCTATCACACGAAAGCAATCTTACTATAGAAATTTCTTTTCTAATGTAGAAAATCAAACTATGATTTAACCACAAAACATACTATGAGAGACTTTACGCTAATACAATTATTGAGTAATTAAATCATATTAATTAGAGGCAAAAAAAAAACCAAAGAACATGAAATAAAAAATCCAAAAATTAAAGTGAAAACCTCATGAAAAAGGAAAAGAAAAAAATGATGACAAGGTAGAAAATTTTCTAATTTATATACGCAAAAGTATATAAGAACAATCACTGCTGCGGTCTCAATAAATATAATTTTTTGTTATTTTGAAAAGATAAAATTTTAAATTTATCCCTTTCCGGTGTAATCTTGTTGAGGAAACAAGAACCATAAGACTAAAGAGGTGAGAAATTTTAAGAAGGATGACCTCCAAAAAATATATACCATTGAATAAATGTGATTTTAATCTCTTATTAGGAGGGGAGAGTGAAAAAGGGTAAAAAAAAAAAAGAAGAAGATAATTTAACAAAAATATTTAAAACCCTCCCTTTTTAGTTTTTTCATTTTAAGAAAAAAAAATAACATTATAAACAGTTGTCTTTTAAATTTAACATTTGCTAACTCCTCTCTTATAGTACTCTTTAAATAATTATATTTTTTTTCTTTTTAATTTTTTTTATTGTCCCTCTCATCGTTTATTTGAAAATTAATATTTTAATCAAATAATAAAAGTAAATCGTTAAAGGAGAGAGATTAAAAAATGTCATGAAAAATTAATTATTAAAATAATAAAAAAATATTTTAAATCATTTTGAAAAAACTATTGTTAATGCTCTGGAAAGAAAAGAGATGAGAAGATAAAACGAGAGAAAGCTTAATTTTATAGCTGACTCCCTCTCAACCTTTTAAAAAAATATAGAACTAAACCTACTTACTTTTTCTGTTCTTTACATCACATGGGCTCTTAAAAAAAAACGTTTTTGCAAATGGGTCCTTAATTTTAAACCAATCTACTAAAATAAACCAAATACAAATACAGGCATCACATGTTTGTCAGACCGAGCTGAATTATTTAACGATGTGTTAGGCTTAATAGATTCCATCCGTTGAGACTTTAACCGACCAGCATCCAAATACTCAACGCACAAAATGCATACTTCAATGGTCTGTTTTTTTTTTCAAGGTTAGACATTAAATATGATTATGCGCAATGCTTAAGAGGCATGATTATCTAAGACCCATTTTTTAGGCTCCAAAAAGTTAACATGCATGTTCGATCTTCCCATACTTTTTCCCGACGGGAACTATTGTTTTTACCAGCCGATTATATTGAAGGTTGAATTATTCAATCAATTTTCATGATCGAATATTATACTCTTTTTTGGTAGGAGTAGGAACACTAAAAAGTAATGTGTAGGCATTGAATGAAGACCAAACATAAAACAAATGGGCCATGTGAATATGCATGATGACTACAACTTACCCAACAATAACATGGTTTCTTTCTTATCCAAGTCAAAGAATCTAAGAATCTAAACCCGAATCAAATCTCAATATATAGAAAGGTTTCATGATCTTAACCCTAATTTTAGGATAGCTCGAGAGAGTTTGCACGGTTTTAGGGTGATGCAATCAAACCCATGGCTAAGGGTACATAAAATTAGAAATGACAACGAAATGATTTGAAATAGACCATTCATATCTCGAATTTATTTTATTTAAGAAAATCATATTTCAAAATTATTTTGAATCCGATAATCTAAAACACATCTCAATAGGATCGGGTCGAAATAAATAATTAATAAACCCACAATATTATTTTATATATATAAATTTTAAACAAGTTATTCTTGTTCTGATCCCGTTCCAAATTTTTGACGATTCAAAAATATCTTAATTATAACATTATATCAATCTCAAACCCATCTCATTGTGGGCAAGGCGAATATCAAATTTAACTCGTTTCATTGCCATGCCTAAGCAAAATTCATCCATGTTAACTGAGTGTGTGTGTGTATATATATATATATATATATATATATATATTGCAGACATGTTGAAAAGTTATATATTTGTTGATTTTGCTCAACGTAACACAATTACTTATTTTTAAAAAATGATAATTAAGAGAGTGACTGTTTGAATGTATAATAAAGACTGACTGCTCTAGTATGGTCTGGTTATCAAGAGCAAAACCATAAAAGCCAGAGTGTTGAAACCCGTATGGTTTAATTTGCAGTGCAAAAAATTATTACAGTAGATGATACAAGTCAGCCTTTCACCCTTATCATCCCCTGCTTCCTTTCTTTTCTTTTTGTGAATTTGATGGGACTTATGCACTCATTTTAGATGATGAAACCCCACCAAACGCAGCTCAATAATTTAAAAATAAAAATTTGCCCTTCCCCTCATCTGTTCCTTAGGTTCTATCACATCCGACCCTTTCACGATGTTAATTTGTATAAACTCAAATTTCTTATAGGTGTCTAGTATTTAGATGAGCACATGTTATTTTAATTAATCAACACACCGTACGATTTGAAATCAATTTTAATTTGTAGTTAACTTCATGCTATATTATATATTATACTAGTTAATTGCAAGAATCTGTCATTATATTATTAAGTATATGATATGACATTAGCCAACATTCATTCCACCGAATAATAATTAATGAATTGATTAATCAGTTACAGAAACAATGGGCTTCCCATTAATTAAGAGCTGCTGGAAGAAGGGAGTGTTCAACTACCAGATAATAATCTTAGAAGCTAAAATATTGAAAGAGATTTCAGAAATGGTATAGTAAGGATCTGTCTACACTTGAATGAAATCTTAAGTTCAAACCAGAAAAATCACAGATTAAGCTGCCCTTCTCCATGAATAAATAATTAAAGTGAAGGACAGAGCCAACATTAGCACGTATATAAAATATATATACCCACAACATCAAACTTTGAAAGTTCAAAACCAAAACTACTGGTAGTGAACTGAACATAATCAACAAACCCCATTTACACAAATGGCGTAAAAAAAAACTGTTCTCCGCAGCTTCTAGAACAAGGAAACAAAATAACCCAAAAAGGAAGGAAAGAAAAAAAAGAAGATATAAAATGGTGTTCACCTCGAGTGAATGTTGTATACTGAGAATCAAGGTGTTCTCCAATTTTGCAATCCTATGTCATTGTGTCTCTTGGAAGGTCCGGAGAAGAATCTCTTTTTAGGGAGATATCCCAGGAAGTGCCCGAAATTTTTTGACTCTGTGGGCCTGAAGTAGTTGTTCTCTTCCACAAGGCTTCTTGATGTGCAGAAGCAGTGGTCTACCATGAAGTTGAAGAGCAGTGTCAGCCAGAGGAGTTGAATCATAGGCCTTCTACAGTGACCCATTTTGCAAGACCACAAGAACCGAAGAGAGGTCAGAGGTCAGGACCCGGGAGGGGGGGGGGAGAGAGAGAGAGAGAGAGAGAGAGAGAGAGAGAGTGAGCAGCCGAGTTGTTAGATAATGGTTTGTTTTGGAAGATTTTGATGAAGTAAAAAGCTGAAGAGAGAGAGAGAGGGCAAGTAAACACGGACTACTGAATCCGAGAGGAGGATTTGTTAGAATGAGGCGTTCGGGGGGTGTGGATGTGGATGTGGGTGTGGTGGGGAAGGAGTCTTATGAGACTGATTGCTACTGGCTAGAAAATTATATTCTTCTCTTTGTACACGTAGTTATAATGTAACGTTTGGAAGCTGCAAAAAGTTGTATAGGTGACTTGAGAAAATGCTTTGCTTTTTTGAATGAGTCGTGTGGGACGGGTGGGCCTAAAAATTAGACACTCCGATATAAAGTTGCGATAGGAGAAGCGGTTTCATCTCTTTATCAGTTGCCACACAGGGAAGGGAGGAGGTGAGCTCCATGTATAGAGTACAGTAATGTGATCTTGTGGTTCCAGGCCCGGATCGTCTACATTATATATGTGTGATCTTCTTTTCTCTATGTTATATTATATTATTTTAGTAAATTTAATAACTAGATAAAAATATTTTAAACTTATATAAAAAAAAGTTATTTTTTCGACTTTAATGAATGCAAATCATATCAATGCAAAGTCCCATCTCTCGCCCTTTACTAGTAGTGACAATCATATATACATATATATTGAATTGGTAACTCAATCTCTTCTCCGGATTTAAGGGAATATACTGAATTACTGCCCATGGTAAGGCTTAGGCAATCTAATCTGTCTGCCCCAACAGACAGTAAGTAAATAAACTTCCTTCTCTGGTGTAGCAGTAGCAGTAGCAGTACGATTTTCTGGCCTCCCCACATTGGTCAATGTCAACAATGTCAACACCGCGTTGCCATAATATGCACCCCTGTTCCTCTTTTTACCAAAGTAGCGGAAGAGAAAAAAGGCAACCCCACCCTTCCCTCTCTGGCTCTCATCTTTTGGCCACAAATCAAAGAGGGAAGAAATGAAATTAGTAGTCATTTTCAGTGTCCAGTGCACGAAACGTTGAGTAACAGTGTAGTAGGGTCTCCCATATATGTAAGATATTGATTTGGCCCATGTTAGCTACCCACCCAGCTCATTTGGGGGGTCTTGCTCACTTATTCAACAAGCCTCCCCCGCTCAAAAGTCGCCATCTTCTGCACGTTGCTTACACCTGAAATGCGCGTTGCTATCTATCACCTCACCGGAGCCTGGACCTGGACCTTCCAGTGTTCGAGTTTGCAAATAAAGTCCCATACACCACTCACTCCCCCGAGTGTCGGATCAGTCCGAAGAGGGGTCTGATCACAGAAATTAATATGAAGAGAGCGTTTTCTCTCACAATTAATTGCAAGAAGCACTCACTCCTTAAATCATCACAATTATCATTACCACTTACAAGGCCTCGAGCGTTTCATTCAAATTTTGTTCCAAAAATATAATAAATAGAAAATGCTATCATGTATTTTTGATTTTTTATCCATAGTTTATGTTATATATGATGTAGTCTTTTTTACTTGAAGTCAATAATTTTATGTAATTTTTATATTGTATGTCAAAAAATATATGCATGTATGTTTTATGTAATTTTTTTATTGTTATATATTTTAAAAAAAATTATGTTATTTTTACATAAAGTAATAAAAAAATTTAACTGCTTAATATACAGATATAAATAATTTTATTATTTTAAAATATCTGAGAGAGATGAGAACTCGAATTTAAATTCGACATTGCATCATGATCATTACTGTTGATGTTAGAATTTTTGTTCACATTGTTAAATGGTAAGAAGTTAAAACATATATATGAATAAAAAAATTTTAAATGTTATGATACGTTGTGAGCTATTGTATCAAGTATAAAATTAATAATATTATAACACGTGATTAACCTTACTAAATTAAATCCGATTCTAACAAATAAAATTTAAAATTGTTGGTTTTAATTATACAGGTCTTATAAAAATTTCAAAGCTTTATATTATGAATAAAGGTAAAGGGTTTTAATGATCCAATTTGTCGGCGTAGTACGGTAGCGTGGGCACTGGGCAGGGCTGAAAGAAAAGAAGAAAAAAAAATCATGCTTTTTGACAAAAACATTACCCACCGTCGCACGCACCTTATTTAGCATTTGAGGTCGCACCTCAAAGAGCATCAACGGTGACGTTTGCGTGGTTGCTCACACATACATACATATAGGGAGAGAGAGAATTTTGTTATCGAAAATTTCTTAATTTAAATTATTAGATGTTATAATGGAAGTTTAAATTAACTTTTTATTTAACTATATTTTTTTACAGTAATAATTTATTTAAATTATGTAATTAAATTATGTAACTTAACTCTCTCTATATATATGATCATTATCCTCTTGTTTTCTTATTTATTTATTTTATTAAGAATAGATTACCTCGGGTTTTTTTTTCATATTAAAAGCCATCATTAGAAAGGATGAATAAATTAATAAATATTTTTAAAATATATTTTTAAAAATATGTTTTTGAAAATGTACCAAAAATGTCTTTGAACGTCATACGAGTTTTGTATGGTAATCCCTTGCAAAGGCATATGTTTCATTGACCCCGTCATATGTTACAATGCAGCTCAAAAGCTATATATATGCCAACCAAACAACAAATTAAGGAAGAACCCAATTTCTTGACGGTGTTGCAAGCATGTGATGCGTTGTAACAATTAATGCTCCAATGTTAGAGGGTCCTCCCATTAAAAGTACTCATCTATTATAGTCAAGGCTGAGGCTTCTTGATATATATATAAAAAGGCCATCAAATCTCCTAAGATGGGCCCGATGGGAAACTTGCTTGGGTTGAACCAAACAACTCAAAGGTCAGAGTTAAAAAGGATATATATATATATATATAGTAAATAAATAAACTACGTTTACAGCCTGCCGGTTCTATCACTTGTGATCGATGTAGCAGGTCACTGGTTACGGTGCATTTCTTGTGGCGGGTTACCAGGTCAGTAAGTCTATTACGGCGCTACCAACCCATCTTGGATCCTATGGCGTCGTTCTTTGCAGCCCTAGCTAGCTAGCACAACCTAACAGACTGATTAGATCCACTATGGACAAGGAAGATGTTAGTGCCATTGTGAGTACGTATTGCTAATAAGGCATTTAATTGTCAACTATTGAGATGTAACTCAATGGTTCACTGATTGGATACACGCAAGAAGGATATTAGTTAAAAGACATTTGTTAACTATTGAAATGTAACTCAATGGTTGACTGATCGAATCCACTATAGGCAAGGAGGATGTTAGTGACATTATGGGTATCACTAATAAGGCATTTGTCAACTATTGAGATGTAACTCAATGGTTGACCTTGTTAAAAGAATTCGAAATTCTGCATATATCAATATCTTTATTGAGGGTGTATCACTTTACATAGTTAGCCTGTAGTGGCTAATGCATCCAACCAGGCAGGCAAGAAGGGACACCGTAATAGGCTCGACCCGATAATCCGTTACATCAACTTCTTTTTCCAATCGTCCCTATAGCGTCCCATTTGTTTATGCTATATGCAGCGTCCAAAAGTAAACATTTGGCCTTCACCCACGTTATCTTAAAGGTTGCCAGTAGTGGGTTAGGGTGCCTAACATGCAGGTTTTGTCCCTAGTGGACCATGGCTTCGTAGAAGGCTTTTCCCATATGTGTTGGGTAAAACTAGATACAGAGGAGAGAGAATTGGTTTAGCTTTTAGTGCTTGAAATTTCAAACGGCAGATAGAAATTCAAAACCCAAAAAGACTTGATTGATAAAAAAAATGAAATCGGCAGTGCTTGTAATAAGTAACACTACATAATTTCACTGCTATTTTATCCCTTTTCTTCCTACATTAGTGGCATAAATCTACGTGTGAAATGCGTCTGTTCACTAGTACTCGCATGGCTATGATTTTAGGGGGACTCTGGCCAAACCAGTGACCAGATGACGGCTACATCAATATAGGATCCAAGCGATCTGCCTCAATAATAAAGGCAAAAGAATAAAAGCAGAAGTCAACTAATGGGATATGAGAATTTCAGTGCTAATGGCAATCTTATTGGATTTGAGATTTTAATTGATTCGTTTAGTTTACGCCCCGACTAAAAGCATGATATATATACATCTATATACATACATATATGCATATCGATCTCTGTGCAAATTTTAGATATGGAGGGACAATAGACACTGTCTCTTGTTTTGTTAATGCTGGAGACAGCGCATTGACAGGTGGGTTTGTGTGAGGAGAATCAGGAGATATTTGGGTTGGTAGGTCAATTTGACTCAACTCAACCTAACAAACAGTCTCGTATGTCCGATTACTGGTGAAAAGTGAAAACCCAAAGAGCTGTTTTGAGTTTTGAGTTCCATTTCATGTGAGATTTTAATTAAGGAGTCCATGAGCTGTCTCACATGCCCCATGGAATCTTTGCACGCTTCTGTGGTGGGTCAGCTCAGCAGGTGAAAATTTTATATTTACTGGATATGTTAGCCTCCCCATAAGTGTTGAATTATTTGCACCTCGGGCCTTCTTTTCGTAATTCCTATACAAGAATTGAAACTTAGGGTCCTCAATCCCAAAGAAAATGAGGGGAGACTTCAAGACACTCTATTCAACTCTTCAAACGATGCAAATATAGAAGATTTTGTTGTCTCCTCCAAATACTGAAAAAGTTTAGAAAATAAATAAATAAAAAAACTCTCTCTGGTTGTCGTTGATAATACCAGATCTTGAGAATGCGTTTAAAAAAAAAAAAAAAACTACTCGCTTGCTGTCGTTTATAAAGATAAGAGAAGACCTATTTATAAAAGTCATATAAAAAGACTTTAGCAGCGTTATTTTGTTCGGTTAATTGTAGTTTATATCACCGCTTTGATAGCAAAAGTCACTAGAATCCTGCTAAATTCTTATTAAAAAAATAAATGATTTTTTTATTAAATATATGGACTAATAGATTATATGGAATGAGATCTTATTTCTTTCATTTCCTTATTTAAATCTTACTTGTAAATATTAATTGTTTTAGAAAGAAATTATTCAAATTTATTGTTAATGCTATGTGGTTGCAACAACGTGATGATAACGAGGATCTTAGTGGACGCGAGTTGGCTACGTATGGAAAAAAGTTCATGCAAACTTTTTTTCATTATGCTATCTTGACATTTGTTTTAAAAAATAATTGTTAAATTTAATATTTATATAGTTTCTAAAATTTTAGAATGATCTAATAGTTGATTTTTGCCTAAATTCAATTAGAAAATTTATATATATATATATATATATATATATATATATATATATATAAAAGGTATGTTTAGTTGGTATGTTTTCTGTTTTTATTTTTAAAATATAATAGATATTTTTGAGTAAAAAATAAAAACCTAGGAATAATTAAAAATTATTTTAAAAAATTTTATTTACTGTATCTAAAAATAATTATTATTTTTAAAAAATAAAAATAAAAAGAGTAATGCTACTTGTAGTCATTATTTTGGTAACTGCATTACAAACACTTTGTATTTTAATTAAAAAGAGTAATGTCGTTTTGATTAAAATACAAAGTACTTATAATGCAGTCGTCTTTTGATAACTGCAAATAGATTTATTCAAATAAAAAACATATCAATTAAATATACTCAAAATTTTCTGCTTTAAAAGAAATAGTCTGTTGAAAGGGAAAGCCATGATCCCTCTTGATCCCCATGACTCTGTCTCTGGGAGCAATGATTCCTATATAATTCAAATTTGTTAGTCAAAAATTTATTTTTAATTTAATATGATATTTGCTTGGATCTCTTCATCATCTCTTATTCGTGGTAGGCAGCAATATTAGGAACCATGATTTCTATATAATTCAAATGTTTAGTCATACTTTTTTACCTTACTTCAACTTAATATACTATTTTCTTGGGTTTTTCTCTCTTCTCACTTCTTTATCGCTATATCTGCTAGCCGTTATTGCTCTTTTTTGTCAACCAGGATTGTTTCTGGTGGGCTGGTTAAATTTTCTAGACTCGGAAAATGCAATTCAAAAAAAAAAACAAAACAAAACAAAAGTTGGCACCGGCCATTCTTATATATGTTGACACTTAAATATATTTATAAATTTCCACATGTTCAAACATAAAATCAATCATTTATTTGATAAATTTTTAAAAAACTCAAACAACAATAAATATGCATCGTAATACCGTCCGTACATGTACTATTATTCTTAATTTTATGAAAGCATGATCCTCCGGCTAATTATAAATTGATTTGTCACAAACCGTCCCACACAACACTAGACTTCTGGCTGGCTATCAACAAAAATAATATTACTTACGAGTCAACCCCAGCTTGATAATGAAATCGGACTCACTTATGATAATGAAATCGGAGTCTGATTTCAAACGTCTCTAGTAAGTCGTGATCACATGTCAAGCCGTCCATGCAAACGCACGAACATCGCCAACGCTGTTGTTAATTTAAGATTAAAATATCGCCTCTCCGATAAAACCGGCCGATTAAGATTATAAAATGATTAAGAAAACTGCTTGAGTAATATTTTTAACGCAACACGTGCCTGGTACGAGTTGATTCTCAAACCAAACTCATAAGGACCTGAATAAATCACAAGCCTCGCATGTGACAAAACTGGAACCCTTAACCTATCCCACCTAAAAGGATTCAAATTATTTATACCATCTCTTTCTATATATATATATATATTGTCTGGCCTTGAAAAGTATCTGAGTTTTCTTTCATTGACTTACGGGGGCATATGAAAAAGGGCAAGTGATATTACCATACTATAACATATGAATAATTAAATAAAACTGTTATTTAAATCATGATGCAATTGTGTTTATTGTATTTTTTTTTTCTAATTATCATATAAGAATTTTCTATCATGCTCCTTAAATTTTATTTCTTATTTGATATGAAAATTATTTTAATTAGCTATTTTTAATATTATATTCTCATCATATTTTCTATTTTAGCTAATTATATAATTTTATTTTATTTTTTTCAACTTTTAATTTAAATAAGTATTTTTTTATGTAATTAATTAATTAATTAATGCTTCATTGAAATATTAATAAAATTAATTTATGGAGTGGTTGTGTCTCCCTATATATATGAAACACTTTATGAAGTATTTTAGGAAGATGATTAGAGCAACAAAAGTATACAATTAGTTATATATATTATGATAAAAAGTCATGTAGGAGGGCTGAAAATGCTCTAATCTTATATATATAACTTGCTACAATTGAATAAAAGTGTGATCACAACTGTTTAATCATGATCGAACTTATCATGATCGCAATTTTGTATTATTTTTTTCTTTTAGCATTTTCATAATAAAGAAAAAAAATAAAATTAAAGACAAAATTTGACCATGACAATCAACTTATCACAATCGAATACCATCATTAAAGAAAATAAACATAAATTCATTTAAAAAAATACCTTTTACCGAGTATCTTTCACAGGTATAAAAAAACTTTGTATATTATCGAACGATTATGACTGCATTTGCATTTATTCACTTATTTTCTTTTTTTATTATTTATATATATATAATAAATTTATGTTGATTAGATTAAAACTAACGTTTTAAGATCCAATCAATATGAGAATGATGGGTGTGATTAGTAATTGTGTCTCATAACCATGTGACGCGTGGCGTGGAATTGAGACAAAATAGTGTGTATTCTTTCGAAATCAGGAAATTTTCACACATTTTGGTGGACTTTAGGGCCAACCAGTGACCAAGCCCACTTGAATTGGACTCTAGACATTTGGCTGTCTGATGACGAGCCCAAGTTATACATTGCGCATTGGTCATTTTTTTTTAGTTTGATTACTACTATTTTTTTATTTTAAGAAAAAGTTAATTCAATGGTGAACAGAATATTTCTGTTCCGTGCTACATAGTGCACATAGAATTTTTCATAAGCTGTATCGCATCCATGATCCAACCCACCGCCAGCTTGCTGCTTCCCGTGGTGCTGGTAGTGTTTTTTTTTTTTTTAATATATAAATTAAGGGCTTGGAATAATTATATTAAATTTTAGAAAATGCGTCAGACATTTTGTAAAATTCATTTGGAATCTTGAATGCCCAGAGTCAAGAAAAACGTGTGAGTTTGTAAATGAAAATTTGCATTGAAAACAACTTCACTAATTATGTTAAAACTCTCCAAATTTAACATGTTTTTAGTACGGTGCTCCGTTTAAAGTAGATTTGTCAACTTAATTTGAGACCCGCCCTCTTGATGGACCGATGAAAAGTTGGTTATATGAATGCTTGGTGAGTCACCTCAATCGAATTATATAAATCCTTTAATTTCCGCGGGATAACAAATTTATATATGTTACATTTTAACCGGATAAAAGACAAATCATATAGTTGGAATAGTTGTAAACGAATTAATGAGGTGTTTGGAAATGGTAATCACTATTTATTAAAGAAGTAAACACAATCATTAATGTTAGCAAATGTTATTATGGTATTTACGAGCATTTACAAACTTTTTTTTCACAAACACAATTATAAAAATTTTAAAATCTATCATAAGAATTCAAATTATAGACTTATCCCAAAAAAAATATAATTTACTATATGTACTTCTAATAATAATACCTTTAAAAGATGAATTTATCAAATTACATTTAATAAAAATAACTTTTACGCACACATATAATGATTGATTTATTAATCGTCTATTTATTAATCGTCTATTTATTAATTTCGAACATATATACTTTCATAAATATTTATGAATGCCTTAAGTGAATATATTCATAGATAATACTATTTCATAGGATAGGAAGCTGTCAAATATTATTTAAAAAAACACATTTCATTATGTTTTATAAAATTATCAAAGGTCATCTCAAATTAAATAAGAAGTTTCATGTGAAAGCCAGGGAAGTATAGCCCGCTAAGGCAAGCGATTAATATATTGTTTACAAAAATTGAATGCATCAAACTGATCGTATGTCAACGTCTTTTATGATTAATATATTTGACGGAGTTTTTCCAGCAAGTATTGGATAGTGTTATTTTACATAGTAAAAAAAAACTGGCATGTTTTACCATCCAAAAAGAAAACTGATGACTTCTTTATTAAAAACGAAAGTGAGAACTTTACTCAATTACACTTCCAAATCAGGTGATATTTACTTGTTACAAATTCATTTTAGAACATTTAAAAAATATGTGGGTACTATTAATTAATTTGTTTTTATACGAGAAATAAAGACGACAGAAATAGATACAGGTGGAGTGATTGAAACTATTTAAGGACCGTTTATAATTTACATGATTAACATGTTTTTTCAAATATTTTTCCTACTTGTAGTAAAAAAAGAAAAATGTAATTATGTATTGAATAAAATAATTAATTGTAAGGTTTTTAAATTTCGTTAGAGAACCCAAACTAAACAATTGGATAGTTATTCTATTTTTTAAAATAATATTTATTTTCAAATACATCAAATATAAAAGTAAAAAAACAAAAAGTTATTATCATTTTAAAGTTTTCATATAATGAAAATAATCTTTTATTATTTTTTATTTTTAGTATCCGAAAGATATGACACTTTAATAATAGAAACATAAAATATAATAACTAATCATACATATAAAAAGTACATTTTTGTTTACATTTAAAATCCAACCATGGGTCTACTTTATTTTTAATTTATTTTATTAATGATGCATCATAACAAAAAAAATAGTCATATAAAATAAACGATAAATCTTAATGTAATAATTAGTTAAAGTGCCGATAAAAAGAAGCTAAATATGATCTCTAAAATAGACTGCATTGTAAGATATTTGTTTTTTCATTAAAATAATATCATTTTGATTAAAGTATTATTAACCTAACACACACAAAAAATTAAACTATTAATAATAAAATAATACTGCTGTTATGTGCAAATAAACAATGCATTAACCCCTATAATAATCCCAATGAGATAACCTCATGGTTAATAAAAACTCAACCTTAGTTGAGCTATGACTTCAAGGATTTTAGATAAAGTATGGAGTGAGTTGTATTAAATAAAATATTTTTAAAAAAATTATATTATTTAGGTGATTGTCATTTTCAAATACTCTAAATTTATAAGTATCATTAAAACATTACAAATAAACTTTATTAATTTACAAATATGGCATTGGATCTATCTTATTTTTAATTTGTTAGAATGTATGGCTCAAAAGTGAGTCATTTACTCAATGTAACTTTCTAAGTTACAATAAGAAACGAGCATAGTCGAAATGTTAGGTGAACAATAAACAGAATGCTCGAACCATTAAATGATTGATAACATGACATAAGAAGAACTAAAATAATGTACCTTGTTTTATTCTTAAAAACAAAATTATAAATAAATATTTTTGAACTGAAAAAATTAGTGAACTTAGCAGTAACCATCTCGCCGTTGAATTAATATACGGGAAACATGTCCGATCGATGGAACGAATCTCCCGACCAACGGAACCCCACGGTGGGTCCCTCCACATCCTAAAACTCATCGTAGCCGGGCCCCACCTCCTCACGTTCCCCATCACATTATGCGCTCGCATTTGGCATTCATTGCCATCGACGATCCCCACAATATGGATCGCAACGTGTCCCTCTGATAGGGTATCAGGCCAACGTGTGGGAATCGAACGGTGGAGAACCCTCGCCAGGGAGCGGGGGCGGGTGGGGAGAGTTGTACCCTGCAAAAGCTTTGCGCACACAACAAAAGCACAGTGGCTCTCACGTTTGACCAGTGACCCAAACCGAACAGTAAAAAAAAAACCCTCGAACAAAAAAAAAGGGAAAGCAAAAAAAAAAAAAAAACGGTATACGATGTTGACGTCACCATTCCATTGACAATCACAGAGTCTCCTACTCATAAACGAACAACCCCTCTGTTCCTTTCTCCTCCCCCCTTCTCCATCGATCCTCTCTCGCTCTCTAGAAGACTCCCACTTTCTCTCTCAAGAACTCTCATTTTCTCTAATTTTTTTCTCAATTACCGGAGATGGGGAGAGACGAGCTGTTCGTCACGGCGCCGAGCTTTTTCCGGTGCCCCATCTCACTAGATGTGATGAAGTCTCCGGTTAGCCTCTGCACCGGCGTCACCTACGACCGATCCAGCATACAGAGGTGGCTCGACGGCGGAAACAACACCTGTCCGGCGACCATGCAGGTCCTCCAGAACAAGGACATCGTCCCCAACCACACTCTCCGACGCCTCATTAATATATGGTCGGAGTCCGTCCGACGCCGACGGAAACCTCCGCCGAACTCCACGGAAGCGGCGGAGATATCGGCGGAACATCAGGTGGTGCCTCTGATCGAGGCGATCGAGAAAATGCCCTATAACTGCAAGGAATGCCTGGCGGGTATCGCTTCGTGGGGCCGGGAATCCGAGGAGAGGCTCAGGTTTCTGGCCGGCTTCCGTGGCCTCCTGCCGGCGCTGATCAACATTCTCGGCGGAAGGGTCGGTAGGAATGCCGATTTGTGCGCAGAGGTGGTTAAGGTTTTGGATTTGGTGGGGAGCGAGTACGAGGACAAGGAGGAACTGACGAGACTGGTGTTGAAGGGAGATCTGGACTGCTTGTCCCCAATGCTTCTCGTTCTGAAACGAGGAACGCTAGAGTCGAGGCTAGCGTGCCTCAGATTCCTGGAGCGCATCGCCGTCGACGCTGAATCTAAGCTTCAAATCGCCGAAAAAGATGGCCTGGTTTCCCAGCTCTTGGTGTTAATGATGATGCCAGACAACAACTCCAACACAGCCTCAGCAAATGAAACCACAGAAGCGTGTTTGTCTTGTTTGGCATCGATTTCAATGTCGAAGCGCGCGAAATCTCTCGTAGTTCGTGTCGGAGCAGTGGAGTCGGTGTCCGAGATTCTATCGGAGTCGAGCCTGGCAGCGTCGTGCGTGGAGAAAGCTCTGAAGCTTCTGGAAATGTTGTCCTCGTGTCGGGAGGGACGGTCGGAGATCTCCGACAACCCGAAGTGCGTGCCGGCGGTGGTGCAGCGGGTGCTGAAGGTGTCCGCCGCGGCGACGGAGCATGCAGTGACAATTCTGTGGAGCGTGTGTTACCTGTTTCGGGATCACAAGGCGGCGGAGGCGGTGGCGAAGAGCAATGGGTTGACGAAGATCTTGCTGCTAATGCAGAGCAATTGTTCGCCGGAGGTCCGGCGAATGTCCGGCGACATGCTCAAGATCTTCCGGGTGGGCTCCAAGTCTTGTATTTCAAGCTATGATACCAAGACCACCCACATCATGCCTTTTTGAGAGGAGTGGAGCCATTTTTCAGGATTGAGATTGATGTTTTTGTAAATCAAAAACATTTTTTTATTTTACTTTCTTTTGGTTAAAAATGACCGTAGATAATAAATAAATTAATAAATTTGATTAGTACTTTTTTTTTCTTCCTCTTTCCGGTGGTTTTGTTATATGAGGGACGTGTGTATATGTGTGTGTGTAAAAATCTAAGGAATATAAACTGGTGTTTTTAGAGAGGTACCAAATCGGTCAAATTAAAATATAAGACAAACATGGCAATTCCTGAAAATTGTTGCAAAGCTAAAGCTGTCTGTCTGTAAGGCCCCATTTTCCTTTTCAAATCAAATTGTTCATACTAAAAAAAAAAGTTATTAGTATTGAAATGGGCATGGAATCTCATAATGGCCATTTTTGATTTTATTGTTTATTTAAATTCTTCTTTTGTAGAAGAATAAGAAAAAGGCACAAAAGAGGAGTGAGGGTGGGAGTCCTCCTGGCCCTTCTTTATTCCAAAGTTTTTTCAAGAAAAGCTGCTATTCAAAGCAAGTAGATTGGGTGGTTTGACCATCCCAATCAGGGCTTCATCAAAGCAAGAGATAATGTTGGGTTGGTCTTATTTTGAAATTTTTGAGCTTTGGTGGTTAGGGAAGGAAGCAGAGATTTTAGACCCAATGCTTTACATTAAACATACTATATTATTTTCCGCCGTCTCACTTTGGACTGTAAATTTTCAAAAGCTGTTATCACTTATCACACCGCTCATTAATATAATAAACTGTTAATAATTTAATAATAAATATTTTTATTATTTCGGATGATATAATCTCGGAATGATATAATCGGATGAGGTAATGTAATATTATTTAAATGATAAATTTTTTAGAAGTATATAGTTCAAATAATATTATGTCACATTATCATTTCTTGGGGGTTGGCAGGTATGTGTTCTCACAATTGTCTTGTCCTTTCTTTTTTTAATCTTAAAAAAAAATAAAATAAAATAACTCCCACCATTTCCTTTCCGCCATTCACATCCACTTGAAGAAAAATTGCTGGTACTCTCGAGCCGTCCAAGCCCAGAATTTAAACAAACCAATTATTATATAAATTCAATAGAGGGTGTACGAACAATGTGAACAACACTTCAATATCTCAACGGGTACAACCCAGCCGTCTCCTTCCTTCCCGTGTGGAAACGAAACAGGAAGCCACAACAGAGTCAGAGCCAGCTAGCGCATGTAAATTAGGAAGAAAAAAACAAAACAAAAACCCGAAATCCTTGCCCCAAATTCAACAGTCAGAGCCACATGAAAATTAGGGATCAATGGGCAACTAACCAAACGGTCCAAACCCACCTTTGGTTACGCATGAAACGTGCTAATGGGTTGACCAGGCAAAGTGTTTCATGTTATGCCAGCTAGCGCATGATATATGACATCTATCCAAATAAAACAAAGATATGCCGAGTGCCGACTCATGGGTAGACCAGCAAATGTCCTCGCACCCGCGTATAATATATATATATATATAATATAATCATGCTATATAAAATAAAATATATGAAATTAATTTTCAACATCAAAAATTTTAATTTAGGTTGTTACATTAATATTCTACGGTTTAAAATAAATTTTTATTTAACTATAATTCAATAGGCTATAGGTTATAGCAAAATTATAGTTAAATAAAAATCTAATTTAGACTATTGATTGTAATATCTAATGATTTAAATTAAAATTCTAAAATAACAAATTGTTCTTACGTTCTCGTTATAACAAAACTTTATGTAATTTATATAATTATAATAAACTGTGAACATGTAAACACAATATACGATTAATAAAATACTGAGGAGATAGATGTGGCGTAAAAGATGAAAAAATAACTTTTTCTTTAGTTGTTAGACTAAACTGAACTAGACTAGTTGAAGATGATAGACTGAAACGTGAAATCAATGAAGGTTGTCTTGAATTGATATTAAATTTCACATACCTATTTGGGTGGAGAAGTTAGTGATTTATCTTAGAAAAATTATGAGAAGATAAATTATGTAACATATTAATTTTAGCATAGACAACATTTCTGTTAATGATAACTTGTTTAGTTTTTGACATCATAATTTATATATTTTCATATCAGTCTTATAGCCTAAATAAATGCATTTAATAGATATAGGCTTTAATCTACCCTAAATATATACAAAACAATCAAATATTTTTAAATTACAATAATATGCGAAAGTTATCGTTCATACATTTTTAGTGTTTTTTTTATCGATAGTAATATAAGGAGAGATTTTTTTTCCTATAATATTGATTTTCTTGACAAGACATCACAGTGATACAAGAGTTTGCCAATCCGAAACTTCAGTTAACAATCTTGTCATTATGCTAGAGTATTCATTAAGCTTTAACTTTTGATTGTTACAATTTTAACATTTAATTTTGACTTTGACTTTTTGTTTTTAACAAAATCATAGGGACAATAAATAAAATCTACTTTAGTGTTAAAATAAATCTTTAATATAGATAAGATAAATAAACTGTTATGTGTATACGATTGTCTCTCTCTATATTATATACACGCGCGATGAGAACTTATGATTAATTATAGTAATGCGAGACTGTTTGTCTGAATTATTTAATCTACTATATCAATGAATCAATGAATAGTATTATAATTTTATTTAATTATTTATGTACTACAATTACATGCTACTAATGAATCAAACTGTAGTTGTATTCATTCACATATCAAAAGTTGCACGAACCACGAGGATTATTTTTTTAGCAGAATTAAATGTATTTTGTTTTTTCATTGGATGCCGCACTCACTAATAATATAAGATGATGCCGGGGTAATGTTAAATGAAATCATTAGCATACGCACACGTTGCTGTTGTTGATATGCGTCCAACTGCCATCCGTTGGCCCTCCGTGTATGGTGTTGCCTCCATGATTCTATTTCTATCGGGGACCACACGCCACGCAGGTATGGTCAGTATCGCACGGGCCGAAGCCTCTGTTGCTTCAAGCCGAAGGTGTTTGGGCCTGGTCATGAGGGTCCTGGCGGGGCCCGCTTCATCATGCACGCACCAACCAGCTCATATAACCTGACAGATCCATTATTATTATTACTCGATGGAACAAGCACATCATGCAAACAGAACAGGCCATTAGGGCATCTCTGTATTAGCCGGTTAAAATAGTTAGTTAAAATTATATTTAGTTTGTTATCGAATTATTTTAGTTATAATATTATTTATTTATTTGCTTAATTATGATTTTTCTCAATTTATTCTTAGGTTAATTCTCTAAATCTCCAATTCATTTTCCCAACCGTCCTCTTCTTCGATCGTCTCTCTCTCTTTTTATGTGAGCTCTGACGTCTCTGCAGATTCGTCTGAAAATTAACCCAGATCATTCTCTATAGGGGGGGGGGGGGGGAGAAGATAGGATATTTTAGGTTTTGATAAATATTTGAGTGATGTGATATTTTAGCAATAACTATAAAATGTAGGTAAATTTACCTAAATTTATTGTTATAGCTGGTAATATAGCTGACTATTAGAGATATATTTTAAGTAAATTTGACTATAAGTGATGATATAGCTTAGAGATGACCTTAGCCCTTTCCATGGTGCATGGTGCACACATAAATACATACAACAAAACAAAGTTTCTTGTTATATTAATGATTATAAAGTATATGGCTCAAGGAAATATGGACACAGGCGAGTGTGTGTGTGTATGTGTATATATATCCATTGAAATGTAAAAAAATAACACGAAGCAACACAAGGATGGGGGGACGGGATTGGTTAGTGGGCTGAATTCATCCATGCGGCCACACATTGATGGCTTCCGCTTAGGAGGCTATGACAATTTCCAGTGAAAGGACCATTACCAGAGCTAGTTTAGTTGTAGCATCCATGGGTATCCAAAGCCCCAGAAGGCCTTCCTTTAAGTGGACCAGGTCCTGTGGCCCTTCGTGTTTGAAATTGGGGCTGGATCGGCCCGTCTAATAATGTGAAGCAGGCCCATACATTCCTTTTATTAGATTAATGAAATAATAAATATTATATTAATTACAATGACATAAATAAATTTACGTAAATCAAGTGTTAGCATATAGAGCATAATAGTTTAAAATTAATAGAAATTATATAATAGAAAAATACGAGTAACATTTTTCAAAATCAAAATGTAATAAAATCTAATAGCTAAATTATTATAGGTATACTATTAAAACATAATAAAATTTAACACTCAATATTTATCTTAATTTAAATATATCAATTTATAGATTTCAAATATATACATATATATGTAATATAAGTTATTACACTTTAAAGTTAACTAAATAAATATAGTACAATATACATGACATGGTAAAAATGGGAAAAAAAGTATAAAAAGGGAATAAATGTAGGTTCCGAGGTAAATTGATGCAATCACATATATTTACTGAAATGAAAGTAATAAAAACTCAATGTAAATGGGTTTGAAAAAGAAGCACTATGGAAGATAGCCGGCCCATCAGATGCCATTGAATAATTTAAAAATTAAAAAAAATAAAAAAGGATATAATTTTAATTTATAGTATATTAGTATGAACTAATATATAACTAATTTTTATCCAATTAATAGATTTTATATGAAAATATTAATAGATATTTAATTTTCTTATAATATAAAAATATATACTTTGATTTTTTTAAATAAAGCATACACTTTTTTATTATTATCATTACTAATAATAATAGTAATATTATCATTAACGATAATAATAATAAAAATCAGTTATATATAAGTATATTTGTATATTATAAGTTTATAATATTAATTATAAAAAGGGGGGGGGGGGGGGGGGGGGGGGGGGGGGGGGGGGGGGGGGGGGGGGGGAGAGAATTTTTTTTTTTTTTGGTTTTGTTTTTTTTTTTTTTTTGTGATTTTTTTTTTTTTTTTTTTTTTTTTTTTTTTTTTTAGTTTGTGTTTTTATTTTATAAGTATGGGATCGAATTTTTTTTTTTTTATTTTTTTTTTGGGGTTTTAGAAGTATATATTTTAAATATATAAGGATATGTAAAAAAAATAATGCGGTTGAGTCCTAGGGGGTGGGTGGTGGGGTCGGAGGCAAATCATCAACCGCGTTTGTGTACATTCTTTCCCTTTCGCTCTCCTCTATCTTTATTATTTTGCTACTAACCGGCAGGCGTAAGCTTACCATTAAATATATAATTGACGATATATACCTAGAAAAATAAACATATAAACTAAAATAATTAATCAAAAGTATATTATTTTATTTCTAAGTATTATAATTACATAGATGAATATGTCGGTTTAGGAATTATAACATCACAAGCTGACCTATACTTTGGGGAATTTAAACAAGCTAATGTATTTTAAATTATTGGGGGGGGGGGGGGGGGGGGGGGGGGGGGGGGGGGGGGGGGGGGGGGGGGGGGGGGGGGGGGGGGGGGGGGGGGATTTTTTTATTTAAAAATTTTTTTTTGGGGGGGGGGGGGGGGGTGGGGGGGGGGGGGGGGGGGGAGGGGGGTGGGGGGGGGAGATGCACACCCCTAGTTGAGTCTATTGTAAGGGAAGTTCGGTTGAAGGCCATTGTAGTTGTAGGTTCATCTTAATTTAAAATTAATTTACCATTTTAAAAAAACGAAGGTTCAGGCTAATTTTAATTTAAATTTAATTATTTACAAAATTAATTTTTAATTAAATTATAATTTAATTATGATGAAAAATCTAAAAATTTAAAATTACTCAAAATTTAGAGACTCATGCAATAGCTTTCGGTGATAGGGAATCAGAGGTTTCGGTGACAGTTAGGAGCTGTTGCATGTTAGGATTCATTTGATATGAGTTTTAATTTATAGATTTAATTTTTTGTGTTCTGTTAGTTCTTGTTATATTTTAACATGAAAATAATTTCTATTCGTATAAGATATAATATGTTTTTAAAATAATATTCTTTTAAAAAATTTTACATACAAAACGATATATAAAAGAAACCAAAGAACAAATTAAAAATTGCAGATCAGTGGAGAACATATTAATATTCTTTTAATATGTTATGTGATTTTTTTTAATATTCTTATATTCTTTTAATATTCGTATTAGGCAGATCAGTTTTCATTTAAGCTTAGCCTCGTATCAGTGTATCACATTGCTCATTTTGGAGAAGAAACCAAAGAACTGCAAATTTTGGAATAAAAAAGAAGAATGTTTTACACCGACGCTCCAAACTGCCAACTCATGATCAGTGAGTCAGTGACCATTTCTAGGGAATGAAGAGAATGAGGAGAGAAAGGGGGGGGGGGGGTGGTGGTGGAAAGAGAAGTTTAAGGGATACAGTTTTCCGGTTCTGCAAGAAGGTTATTATGTGATTTATATAACCTGAGATTATTCAGTTCTTTGCCATACACGAATGACCAAGATTAACATATTATGAATATGATTATCAACATTTATTATTATCGTTTGCCTTTCATAGGTCTATGTCCATCCAACAAAAGAAAAAGGGTTTTAAATCAAATCCTTTTAAGATAGGAAAAAGTATGGAATTTTGTTGATTTGTAAGAAATCCCCTACATTGCGCATCCATGTTAGATCTTGAATCTATTTCTTAAATCTTCTTAGAAATTGAGATTTTGTTGATTTGTATGGATGACTATCAATTCAGTGTTGTCCCATTCATAGAATATGGTCTCACCCGATAAAAAGATGAGATTTTTATGGGTTTTGGAAACAGAGACGAGGGTCTCCTCTGTTGTCTCCTTTTGGTTGATAATATTGAAGCAGATGATCAAATCTGAAACAGATAGATTGATGTTTTGATTTGTAATTGTTGGTCTTGGCATTTGGGATATGTGTCCTTGAAGGCGTTTTGTGGTTTAGGGGCCTTTGTGTTGTGATCATATCCTCCTACAAATCGATTTGTTGACTAGTTTTCTTCATTGGAGTTTGATTGGTATGTCATTGAGATAAAACCCATCAGTTATACTAGAATTTTTGAGCAAAAATATAGGTCATGATTGGTTTACTCCATTAGAATTCCAGGTATATGTCTCACTATTTTTTCACAAAGAATGAATTGCTTTGTAGCTCTAAACTTATTTGGGGATGGTCTTTTAGAACTTTTTTTTTTTTTTTCGTTCAAGCATGTTAATTATTTACTCACAAAAACTCATGGAGTCTTTGAACCAATATAAGTGGCTACAAATGTTATTTATATACTCATACAACTAGCTTGATTTGATGGAGTCAATTTGGGTTCTTTTTAACTGCTGAATTTATGTTATTCTGTTTCTGACAAAAAAAGTTGAAGGGTTTTGTTATCGAGGTAGTCTCTTGGAATTTGTTTTATTTGGTTTCAGTTTTTTAATGAAACAATCATCTTCTAGTGCAGAGATCCCCTCTTTTTTCTTTTATTTTTCTTTTTTTGCAAAGCTAATATCATGCATCCTTAGTTCCTTACTGAAACTATGAATTTGGTTGTCTCCTCGGAGTTATATATCGTCATGATTGTTACTGTAGCAAGTAATTAACGTGAAGATATAATCAACATGACAGTAAATATATGTGCACTAACTATTCTCTGCATGTGTGTTTGAGAGAGACAAATCCATCTTGTTCTTCTTGGTTTATGTGGATGCCTTGAAATTCTTACCTAGATCAGGTGTATACTGATGATATTGGTTCTCTTATTTTTATTAGGTCTCAATTGTAAACAGCTTATTTGGATGAGCAAAGCATAAATTGATATCCGTTATGGGAAAAGAGGCAGCCCAGACACCCTTCCAGGATCATGTAGGATGTATTTCGGCTTTGATTAAGACCTTTGACAACCGGAAGGATGGCGCCACACAGAAGCTACAAATGGATAAGAAATATTGTAGTAGCAAGGAAGCAGCTCTTAAGAATTCTGTTTTCAGGTTTCAGGTTTCATATCAGTCATTTTGGAATTAAGAAAGGTTTAATACAGAATAATCTGAAGGCTGAAGCAATCCTTTTTCCCATCGTGACATTGGTTATAAATAATAATACTTAAGAGTATTGAAATTACAATCAATCACTTGCATGCTGATGATGGATTAGTGCACCCTAAACTGTCAAATAATTGTACTCGGTTGTGTTGCCATTACATATTTGTTGATTTTACATATGCCCCCTTGCAGCAGAAAGGCATTCAAAAAATGAAGCTGAAGCTTTAAATGAAAGCCATGATGTAAGTATTGGTCAAGGCCTAAAGTTGTTTACTAACAACAGACTGAGGCATGTGAAAGTGTGCAACTGATGCTACCAACTTATTTTGTATGTTCTTTTAGTATTACGAAGAGGGCACTACTGTGATGACTGGTTCTGATAATCCACCAAGTGCAAAGAAACTCATCGAAGAAAAAGTGCACAGTGAGAAGGATCCAAAGAATCGGACGGACCAGCAATGCTGAAGTACTCAAATACTCGAATCTGACAGTACCCAAACCATCCATACCCTCGGTGACCCACTGCGCACGAATTAAATGACCTCATAGGATCAACTTTTCTTTGAATGCTCGAAAGTTCAAACACGTGGGGGAGAAATAAATTTAAAATTATTATTATTTATTGCTTACATGTGCATGTAAATGATTTATTTATTACACGTGACCAAAGATTCATGTTAATCCACTGAATTTAGAAAGCAGCATGCAGAATACGAAATGGTCTATTTTTTGCGAGGCCCCATTACATTTATTTGTAATTTAACGCCAGTATCAACATAGTTTCCAATTTAACAACAACCAAAAAAAAAACATACAAATAAATCAAAAACACAGTTTCATAATATGACACGTTTTCTTCCTATTTCATTTTCTATTTTAATATATATATATATATATATATATATATATATATATATAAATATAAATACAATTGCTGGAAGTTGCAACTGAAACTGAAAAAGAAAAAAAAAACCTACGACACAGCCATCCATGGCCGTTAAAAGTGTCCAATCATCATTAAATACAATCCAACAACACTAAACCACCATGGAAATAAATGAAGCCTCCGAGGGTGAAGCAAAAAAGAAACAAAAAACATAAAAATAAAAATAAAATATACACTCATGAAATAATACACAGTTCGGCCGCGAATCTAACTATAAATTTTCTAGTTAAAAATATTTGCCACATTTTTTGTAAGCACATCTATAAAAAAAATATTTAAAAAGTAAATAGTTAATCCCAAAATATAAAATTTACTGTACAAAGCTTAATCAGAAACTCATGTTACATAATTTAACGGGGAGCTATTTTTATTAAAACTTTAAAATTTATTTTTAAATTATAAATAAAATATTTAAATATTATAAAACAAGACGTGAACATTTTATTTAAATGCTCTAATAGTATTTATACATATTCATTTATACTATAACTTAAACTTAAAATTAGTTTATAATAATAATATATAAGAGCATTTACATTGACTTCTTTATTTTTATTTTGGAATTAACAGTACACTTATTTATTATAATTTATTTTATTTTTTTAGATTTTTTAAATTTCATTCTTTATTCTTCTCTCTATTCTTTTAAATAATATTTTTATTTTATGTTTTATTTAATACTTTTCTCACTCTCTTTCATTTATGATAATACTTAAAAGTTTGAATATATAAAAATATATATTAAAACATTATAAGATAAATATTTGGGGATAAATAGGAAATATCTAAATATATGATTTTATTATTTATTATTTTTTTTTGTATTTCATTTTAGGAAACCTAATATAGATATTGTTTTTATAAATCTGTAAATTTCTTTTTTTAATTTATAAAAAAAAGATTAATTATGTCAAACATGATATAAATGTTCTTAGTTTTAAATTGGAATGTCCTATGATCATTCATTCATATTACTTCTTGACGTTCTTTTCAAATTTGCCCATTTAGAATATCTCTAATGGCTTTAGCTAAATTTTATTAGTTAGAGTGATATTTAGCTAATGGCATCTCTCTAGTAGTGTATTCGAGATTTTTTTGATTAAATTTAATTTTTTCAATTAATCTTTTAAAACCAAAAAACCTAGCAGCATTATCATTTACATAATGAACACAGCATGCGTTCATCTTTCTTCAATATATGCGATATTTCTTTGGCGTGATCTCTCTCTCCAGACATTTTCCTTTGTTTCTTCTCCAAATGGCAGCCTTGTGTTACGGGATCAAAATTTTCCATTGTTTTGAACGATTTTAAATATTCACTCCAACTTAAAAGACTGATTAAGTTTCCGCTAAGTCCCTCGCCAAATCTGCCGCTGCAACAGCCCTTGGACCCAATAACGGTAGGGTCATTGGGAGGCGAGTTCCCTTTACTGCGTTGATCGAGACACAGTCTTGACCTGGTCAGTGCAAGCACAATGCAGTCCCAAAATTGAAAACATTTAGATAGTCACGATATAAATAAGTTTAAAATTTTAATAAAATTTGATGTTCCCGTATAATTTGTAATAATTATTATTTAATATAAATTAATTTATTAAAATATTTAAATATTTCACAAAACCATCGCCCATCGGTGACCCGCGCACATATAAAATGACCTCATACGATAACTCTTCTTTGAATGCCCGAAAGTTCAAACACGAGGGTGAGAAATAATTTTTTATATTTTTTTTATTTATTATGTGCATGTATTATGTAACGATTGATTTATTTCTCTTCATATAGCTGAACAATGCTTTGACTTGGCCGAGATTCATGTGATTCCACTGAATTTAGAAAGGTCTATTTTTATTTTTTTTGCAAGGCCCCATGTCATCTATTTCAAATTTAATTTCCAAATTAAACAAAAAAAAATTACGAATAAATCAAAAACACAGTTTCATAACACGTTTTCTTCTTATTTTCTTTTCTATTTCAATATATATATATATATATATATATATATTAAAAGTGCTGGAAGTTGCAGCTGAAACCGAAAAAAAAAACCTACGAGACAACCATCTATCGCTGTTAAAAGTGTCTATATCATCATTAAATACAATCCAACAACACTTAAACCACCCGAAGCCTCCAAGGGTGAAAAAAATCAGGAAAAAACATAAAAATAGAATACACAGTAATAATAATAATAATAATAATAATAATAATAATAATAATAAATAATAAAAAAACTTCGAAGCTGAAGGTATTAGAAAAATTGCCTGCTACAGTGCCTACCAAAACAACAACAACAACAACAACCCGGAGAATCCTAACCTGTTCTGCTCCTCATATTTTTCTCGTGGAAGATTCTCCCGGGAAAACTAGTGCGAGAAATTTCCCCCGCTTTCTCGGGAATTTCTCGGACTTTCTCGGCGCGTTCTAGAAGTCTAGAAATTGATTGAAGAAGAGGTCAGGCGACGGAGCCGGCGACACCAGAGGGTTTGAAAACAAACTCGAAGGGCTGGGGTGGGCAAGAAAGCTGTTGTTCCACGACAAGAAAGGGCTAAGGTCGTTCAACAATGAAAAGTTGTTGGGATCCGTCGCCGTCGAGAATATGGACGGAGATATCGCCGGCAGAATCGCCGGAGAAGGCGACAGGATTCCAGGATTCCTGCCCACCTCGACCCCAGCTTCTCCCGCCAAGCCCACCAGATCGCCCGCCCTCTCCCTCTCCCTCTCCCTCTCCGACGGGCTAGTCCTCTCTATCGCCGCAAGCCTTGCCGCCGGAGACACCGCTCCGCCGGAGGAGGCGTCGGAAGACGACGACCGCCCGGTGAGGCGCTGGACCACGAGCATGAAGTCGTCGGCGGTGGTGTGGATGACTTTGGGGGAGAGCGTGTAGATGATCATGGGCTGCAGGAGGGACGGCGGAGGAGGAGGAGGCGGCGCGTGGGCGAGCTGCAAGTTAGGGGCAAGAGGCGGCCTCTTCCGGATCTTGTGTGACTCCTTGCTGACGCTGAGAGGGGCGGGGCGGGGGCCACGGAGCTCGTTTCTGGCAGCCGGTGGTGGTGGAGGCCCGTCGCCGGAGGAGGCGGCTCGTGGGTCCATGGGTGGGCGCAATGATTGAGCTGTCGGCGGAGAGGGGAGGGGGAGGAGAGAGCCCTGGTGGAACAATACGGGGAATGTGTCATTCCCACACGGGTATTGGGTATGGGGTGTCTACAAGTCAATGGCTTAGTCGCACCCAATTTAGCCCACTACTATTGTAGTATTTATGACTAACGCAGTGTTTTTTTTTTTAAATAATTTAACCCCTCTCTCTCTCTCTCTCGTTTTAAACGATTTAGTGGATTTTGTTGAATGATACAGTAAAATTTTTTTTACTATTTAATAAAATAGTAGTTTTATTAAAATATTATATTTTAGAATAATATTAACTGTAGAGCACCCAAGACTCGAATCAAGAAGCGCGGGCGTTCATTCTAATTCCAGAGAGGCTGCAGTAGCATGGAAAGGGGTCGGTCACCGTGTCATGATTTGGGCTCTGCTCTCCAATTTCGCTTTTGACATGTTGCCTTTTGTAATTTTGGTACACAGTTCGTACGTTGCTGTTTATAGATATCTGAGTAAACTAAATCCCCGAGGCTTAATATGTTAATATGCTGGAACTTGTGGCTGCATGGGAAATACTAATTAAGAAGTTCTAGTAGAAGAGCAGTTGAGATATGACTAGTTACAAATTTAGTATATGTTAATCCGCTTTAGTATGAGAAACACAAGTACATTTTTTTGTAGATATAGATTCTTACATAATAAAATTAATATTTGCTAGTTGGTGAAGTTTGAAATAAAGAGAGGATGTATAGATACGGAAATATGTCAGCAAACAGAGAACAGAAGACTGGAAGAGGTGAAGCCAACCCATATGCTGATATTATTGCAATCCTGTCTGTGTGGTATTGAAATTGATGCTTACTTTGTGTTTATCGATCGACTGTAAAGATGTAATATTTCCAAAGAGAGAAGGTAAGGGAAACAGCCATTGAGTTCACGTACAATCTGAAAGCTTACCACACGCAACAGGGAAAGCAAACTGGCCAGGGAAGGAGAGACAGACCACAATTCTCACGGCTATAAATAAATAAATATACTGCAAATTTTTGACACTTTTGCAGAGTCTTTGGAGGCTTGGAAAGTGGTCACACGTAATGGGAGACCATGAAAACATTCCTCTGACAGCGACACTGAAGTCAGGACAGTGAAGATCGCATGAAACGCCTGTGAACGCGCGTTGGAGCTTCCCCAATTAATATGCTTTCTTTGGAGTATATTCAGGTGAGTGCACTTTTCTCTGCCTAGTTTACTTTAATGAAACAATTATTCATATTTGGGTGTGTCTTTGTTTGCGCGTACGGTCACTACGTCATCTTTTGCCTTAAAAAAAAAGTTTGATATATCAGATTCAATTGATGATTTAAATTTTAACTTAAAAAATATTTGGGTTCCCTGCCTTGTTTTGAAAATAATTTTTTCCCCTGTTGTCAAATTTAAAATTATTTTTTTAACCCAACTTAAATAAAAAAATTCACTTTATTTACCTTTCCACACATCATTCTCTCTCCGGTTTTTGTATCCGATTTTAATACCTTTTAAAAAAAATAATTTTAATCATCAAACAAAATAACAATTCTTTTATATATGTACGCTTTATATTATATCATAATTTTAATCATAAAACCAAATAATATGCATTCTTTTGGTATGCATATGCTGAGTGTCATCAACCTGAAACGTAAATACCATTGTAATTTTCTAGCATTTCAGGTGCTATTCATTGCTTGGTACTCACATCCAGATTCAGTGTTTATTTCAGAAAACACGGTTCTCACTCCAAAACAAACAGAACAAAACAAATTGACACACGTACCATATTCAAATGATGAATTATTTGAGTTTCATCAGTTATCTATTTTCTAATTCAAACTTCTTTTTACAATTTTTTTTCTCTTCCTCACTTTTTTTTATCCAATCTTAATACTTTTTTAAAATCATAATTTTAATCATAAAACCAATTAACAATACACTAGATTATATCCGTTACACAGCAGGTAAAGTAAAGTTAAGATGTACATTATAAAGGCCACGAAAATTTTATTCGCTTCTGGTGTGTGTATATGGGCTGGGCGGTCTAAGACTACCCAGCTCAAAGAATTTTATAAAATTCTTATTTTAATTTGCAAACATCGGAAGAAGTGAACTCTTGGACCAGGACAACTACAATATATAGCTTTCGGTGTTCCTGGTTAAACACTAGCCATACCAGAACCTCTTCTGTTGTCACTAGTAATGTTGTATCTTTCATCAAATAAGCATTGTGATCCACAATAGATAGCAGTTTGCATAAAAATTCAATCTCCATTGTTACTGTTTGTGTGCCTCTTCCTTCCTGTTTACAGTTAGTCTCGTACAAGTCAGCCTTCATTCACCTCTCAGGCCTCTCAAGCAGAGAAGAGCTGTCTACCATAATAAATCTAAGCTGTATAAAACTGCAAACCCACTAACAAAATGAAATTAAACTTGGAATTGGTATCTTATGATCGCAAAACCTTTGGCATTGAAACTGCCCTTCTTTCCCTATACAAAAGAGAGCGGGTGTAACGCCTGGACTTGTGGACCTTCATTTTAATACTGGGAACCCTACGGGCCACTGCCTGCCATATCATTTGAACAGCATCGCCCTCCTTTGATGGATACTGAAACTGGAAGTAATTCTCAACATCCTTCAACCTCGCCCACATCCGATTCCACTCTTCCCTCCCAATGCCCTTGATGAGGTTTATGAGGAAGTTTTTCTTGAGAGCATCCGATGTGCGAACAAACACGCAGAAATCTGAGTAATCCAGGACGTCCTCGTATGGGAGCTCAATATCGTCACTAATAATGACAGGGACACAGTGGCTGGCAATTGCGTCGAATAAGCGGTTCGATGAGGGGGTGTCACCAGCTATATTAAGACAGAACTTGGAGGAGTGCATTCCCTTAGTAGCTTTGTTGATTCCACCCTTTTGGACACTTCCAAATGAAAAGTGTACGTCTTTCTCATCTTTCAAGAGATAGAATAACTCTTGCCGAACAAAACCGCCCTAAGTTGACAATCCAACAAGCAAAGAATCACACACACACAACTAAGAAAACATAATAATACAAAACATAACTATATTTGTCACCAAAGTACAAAAAAATACATGATTCAAAATACACAATGCGCAAATAATACGTTAAATATTTTATTTATATTGCAGTGAAAGATTTTTTTTTTTTTTTTAAAGTAGAAGGGAAAAAAAAGACATACATTGTCTAGACGGCCGTAGATGGTTTTGATGGGGAAAAAAAGGCATTGACCATTTTTCTCACTAAACGAGATGGGTCCATACCGTTTTTTAGAACAGTGGAAAAAACACAACATAAACCAAGGAGGCTAGTCACAGTAACCACAATAATTTGCATACCAGAAAATGAAAATGAGGATAAGGCAACAAAAGAAGGCATTTGGCAGTGCAATATTTGAAAATCAAGCAGGAAGCTTCCATGAAATATGTGATCATAGAAGATTCTCCTCACCAAAAAATAAAATATTTTTTTGAGAAGATAAAAAATGGGACACTTTGGCATAAATAAAATAGTTTATTATAAATGATTGTCTCATATAAGAAACCATAGGTATAAAAATCGTATTGGGCTGGCAGAGTATCCAACACAAGCTATAGCTGCCCCTTCCAGCAAGGTCAAGATAGCATGCTTTCAAAGATCAGAATGTATAAATACAGTGGACTGCAGTTGTACTTCGACAAGGCAAAACTTTTGTTCCCAAGAGAAATATCCCAAAGTTCAAAAATCGTTGATCCTTTATCCAACCATTCATGGAGATATAGACCAGAAAAATTACATTTTGAGAGATACAGAAGCCTCAACTCAACTTTATTAGCATTATGTGAGATGCATATAGCGGGGGCTATAAGACATCAGGAAATACACGTTTTTCATATAATTTAATTTGAACTAAATTTTGATATTTATAGTATAATCTCCAGTTAAATGATATAGCAGATATTTATAGTCATGTTGTCTTCTGAAAGAAACCGAGTCTCTTCCGTTCAGTACTTAAGTAAAACTTGCATTTCAAAGAGAGTTAAAGAATGGCAATTGTCATTCAAATTCCCGCTTTTTGTAAAGTAGGAGACAGTACTAATTAAGAAGACCTTCTGTTCCCTGATCCATATCTGGCTATGAAGCTAGAAATAGGGTAGGTATTTCACAGAAAATCATAGCAACTATGTTACATGGTTGTAGTGCCTTGAATTTTATTAGTCTGGACTAGAATTTGCAACCTATATAAATGAATCCATTAAAATAGCGGTTGCCACTTAAAGATAAATTGAAACACAATGCGCATTGTCAATGTGCTGTTTGATCAGGCTCATGACAAAAGGTATAAGGAACATAAATTTTTCCCAAATTTCATATAGCTTATTTAAAATTGAACTGGTGAATTACATCTCCTAGTATCGTCCTATTATTGCCTCTGAATTGGTAAAAATAATTTATTGTCACTTAATGAACAGTTTTTCTTCTCTTATACTTTTCCTCCTCCTGTGTTGGGTCAGAAAATAACTACACATTTTATATTCAGTTCAATTAAAGTACTTCTAATATTAAAGTCACGTGTGAGAAGATGTAAATATTGCATGGTAAAGGAAAGCAATATTGACCCCATTGGAGCCCTAAATCATAAATGTATATATAGAAGCAGAACTAATGTAAGTATAAATAAATGCGCTCTCACTTCAACAAGAATGAGGAGAAAAAAAAGTAATAAAGAAGAGAACTTACATCTTTCCTATATATAGCTCCCTGGAAGTATAGCAAAATTGGACGGCTATCAAAATGTGAAGAATCATTCACAAATGTTCTGATAATATGTTTGTAAGGTGCAATTACATCCTTCTCAACATTTGCTATATTAGGAGGGTACCTCCCAAAATCAGCAAGAATGAACAGTGCAGGCCATAGCTTTATCCTTGCATCTAACAAGCTATTTGGATGGTGGGCTAAAATTATATGGTCCCGCCCCCCTGATCTCTTCCACTCCTCTTGCCCCATCAAAAACTTCACAAGCTTCTCTTGTAACATCTTGTTATTGCTCTTCTTTTTGCTTGGGTCAACCTTCGAATATCGGTTGTAACTTATTGAGGAAAAGAATGGGACAAATATAATGTCGGCCTCAGTTGAGTTGTGGACTCTTACAGCACTGTGACCATGAGCACCAGAGGAGTTGATAAATTGTGATGCCAGAAGGTCCAAAGTAAGCCAGTACTCTATACTGTGCTGCAAGTTTAGGCCACCCGGGTAGTCGGGTACTTTGGTTTTAAGATCAGGCCAAACACTATCTCCCATAGGTTTCCAATCTAAGAGTCCAAAGTGAAACTCTGCAGGTAAATCATACATGAATACCTTAAGAACTGCATTTTTAGTTTTGCATTTCACTAGTTCTCTTTCCTTGTGTGCTACTAATTCTTGGTTTAGGAAGGCAGGCCTATGCATAATCGGTGATTTGTCATCATTTTGAACATGGAGTTCAGAATCCAAATTATCATCAGCGGTCGCAAAGAGTCTGGAACTGGGAAAGATACTATTATCGATGAAGCGAGGACGGACGGATGAACGCAACACAAAGAACCAAGAAAATATGAACAATGAGGATGTAAATGCAAACAAATAGAACAAGCATTTCTGGGAAACAAGTCCCAAAGAAGAGCTGTTCTTCTCACCCATTGCGCTTCGAATCCTAAAAGTCCACCAATGAGCATCAATACTTGAACAAAAAATAACACCCGAATCGGAATATAACAAATATTCAAACCCAGACAGAAGCGTTCAATCCAAGATCTCCTACAAAGTCCGTTTTTCCACCTTTACATTGTCTCAAAATCAAATTCTTCAATTCTAATCGATTCGATACGAAGCTGATGAATAAGAGGAAACCCAAATCGGGTGTAGTCGAATCAAAGACCAACAACGCATCAAGATATTGTTAATATGTAAGAAACCCACGAGGAAGAGAAGTCAATGACGACAACAAGCAAAGAAACTAGAGATTGAAGGAGGATAGGGATCGAACAACGTAGCTTGATTTCACCAAGGAATTGTCCGAACGAATATAGATTGATCGAACCCACCGACACACACACAAATACTCTCTCTCTCTCTCTCTCTCTCTCTCTCTCTCTCTCTCTCTGTGGGCGTCGAAATAGGGTCCGTCGGAGGAAGCGGGCCGCCGGGTTAATTACTAATTTTGGAAATTAATTACCAGTTTTGTATCCAATTTATGCTTAACATTAACCGTTTTGATTTTTAATTTATGATATTAATTGATGCATCCTTTATTTTAATTCAACCGAAACCCACTTTTTCCTAGATTAGAATTTGCCTCCTCCAACAATATATATATATATATATAAGAGTAAAATTAAATTTAATTATTTATATAACTAGAGGCTTTAATATTCCTAGTCCATTTATTTTTGCTTTAATTTTTATTTTTATAATTATCTTTTATTTTTCCTTCTCCCTGTCTCATGCCATTCCCAAACAAACCAATCACCACCACCTTTTTATTTCTCTTTTCTTTTTTGTCTATTTTCCATTGAACAAGCACTTTTGGATCGAAGGTTGCAAAAGCCTCATTTCTCACCTCTAATAGCTCTCACTCTTGATCCATCACGAGTTATCCTAATCTCCAGCGCTGTCTTTCCATCTTAGAAGTTTTATCACCGATGTCAACGATGTCGCTAGCCAGCTTTGCATTGGTGCTATTCCGTGGAAATAATAACTGCCGGATGGGAGTTGAGGGGGTCCGCAGACCAGTCCGTGGTTCATGTGGACCCGAGCAAATTATCGTGAGCTTAAACGGACTGGTCCGTTTAAGCCCGGTCCTTGCGAACCAAATTTGTGCGGACATGAACCGGTTCGCGGACCGTTTTTTTTGTTGAAAAAATAATTTGTTTAAAATTATTACATATCCTACTTAGTATATTAGTACGTAAGCCTAAACATATTAATTTTAAAATTAATAGTTACAAATATAAACTATTAAATATGATTTCAAAATTAAAATTTTAAAACATATTTAGTAAAAATAACTTATAATAATTTTTAAATAAAAAAATAAATATGGACTGGTCTGCGGACCGGACTGGATCAAAAACATTCTGGTCCATTAAAAGTGCAGGCTAGCCCGTTTAGGCCCACTATATCATGGATCAGACTAGACCGAACTAGTCTATTTTACACCCACAACAGAGAGGCCCATGAGTGTACCAATCGCTCACTATGCGTCTTGAGCTGAGCAACCTCTGGATGCGTACAATGCCAAAAAAGAATATGTACAAAACAGACATTAAATCAACAGATGGGGCGTCCTTTAATGCATGATGAGTTGTTAAATCAACACTTAACTGAGATATTAAATTAAAAATAATATAGATAGAAAATTAAATCGTACATAAAATACCGAATTAAATATTAAAAATATGAATTCAAAATAAACATCTAAAGTGCTACGCTAAACCAATTACAAAATACTTACCCCTCAATTGGTTGGAAAAATATCACAAATCTGTTTGGAGAAAATTAAACAATAAAAATAAAAAGAATTAAGAAAAATAAGCCACAAAGAATTAAATATTCGGTGTTGAACTCAATTTAGATATCTAATTCTTGATATGCGATCTCTCTCAATAATCAATTTAACATTAAAAACTATTAAAATTAATATTAAATTTATAAGAGTAAATAAAACAACAAATAACTGAAATAGATGAAAACCATTATAAAAATGCATCAATTTAATAGAATATTAGCTTAAACCCCATAAACTATATGTATATTTAATAATAAATTTTGTAGTGATTACTTGGATGATGTGACAACTCAGGTAGAGGTAACAAATTATATATATTTACATATTTGTTTTGCCAATGCTTTCCATATAACTAATATACATTGGAGATTAATTTAAGTAAAATTTTACTATAACTTTTGCTATAGCTAATGAATTGAAGATGCTCTAATATATTTATATGTGTGCAAGTCCAATCCAAACACACGTATTATTAGTTGACATGGTAATACATGATTTAATATTTGTGTCACATTAATAATGTATTATTTAATCATATATCGTCCAAATGTACTTGTGCGACGGTTCAAAGTCTAAGTCAAATGCCAATTTCAGTTCCTGGCATTCATCAAAGTCCTTGTTGGTGTAATTGTATTGGTTCAAACTATTGAGATTAACATTGGGCCAATAAATTAAGATTATTAGCAACTTGGCATATTGGTTTGATAATCGTAGTATTAACAAAATCATCGTAACATTAATTATATATAAATTGAATAACCCATATATTCTCTTGCATTCCCCCTAACAAAATAACTAAAACACTAAAACTATACAAGAATATATGATATTGCAAATGACACTTGAAAAATTGTCTAAAAAATCAAAAATCAATTTAAATCAATCTAAAACTTGAGTATAAAATTTAAATTTTAGTTGGCTAAATCTAACCAATTGATTTGGTTTAATTTTCAATTTCAGCTTCCCTTTGTTGGATCTTATTTTATATCTCTAACAATTAATAAGTTATTATAACATGTATATACCTACCATAAGCTAATTCATGTAGCATTTTATCAAAGGAAAAATGTATACGATTATTGTTTCTTCTTTATTATAATATTTTGTTAAATCTTCATCAATTTTATTGTTTCGAGCATTTGGAATTGAGGAAGATTTCACAAATTCATCGTGATACGAAATGTATTGTTGATAAAATTTAAATTGATTTTGTTATTTATTTTCCACCTCATAGGGCTTAAGGCAATTAACTCTAATGTGGTTGCATTAAAAGCATATGGATTTCTTGAAACTATTTTGAGTGATATGAATTTTTAACTTTAAGTATAGAAATATTACGCTTGAAATAAAAACAAAACATCTTCTGAGCATACACACATAATGTTATTCACATCAATTAAAAGCTATAATTGTTGTCAATAGCTTATTCAAATGACAATCAATGTAACAGTGTATTTCAAAATGATTGAATATTCTTAGATAACTTCTTGTATTGATCTCATTAGAGTGATCCCGTATAAAGAGTTTGTCGGTTATATAAATCAGTAGTGAAATAAAATAATATTATTATAATAAATGATGATGTCATAAGAAAAGTTTATAATATAACTAACAATGCTCATATTATAAAAATGACTGCTCGAAATAAGTTTCACATAACAAGTTTTATTTTAAGCGTTATTTATGATGTGAATAACAATGTTTATGACGTGATTAACAATGCTCATGACGTAACAAAAAACACTGGATATTGAGCGATAAGGTTGTAAATAGAATGATGTCATTTTCATTAAATGATGCTGTCATAAAAAGACCTTATGACATGAGTAGCAATGTTTGTATTGAGATCATCATTGTTAATGATATAATAAGTAGTGTTGGATCTCGAAGTGCCTCTACACAAAAGCAATGAAGGACAAGGCCAGAGTTTGGTTTGAAATGGTTCAACAAGAAAAGTTATTATCTCAAAGTAATATTATTTGACATGATTCATGGGCAATGCCACCAGACTAATTTAGGTTAAATTAATAAAAGTGTAATATTGTACGTAGCATTACAATCATAAGATTAAAATTTCCTTTTAAATTAATGTATGAGAATTCATTCACAATCACATATACAAAGGTAACTGTCAGAAGGTACCTATATTCACCAAGATTTAGTTTGAGTTATTATGTGTTGGCCCCAATAGGTGCTCTTGTTCTCCATAATTACATGTAATTCCAAACACTTATATATACATGTGTGTTTGTAAAAAATAAAGATATCGAGGGAATCTTAAAATAACATCAAAATAGAACTTTAAACACACAAAAGCATCGCCTTGGTTGGTGTTTGCTAGATTTGACCAAGTTGAAGCAGTTGGAATCTGCTAGCTTTCAAGTAATTTTTATTGTTTATCGTGTACGTGACTGATAATATATGTATTTTTGTATGAAAAAGGTCTTATTGTCCTACCGTGTATATTTTACGTATTACTGGCTGATATGTCCGCACATGTTGGATAATACAGTGGCATAAATCTCAATCATATGGTGTTATATCAACCACTAATTAATATGTGAGATTTGCACCATAAAATTACATACAACACACATGAGCAGAACCAAAATTGAGACGTTAAAAAATGTTCCGCTTTGCCTAAAATTTAAAATCTAATATCAATAAGCCGTTTCCGTTATTTCAGGATAAAACGGTAATTAAAAAAACAAAAAGCTGACTTCAAATTTTGGCAGTCATGGCTATCGTGTACCGTCCGGCGCATTTTAGCCTTCGACCCTTCTCTCTACAGTCTCCAGCCCAGCGCAACATAGCACCACCTCTCCCTTTCTCTCCACATTCCCCGCGTGATTGCCACTGCCAGGGAGGCACCGAGACTTCTTCGTCTCCTCCAATCACCGTCCCATTTCTTCGTTGCACCGGCCCCTGCAAATGTCTGCATTTACCTAATCACCTCCCTCCATCTACGTAGAATTCCAATTCGCTCCCACAAATCCCCAAAATTCCACTTCCCTCACCCCCCGCCATGTCTCCGTCATCGAAGAAGTACAAATCGATGGCGGAGGTGATGGCGACGGCGAAGTTCGCGGTGGTGGTGGAGAGCGACGACGACGACTACGGAGGCGAGGACAGTTGCGAGCAATGCGGCTCCGGCGATCGATCCGGCGAGCTCCTCCTCTGCGACAAGTGCGATAGAGGCTTCCACATGTCGTGCGTGAGGCCTGTGGTGGTTCGCATCCCGATCGGACCGTGGCTCTGCCCCAGATGTTCTGGTCCGACCCGATCAACATCAAGTAGGGGTTTCTGGTTTCTGGTTTCTTTTTGTTTGATTTCGTTTCGTTGAATTCACCATTTGCGTGGTTTGGTTTTGATCATCAATGTCGCTGTGCATGTATGTATATATGCATGCATTTTTCCAGGTTTCCCAAAGACCAAAATTACAGATTTTTTTAGGATTCAGAAGTGTGTTGATAAATTCACACCTCCTCAAGGTATTTCAAATCGCATTATATGTTTAGCCTCTGATTTTTCCATTTAAGGACCTTTGTGACGATTAATGGATTATTATTATTGATATTATTATTGTTATTGTTGTTGTTGGTACGTCATTTCCTTTGTGAAGAATCCGTTTTATTCTGTATACATACATGTACAAACATTTATTTAAAATGATTTTTATGATGGGTCACCTTTGAACACTGCATTCATTTTATGTCAATCCATAGTGGGTTTGGCATGAATAGGCCACCCTTTACAGTCATAGGTTGTATGTATGGTAGAAAATATGGTAAATGCGGGTTTAGAATGAAGTGGGATTAGGGAAACCATATTTTAGAATGCAGGTTTAGAATTTGGTTGCCAAAATTGTAAAACCATATTTGGCTGACCGGTTAACAGAATTGTGCAAGCAAAACCAAACTCACAGGCCTTAATCTCAATAAAATGTGATCGACTATATAAATTAAGAAAGATAGAAAACTTATACATGATCCAAAATAAGGATCTTCTCTTCCAACCATTCCTATCGGTCGCTATTCTTTTTTCTAAATCCAGCGATTGCAACCAAAATTGTGCAAAGCGATTAAATTTTAGTGTAAATTATATTTTAGAAGGATCCTATCTTTTTTGTGAATTACTTTTAATGCAAAAACTGTGAGTGAGCTTCAAATTTTAAACACTGATGTGGCACAGTTAAATATGCTGTCCCTTCTTTTCTGGGACTTCTATGACTCATACTGAGAGGGATTTCTGTTTTACCTAGTGTATTATGAGGTAAAGAATGTATTTCATCGACCTTAGATGAGGCAATTTCGTGTATCAAATGTTTTCCATCTGTGATTAATTGTATAACTAATGTGACATTTTATCCTAAACTACTAGGGTGACAAAATTTTAATATTATACTCCCTTTAGTCGGTGTGATCCGTTTGACTTGATTGAACTCTATACTGACATGTCGGCTTTCAAATTAGTGGGTCATTTAATTAGGAAACAGTTGTTACCTCAAATTAGGTATTATAACATGAAATTTAATGGCAAAGCATGCAGCATGGGAATTTACAATGACCAAACACGTATGTCAGCTTCACACAAATTGTAGTTTCAAACTCTCAATAGTTCAGATGCCATTTCCTTCACTTACCTTCAGCCCCCACCAGGTTTTCTGATGTGCTTCTCTTGTAGCATCGGCTTGTGACCCAACTAGCTCATACCCAGGCCCATGAAGGGACAGTCAGGGAGAATCATATACATATTTGCGGGCAGCATATCCTCTCTGAAATGGATATTGAGTTCCTTTCTCTTCTCTCTCTCTGTCTCTCTCTCTCTCTGTTTTTTTTTTAAATTTTTTATTGAGGAAAGAGGATCCAAAAAATATGATACCCAACAGCCATCCCTAGAAACGCATACAAGCCTAATCAGATGATAATGTTTTCAATGAATGCATGTGTAATATTGCATTTCCTTATGAGTGCAATGCCTCGTGAGCATGAGCATGAGGTGTTTAAAAAAAAGAAGACTTTTTCTCTTGTAATAAATGTTGTAATTCTTTCTGAGCTATCCCTTCTCCAATTGTCTATCAATATTGACATTAATACTGATTTTTATGTATCTATACTTGCCCGTGTGTGCTTGGGTGCATGTATGTAATAATTTCTGTCAATACAGCATATACAGCTGTGACTTTGGGTCAGGAAGGTACATGAGTTGTAATCCTTGAAGGTACAAAACAATGCCTATTTCTGGATGCTTACCTAGTAGGTCGGCAGGTGCATATTATGGCAACCTTTTTTCCAATACACCATCTGCTCTACACTTGTTTGATTGTGTTTTGATGGACCTTGTATTATTTATAAATTCATCTCTTATGATTTTGGGTTTTTTGTTGTTCAGATAACAGAAAGCGTCGAAAACGCTCTGGATCATTAGTGCTGCAGAAGAGAAGAAGGCGGTTATTGCCATTTAGTCCAACAGAAGATTCTGCAAAAAGGCTGAAACAAATGGCTTCCCTTGCTACTGCTTTAACAGCATTACACATGGAATTCAGTGATGTCCTTACTTACATGTGTGACATGGCTCCTAAACGTGCCAATCAGGCCAAGTTTGAAAAAGGTCCCATGCAGGTTTAAACCCTCACCCCCCATATTCTCTGATTTCAATTTTAAGGACTCGTAGTGTTAGAATGATACTTATATAATGTGATTTTTCCGTTAGGTCCTGTCCAAAGAAGATACAAAAACCTTGGAATACTGCAGAGCCATGTGTAAAAGAGGCGAATGTCCTCCTCTTATGGTTGTTTTTGATTCTTGTGAGGGGTATTGTTATATTGATCTCATGCATTACAGGAAAATTTTTAACCTTCCGATTTTACATGCTGAAGAGGTTATTTTAAAATTTCTGATATAGTTATACTGTAGAGGCTGATGGCTTGATAAGGGATATGACATTGATCACAGAATACACTGGTGATGTGGATTACATCAAGAATCGTGAACATGACGATTGTGATAGCATGATGACCCTTCTTTTAGCTACAAATCCTTCTAAAAGTCTTGTCATCTGCCCTGATAAGCGTGCAAATATTGCTCGGTTTATTAACGGCATTAATAATCATACGCTGTAAGCCCTTGTCCCCTGCCTCATGTTCATATACTATTTACAAGTAAAACTGTTGTCATTTTCCATACCATTCTGTATTCTTGCTTGCCTTTCACAATTCTGCACTGATCTGTGGTTAGCATTTTATTTGATTTGAGAGTCCCAAAAGACAAATGCGCTAGAATCTTATCCAAGTTTTTACAGGGAGGGAAGGAAGAAGCAGAATCTTAAGTGTGTAAGGTACAATGTTCACGGTGAATGTTGCGTACTTTTGGTTGCTACTCGGGATATCGCCAAGGGTGAGCGTCTATATTATGACTATAATGGATATGAGCATGAGTACCCAACTCATTATTTTGTCTGAGATTTCAGATATAGTTAAGACTTCGTTTTTATGGAAGGAGTACATGCACCATCATGTACTTTCCGATCCTTTTGATTCCTTTCATTTTAAAAATGAAAATTCTTTGGCTCACCTCATTGTTGTGGCAGGACTCACTGAGCATCATTGCTGATTGTAGGCCATGAGTAGATATAATGTAAGAATATGCCATAGCAAATTTTCTTGGGCAATTTAGCATAGGCAGGGCTGGAGATGTAGAAGTGAAACTATTCTACATTTGCTTTCTGTAACAGACTTCATGGAAACATGTTTCAGTTTTGATAATTATTCTTTCTGGCGTACTAGGTAATATTACCATTTTATGTGTATGGCTTCGCTAACCTTCGAATTTGTGATTTTTGAAGATCAAGTTTTTTCCTCAACAAGAAATCTGACTTTTGGCCTATTCAATGAGCTTTTTGTAAATTTGCCTTTGTTTACTTTTGGCCTTCACTAATCGTTTGAGCAGTCGAGATTTGGCGGAGATGAAAAGGAATCACTTATCATCTCAATGATTAGGTGAGGTATTGTCTATATTAAAACATCTCTAATCCTAATAAGTTAAATGGATAGTTAAAGTTAATTTTAACTTGTTATAATATTATTTGCTAATAGTTCTAATGCTATATTATCAATAATTTTTGCTTAAGTTTTATTTTTTTTAATTTATTCGTATCTTTTCAAATCATCCTAGTTCTCAAATTTGAAATCTAAAACACATAGGCGAGAGAGGGGGCCGCTTGCTAAATTTATGGGTGCTATCCGTTTTAGCGGAGGCGGGATCTACTTATTATTATACCCCCTTTCGTTTAGGCAGATAGTAAAAATTTGAAACCGTATCTCGTCTTATGTGTAGGTGGGGCGAGATATCCTGTCCTATGGCGGGGTTGGTGGGAGAGGCTTCATCCGCCTGCTTCCCGCTACTGGTCTCTATTGATTTCTCTTAGGACAAGCTTGTCTTTTAGAGGCTTCATGAAGCAGTTGATAGGAGTAATTCAAATCTTATCGGGTGCGGAATCAACCTATTATCACCTCCTGCCCCCACTTAGATAGTAGATTAAATTTTAAAATTGTATCTCGTTTCATATGTAGGCGGGATATGATATTTTGTTCTTTAATGTGTCTACGAATGAGATTTCATCCGTCCACATCTTGTTATCGCTTTTTATTGAATCTATCCATATGAATAATTTTGACTTAAATCATATTTTTATATTATTTTTAACCGAAAAATTATCAAAAATAATTTAATTTTATAATAATAAATATCATTTAAAAATATCAAAAATCATAAATAATAATTAAATAATAATATTTGAAATATTATAAGATTATAAATAAATATTATTAAAATTAAACAAATTGAGGTATTTCATCACCTATTATTGCTCTTCGTCTCTGTCTGGGCGGGGTATCAAGTTTAAAAATTGTATCTCACTCTTGCCGAGGCAGGATAACCTGCCCCGTATATCGGGGCGGAGCAGATATCGAGCGGGATAGCAGGTGTGGGTATCTGTTGTTCACCCCTAGCTAAACCCATGAATGGATGTAGAGTTTTTTTGTCTCTCTCTTGCTATGTCTACTTTGATGCAAGAGAACATGTAATAAATATAGGTGTTCTATCGTCACATATTATGAATATACGTGCACTACTCTGCACATAGAAAGCCTCTTATAACACTAGTAATAGATTCCTTATAGAAGTTTATTTTCTTTTACTTAGGGACAAAAAATTAAAAAGTTATAAAATTATTCACACAACAGAAGTCTTATATTTAACTTTCTCTGTAGTGTTTGTACAATGTTTCCTAATATATTGGGAAGCACCGTTCACTCCCTATAATTATTAAATTATATAAAAAAAAAATTTCTCATATTTTTCTTTTATGTTTTTGATAACTTTCATTTTATTTCATATTAAATTAAAAAATCAGTATTAAATAAAAATTAATATAAAATATTATTTTAATTATATAGAGATTGATTAAGTGAATTTATTTTGGTATATATTTCTATAGGAAAACAAAAAATAGCTTAAATATGCAAAAATAGGATAAATGAGTGTGTATCTTTTGTGACTTCTCTTGCAAGAATAAAAATAAATGACTTACTCCATTAAGATATAAAGAGTACACTTGATACCTTTAGATTGAATAATTATTTTAAAAACGGTAGGTTTAAATAAATTTTAAAATATTTAATTTTAGAATTCAAATTTTAAAATAGGTGGATTCTATAGTTATTTTTTAAAATTATTTCTGATTATTTTTTATTTTTAAATTAAATTTTAATTTTGACTGAAAAATGAAATATTTTTATTTTTATTTTTATTTTATTATATGGCAAATAATATTATATTTAAAAAATATGAGGTCTAATTTAAAAAAACACTATTTTAAAAATATATTTTCTATTTTATCATACATAATTTATTTTTATATTCAAATTCAATATGAATTCCAATCGAATACATGAAATAGAAATCAAAATTCATATCAAATTAACCTTTTAATTTTATAATTCAGTTTTCAAAATAAGTAACTATTTAAAAAAAAAAATCTAATCGTTTTTTGTTTTCAAATTTAAATTCAATTTTGCCTGAAAGACCCAAATAAATATTTTTATGTTGCATTTTCTAGATTTTTTATTTTATTATCTAGACTCACAAAATTTTTCCATTTTTATATGGTCAATTTTTTGTAATTTTTTTAAAACATATTTTTATTGTACCAAACAAAAATTGTTTTCCAATTAGAATTTCACATGATCTTTAATATAATACAAAAAACTAAATATAAAAATCAAATCCGTACCAAATAGGTCCAAAGCTTTGGATTATAATTGAGTTTGGCATAACAAATGAGTCGAATAATCCATCAACTGACATGATTGGTTCATTAAAATATAAAACTTTAAATTGAGCTAAGAGTATATATCAAACTTTAAATCAAACAATGCCTTAAAACATAATTTAATTAAATATAAATATGAATTAATAAAAGGATAATGATTAGGATGATACACAATTTATTAGAGCATCCACAATAAGTTTGACATAATCAAATTTTTTCTTATAATTTAATGAAAAAATATACAAATTTATCAAAAAAAAAATCATCTACATTCCCTAAAATAAGATATAAAGATATGAAATAAATAGTAAATCCTCGTGATTCATTATTCATTCTCAGATGTTTTTTTTATAATTTTTTAATATATATTATTATACTTGTAAACTTTTAAATTTTGATTGGTTATAATAAATGAAAGGGAAATAAAGAAAATAATAAAAAATAAATTCAGGAATAAATATAGTTAAAGATAGAAAAGGTAATGTTTGATATTTTAAAAAAATAAGTAAATTTTAAGGAATAGATATATCATTCATTTTTAAAATAAAGATAAGATGTAAAATCAAACGTGAATGCTCTTACAACTTTAAGTAGGATGGAATACGTTGCACCTGGTTTTTTGCGGCAGATGAAGCCAACCTCTACCCCCTTTTATGGTTGTCAACTGCCGTCTTGGGTCATTTTGAGACCTACGCCTAGCCCGTATCCCTCACCCACCCACGTTCTCTCTGCCCCATAGACCCACATATATTATAAAAAGATCATGCTCGGTCTATCACATACGGGATCTGAATGGACTAGTTAGTTTAGACCTGCATTTTATACGAATTATAAATATATTGATCTAGTTTGACCCACATATGGATCAGACCATTCCGTTTTCCCCAATAAATAATTATTAATTATTTAATTCAAGATTTAATATCCACCCATATTTAATACTGACATCCCATGCAGAGACTGGCACCAGAGTATAATAATCTCACGCATAGGCCAATGTTAGACTATAAGTGTGAGTCAGATGGGAGACAATTGATGGTATGCAACAAGTAGGGGCTATTGGGTAGATTCGCCGCAAATAGGCAAGGTACACTAGCAACGAGAGCTGATACACCAGAAACGAGATCTAATTGACAGGGATGAGTGGATGACGAGATCTAATCAAAAGAGGGGTATGCGATCTGATTAAGAGAGGAGTGGGCGACTTGACGAGAATGATTGGGTTTGATTTGGAGTTACTGGCCGGACAACTGGACATGAGGACGAGGGATGAGATGAGCTATGATAGTTTGATTAGTGATTATGGAAAATCTCTCAGGGTCGCTAGCGTCGATTTGGTCTCAGGGTATTAACATTATAACACATCATATAGTCAGGTCCATGGAACGGACTATATTCACATTAGTTTGGTATGCACGGATCATTAGTTTTATGAAATAGCCGTTTAAGTCCATGATTTAAACAAACATAGGCTTAGTTTGGCAATGCTGTGCTTTTCAAAGAAGCTGCTTTTAGCTGTGTTGGAAAAATAAGCTGCTGTGAAAATAAGCAGGTAAGTGTTTGGTAAAAAATAATTTTAAAAGTACTTTAATTTTTAAAAGCAGTTATAAGTGTTTGGTAAATTAAAAACAAAAGTGTTGTGAAAATATAAAAGACACAAATAGCCTTTTTTTATTTTTTGTATAATTAAAAATAATAATAATCCTCTCTCCCATTCCCACTTCCGCTGCCCCGTTGCTCTTAGCCCCCAACCGCCCGCCGGCCACTAGCCCCAACACCCGCCGCCGTCTACACCCCATCCCCACCTCCCCACCGCCCCCACCCCTGCCGCTTATCTGCTCCCCATCCCCGCCAGCCCCACCTCCGTCCAGCCCCATCCCCGCCACCCCCCACCTCCCCGCCAACCCCCGCCGCCGATCTGCTCCCCATCCCCACCCTCGCCAATCCCAACCCCCCACCTCTCCACCTCCATTCAGCCCCAGTTAACCCCAGCCGCTGACCTGCAAACAACATACATGATTTACGGATGAAGAGTCTTGGAGAATTTGGGGCGCTAGGGTATGATTTTTAAAATGCCAATTTTAATAAATTGCAGTGAGGCGAGGGAGAAAATTGTCATTTAAAATTTTTAAAAACTGCTTCTTGCTTAAGCAGCTTTTAAAAGCA